>OZ012705.1:77489733-78089733 GCA_963942595.1 Cylloceria caligata | reverse complement strand
GGGCGGTGGTAGCAAGACCAGCACTCAAGTCACCATTCCCAAAGAGGTAAGAAACGGTTCTTTATCTTTATACAGTCGGATTCCGCTTATTCGACCGGATTAGGACCGAGTTGATTTACTTATTCGATGAAGATTGGAATCGCCACTTTCCATTTTGTTTCGCATTCCGAGCGCTCTGCGCACGCGTCAATCGGTGAATATAAAGTCAGTCGAATAGAGTCGTGGATTAAGTTAATTTTAAAGCCAACACTTTATTCTTTCTTTTAATTGGCTCAAGTTCTTTAATGTCAATACGGAAAACTGCTTCTCTCGGCAACTAGGTTCAGTCAGTTTTTAAGTTAACATCTCTCTTATTTTTTTCTTAGCGCTCTTGAGGAATTTATCCCTGAGCATGTAATAAATTAATTTTATCTATGCGTTTATCTTGAATCCAAATTTTTTTCTTTTCTTCATTTTATTATATTTTTTATTGATTTACTTAATCATTTGTTGTCCTATTTCAGTACGCCGGTGCAATAATCGGCAAAGGTGGCGCACGGATCCGAAAGATAAGATCGGACAGCGGTGCAGGAATAACCATAGACGAACCGTTGCCTGGTAGCAACGATCGTATTATCACGATCACCGGGGTACCGAATCAAATACAGATGGCCCAGTACCTGCTGCAACAAAGGTAATTGTGCGTCTCATGGCTCTTTTTATCGAATAATTGTCGTTTATCGTTCATCAATAGACCTAAGTCATTGTAACTAAACAAAAAAATGGATGCTGCGGAATAACAATTGCGCTTAACAACTCATCGCAACACCATCGTTTATCACCGACCATTGTCTTGGGAATTTTTAACGTCATTGCGCCTAACTAATGCCGCTCTGCGTCGTAACCGCTTGCCTGGAGGTGCAGGAAAAGACTTGATTGTAAGAAGAAAGAAGCAAAACATCCCTTAAAACGCCCGACGTTACAATGAAAAAAACAGAGAGAAAGAGAGAGAGAGAGAGAGAGAAACAGAGAAAATGAAAAAAAAAAGAAAGAATCTGGAGCCCCGTTGTATGGAAGACTAGTGATTTTGTTGTTCTACTTTAGATGTAACAAGGAATCACTAATCATCCTACAAAGGTGCTTATTATCGTCGATCGCCTTGCGACGCCACACCTGCTTTTGGAACTAACATCATCATCTTTTATTCTTCTGCTGCTGCTGAAGCTACGCTTGTTATATGTCATTTACTACATCTATTGTTCCACGAGATTGTTAATTGAAAGAATAAATGTTTAAGGCTGGATTTTAATCGATTGCTACGGAAATAAATATTTTTCGAGAAGCACAAAACATCTGTGCGTTTCATTAAAAATCCAACCTCTTAGTTATGTGATGTTGGAGTCATGTGCGTGCCCAAGAATTTTTTTTTTTTACGATGGATATTCTCAATAAACTATGAATAAATATCCTGTTCTCGGTAAAATATCTTTGTGAACATTTAAAACTGTTCAATGGTTGAAAAACAAATGATAAACTGTGAAACATTTATCATTTTTATTCAATTAAATAGAAAATCATCATTTTTCCAACACCACAAGGTTAAGGGTTAAGAATCTTTTTCTTTTCTAAGTTTCTTAGGTTTAAATAAAATTTTACTGTGTCTGACGTGTCGATAGGTTCACTGCTACATACAAAGCTGAAACGACGTTGCAAAGTTCATGTTTTAACTAGAATATCTCTGCGAACATCTTTAACTGTACAATTGGTAAAGGAACAAATGAGTTTTGTAAGATATTTATATTTTAAATGAAATAAAATAAAAAATGATTTTTTGTCACACCGCAGGAGGGTCAAGTATCTTGATGTTTCGTGAATTTCTTAGGTTTAAGTATGTTTACTGTGCCTGAATCGTTGATAGGTTCATTGCTGCATCCAAAGCTAAAGCGACGCTACTCGAAAAATTGTATTTTTTTTTTTTTTTTTTTTTAAATAACGTTACCGATCTCCGTGATGTTCAGAATATTAAGGAAATCGTTAGATTCTCATGCTGATTTATGTAATTTTCTATAACTTGCATTTTCCTTTATCATGTTTTTCGTAAAGAAAAAAATGTTGTATTAAATAAATAACAAAAAAAAAAAACAATAATTCCAGTGAGTAAAAATGATATAAATTCTGTTTTATTAAATAGGTACATGTACAATGTTAGATAATCAAATATTCGTTATGCTAAAATATATCTAATATAATCATTAGTCGTGTCATGCAGCAGTGAATTCGTAAATAATAAATAAATGTTGTCATAACACCTAAACGTAATTTGTCTTTTTCTTCGTTCTGTTGCAGTGTACAAGACAACGCGGATCACTACTAAGTGCGCGAACAGCGAAACCACACAGACTCACGTACATACACATACACACACACACACACAAGCCGGGGGAGCCAAAGATGCGTTTGTAACTGTTTTTTTTTTGGTTTTTTTTTGTTTTTTTTTGCTTAAGAATATTTCAAGAAACGATGAACGAAAGTGAAAAAAGAGCAAGAGAAGAGGACGAGACGAAAATTCAAGCGTAAAACACTGAGAGGAGATGAAAAAACTGTGTTAAATAATGCATAATCATACATATCCATACATGAAACATCGTTATCGCGTGCTCTCGTGTATGTATGTATGTATGCGCATATTAAGCGCACGAAGACGCAAAACAACAACAACAACAACAAGAACAACAGAATTATTCAATCAATTGACAAGACGATAAGAGGAAATGCTGCGTTCCGACGTGCGTGGCCTTGATTAGGAAACATATTTTTCAGACGACTTTTCTTAAGCCGACAAAAAGAAAGAAAGATAAAGAGAAAACACTTTATAGAATATAACGATGGCTTTATATACATGAATATATATATTTGTAGAAATCCCTAGGTGTTTGTCACCGCGCTTAATTACACAAAAATTCGTCCATCGTCGCATTTTTCTCAAATTTATATATTTTGTTGTCATCAATAATCGCAAAACATCACACATACACAACGCGCCTGACGACGATCCGAATAACCAAAATGGTCTCAAAATGGCATGTTGACTTTTGTAACAAGTTTTTCTTTTAACGATCAAACAATTTTTTTTTTTTTTTTTTTTTTTCTTTCTTTTTTTTTCTTAATTTCCATTTTTATATCTGTACATAGGCGTAAGTGTCGAGACAATCGCACGAGAAGAGAAGAAAGCTCGCTTACTTTACTTCATAGCCGTTTGAAAATCTCGTACATGTGAGAAATAAAACTAAAAAAACCATCGATATATCGTCGTAATCATGGTTACTGGCCTAAAGCCCGATTCCATCGACGTTGATCGGAGTTTAATCTCTGGCTATTTTATGTTTGAAAACAAATTGTACCAGATTTAAACCACATCGTTGGAAACGGGGCGCAAGTCCTGCTTTTTTTTTTTTTTTTTCGTTCAGTCCACCAAACGCTCGGTATCGTCATTATCATGTCGCGATTTCGAGGATATTGCTGTCAACGCCACTTTGAAACCATCGAGATCGAAAGCAAAGAGTCCCTTGAACACTATCGCGGTGAAGCTGTACATAAAAAAAAAAAAAGAAATTAATAAACGTAACAGTTAAAAATAAAACGAAAGAGAGAAAATCGGAATCACACGAACCCCCTGCTCTCCCTCTGATTATAGATTATACTAACGGAATTCCCTAATCGCGGTAAACGCTTAAGCATTCGTTATTAAGATTAATATAATTATTAAAAGAATTAAACGATAAGACAAAAAAATAAAATGAAAAGAGTTAATCGAAGAAGACGCGTTTCGGTACGTCGAGAGAATACCACGAACTTTTGTTTTCTGTTTTTTTTCTTAACACCTTCGTGCGTTTAATCTCCGTGAATTTATTGCGATACTAACGCGTTTTTTTTTTTTTCTTCATTTTTTTTTTCGCAAGTTTATCGGCGAATCTTTTAGTTCACTCTTTCCAGGACGAATTTCCTCGTCCTCCCCGCAATTGCCTGTATCACTTTCTCCTCAGAGATTCACAAAATCCCAAACTCTTAATTATTTGCTTGACTATTTATAATCCTCAGGACTCGTATAAAGGGCATTTGTATATCGCTGGCTCAGTTCAACGACGAAACTTTATGTCGTTTATCACGTAGAGATTATTTGTTTTGTTTTTCTTTTATCTTTTTAATCGTGCGCTCTCGGCCGTTAGCCGAACGCTTATCAATCAAAAGAAGTAATGAAAAAGAAAGAAAAAAAACAACAACAACAACATCAATAGCAGAATAAATAAAAGATAAGAAAGAATATATATTCAAACGCATCGTCCGAGATATCGACTCGTATGCATTTCATTAATTTTTTTAACTCGTAATTATAATGATAAAGAAAATAAAATACATAACACAAGTACAGAGGAAAATCTAGATGCGTGAATGCTGTTTGCGAGTAAGCGAGAAATGTAAGTGTATGGCTGAGAGACAATGAACGCACGCGTGTTATGTACGAGTGCGAGTATGCGTAGGGATTTTGCGAAGAGTCGCAAGGAAAGGAAATCGAGAGAGAGAGAGATACAAACACTCGCCTGTAACACGATACGTGTATTATAAGGATATGCAGTTTACAATTATTTGTAATAATGGATACAACTTATTTGTCAAATAAAAGTTAGTACAAAGGATCATTTAATCGTATTTTTATTTTTCAATGATAATCGGGAATAACAATTTCGTGGATACGTCACACGTAGAATAAAATAACTTGGCAAGGAGAAAAGATTTTATAAAAAGAATTTAACTTTCTAACGAGTAAACACATTGATTGTTTGACAAAAAAAAATATTGTTTATTTTTTTTTATTCACAGAGAATCAAAAGTTAAAATGATTCGAAATACGTGAAACAATCTCTTGGTAAAAAATCTCATGATGAAAGCGATTGGGTTTAAGGGGAAGCTCGAGTCACGTGAGCTATCGTTCGCGAATCTACAATTACAAAAGAGACACGGAACTCAAAATTTTTAACACATTTTTCTCGGAACCAGATTTGTTCATAAATGACAAAATCGTGGAGGGAATTTTATTGTGCAACCTTCACGCGGTCAACTTAATTCTTCTTACGTTTCAGCAAACAACTGAATTCGAGATAACTGTGATGAAAAGTTATTATTTGAACCGTCGTTATCGAAACTTACTTTAATGTTAAGTGACACATCCTCCCCTCCGTTTATCCTCCGTTCAATTGGTATAAAAAAAAAAACTGTAATGCAATCTACTCAGAAACGATTAATATTTGAAACAAATTTGAATTCAGTGCAGAGTAAGCAGACGAAGTGCGGAACTGAATTTTCTTTCTTTTTTTTTTTTTTCGTTAATCGTCTCGATAGATCGAATAACAGTTTTCGTTACCGATTGCAGTTTCCGAATGTGTGCCGCATCGCGTTAATTGGTTATTCACTCACCGATGACTTTAACCTACAGTCGTCTCGTTGAATTAAAGTAATTAGAAAACATTTGATCAACTGAATTCACTTAACGTTAAAAAAAAACTAAGAAAAATATTGTTTTGCAATTTACAAATATAATTTGATCTTTGGTTTTAACAATTTACAAATAACCAATAACCAAGTAAAAGAGAAAAAATTATTTGTTATAAATTGTGATAATAGTGAAATTAAAAAAAAAAAAAAAAAATTAAAGTTGTTTTATAAAATTCTCTTCGAAAGACGGTTTATAGATAAATCGTGATGTACGATGCACTTTCTGTTTCGAATGTCGTACGAATTTGCATTGTAACGCAATTGCATTCAACTCCACAGCGAAGCGCCGCGGGTCCTTTCGTTTTCCAATGGATCCGATAAAAAGTTGACGAACAATTAAATTCATTGACCGTTCGAAAAGCCTAAAAAAATGCTGTTTCGTATTCCATAAATATAATATCAATTTTGGTAAATCAATTCTGAAATAACGAACTGAGCAATCAACTTTTTTTCCGATTTGAGGCTAACCAGCCTCAAAAGGGGGCCGCTTGCGTCTTCGGTGTTTCTTGTCAGGTGTGGTAAAGGGAGAATTCTCCCTTCACCAGAGTACGGAAAACTCACGCCGAAACGCCTCACACGTCTTAAATTTGTCGGTTTTTGTAAAATCACCGCGCGGGTTTGACGTAACACACATACGCGTTCATACACACGTAATGCTCGTTGGCAGCGGGTCTTTCGATGTCATTGTTTTCTCGTGTGTGTGACACAATTTCACGGGCGTTTCGATATTTCTCTTATAATACATAATATAATTTATAACTTGGATGCAATACATAACTTGTCTACATCTGTAAGTTGTCTAGGATCACTAGATGCATCACCGGACGGTTTAATTGTCACTATGCTATATTGAATTAATTCTAATTCATAGTAAAATCATTTTTCATTGTGCAACATAAAAATGTGTTTTTTCAGTTGGTATCAAATGCTAAAAAGAATACGACGATAAAAAATGTATTTTGTTTCTATCACGAATTCTTGTATCAATACCTATAAGAATATTACTTATGTAGCATAATTGTCATATTATTACAGTATTACGCGTACTGATTATATGGAAATTACGATAGAACAACAATTTGTTCGGTTCCAATCACGATAGAAAAATTACAAACTTTTACTCAAACTTACCATTATTATCGTTTCTTCTCAAATTCTATTGGATTTATTAACCAGGGCGGCTTTAGTTTGTTCCAAATCATGTAGCACTACCGAATTCAAATATCCCGTCGCATATTTACTTATAAACGCGAAGGCTTATTGTCCCTTATGTGTCACAGCTGTAGCATTATAGTCTAGTTTGATATTAAAGAATTTATTACTCGTGGGAAGAAGATATGAGAATGTTTTTTCCAAATATTAAATATCTCGTTTCGTAAGTTGTCGAACAATGGAAAAAGTTGAAAGAAAATGTGAGGTTTCCGCAAACAAAATCTGTAAAGTTCTTAAGAATATAGAGAAATAAGAAATTGAGAGGAAAATACTGTGAAATTTGTTTTCGTGTAAAAGTCCGCGTTGCGTTGCAATCTTTCGCTAATTTGCCACGTTCGAGGACAATAAACATTCCGAATGAGTGACCGCAAGTCGTCGCGTGTGCGGAAATTATTTGCGCTTCCTCGAGATTCGTTATGTTAAACAAGTTGTTTATTTGTACATTCCAGAACGGGTCTTTAACGATTTCCTCTGTTTCGTTTAAGATACATTCGGTGGTACTCCGATTATATTGTTATCTTCCTGTACCACGGCAACTTTTTCCGGTTATAAATGGAATACCACACTGTTGATGAAACTGATGACGCATTGATCCGTCTTAGTATACAAAAGTTTATGCTCGTCAGCCAAGAAATTAATTGAAACAATAATTGAATTGACACCAAAGGCGCGAGTGCTTATATGTTTATCATATCGCTCGAAAGACTTCCGGTGAAACTTGTTGACGGCTCCAGAAGAAACGTGTCGTTTATTGTAAACAATACCGAAGCGGAGATGTAAATACAATTGTCTTCGAGCACTTAAATATCCGAAACTTGAAGCAGTCTGTTAAAAAAACGCCCGACAAGTCACCTGTACAGTTGACGCGGACCGGACTACAGGTACTTTGTGTAAAATTTGACTTTACCGATCGAGAAAACTACATAATCGCATCGAAGACTGTTTACTGCGCGTTCCTTGTGATCGCTTTAGGTTTCGGTATTGGTGGGTACTTGGCAGTTGCGCGTTATAAATCGGTGGATTTTAATACAACAATAAAACGCAATGATTTCAAAGTGATTCTTCGTCACTTACGCTATACCGATCTCGGTACATTTAATCTGGAAATTGATTTGATCGTTATGCATGGAAGGAACAATTGTGTTGTCTCATATATTTTCTTGAGACTCGTCATATTCGAGTCCTCCGTAATTCAATTTTTTAAATGAAATGTAGCCATGAAAACTTTTCGTACAAATTTCATTTGTCGTTTACGTTTGACGTGTCTCTCACGCTGAATATCACCTTACAGTGGTTTTCTAATTTTTGGTTTTTTAAACGTACAACGTATACGATTCCTCTATGGGGGAAATAATATCTGGTCATGCAATATTCAATATAACAGCATCGTTACCGACAATATTACTTGTAACCGTGGTTTTCGTAGAAGGGAATTTCGAAATTCGTAAAAATGAAGGAAAAGATACTTGCGTACGAATGCGCCGGCACACTCTATTTCCACGACACGATGCGCTTAGGAAAAGTAGGGACGAACACCACTCGATTAAAAAACTATTTAAAATAATATCTCCTTCTAATGAGTCAGTCTCATAATACCTTGAAACATCGAAGCTCGTTGTTACCCATTTATTCGTGCTTTATGCTGACTATCAGGAATAAAACGATGGGCTCGGGAGAATAGTCCCGTTCAGAACGAGATCATGAAAACTACAAATGTAAACAGGCATATCGCGGTTGTTCCGAACTCAAAAACAACTACGGTTTATCAACCACAAAATACAAAAGATACACGTATTTTTATTAATGAAAGTTTGCTATTATCATCGTAAAACATAAGATTGCCAAAAAACAAAAATGTCAAGTATAACCTTGCACTTGTTATTTCCTTAAGGAAGGAAATAATAAGGATTTTACAAGTGCAAAGTTATACTTAACATATTTGTTTTTTGGCAATCTTATGTTTTACGATGATAATAGCAAACTTTCATTAATAAAAATACGTGTATCTTTTGTATTTTGTGGTTGATAAACCGTAGTTGTTTTTGAGTTCGGAACAACCGCGATATGCCTGTTTACATTTGTAGTTTTCATGATCTCGTTCTGAACGGGACTATTCTCCCGAGCCCATCGTTTTATTCCTGATAGCATAAAGCACGAATAAATGGGTAACAACGAGCTTCGATGTTTCAAGGTATTATGAGACTGACTCATTAGAAGGAGATATTATTTTAAATAGTTTTTTAATCGAGTGGTGTTCGTCCCTACTTTTCCTAAGCGCATCGTGTCGTGGAAATAGAGTGTGCCGGCGCATTCGTACGCAAGTATCTTTTCCTTCATTTTTACGAATTTCGAAATTCCCTTCTACGAAAACCACGGTTACAAGTAATATTGTCGGTAACGATGCTGTTATATTGAATATTGCATGACCAGATATTATTTCCCCCATAGAGGAATCGTATACGTTGTACGTTTAAAAAACCAAAAATTAGAAAACCACTGTAAGGTGATATTCAGCGTGAGAGACACGTCAAACGTAAACGACAAATGAAATTTGTACGAAAAGTTTTCATGGCTACATTTCATTTAAAAAATTGAATTACGGAGGACTCGAATATGACGAGTCTCAAGAAAATATATGAGACAACACAATTGTTCCTTCCATGCATAACGATCAAATCAATTTCCAGATTAAATGTACCGAGATCGGTATAGCGTAAGTGACGAAGAATCACTTTGAAATCATTGCGTTTTATTGTTGTATTAAAATCCACCGATTTATAACGCGCAACTGCCAAGTACCCACCAATACCGAAACCTAAAGCGATCACGAGGAACGCGCAGTAAACAGTCTTCGATGCGATTATGTAGTTTCCTCGATCGGTAGAGTCAAATTTTACACAAAGTACCTGTAGTCCGGTCCGCGTCAACTGTACAGGTGACTTGTCGGGCGTTTTTTAACAGGCTGCTTCAAGTTTCGGGTATTTAACTGCTCGAAGACAATTGTATTTACATCTTCGCTTCGGTATTGTTTACAATAAACGACACGTTTCTTCTGGAGCCGTCAACAAGTTTCACCGGAAGTCTTTCGAGCGATATGATAAACATATAAGCACTCGCGCCTTTGGAGTCAATTCAATTATTGTTTTAATTAATTTCTTGGCTGACGAGCATAAACTTTTGTATACTAAGACGGATCAATGCGTCATCAGTTTCATCAACAGTGTGGTATTCCGTTTATAACCGGAAAAAGTTGCCGTGGTACAGGAAGATAACAATATAATCGGAGTACCACCGAATGTATCTTAAACGAAACAGAGGAAATCGTTAAAGACCCGTTCTGGAATGTACAAATAAACAACTTGTTTAACATAACGAATCTCGAGGAAGCGCAAATAATTTCCGCACACGCGACGACTTGCGGTCACTCATTCGGAATGTTTATTGTCCTCGAACGTGGCAAATTAGCGGAAGATTGCAACGCAACGCGGACTTTTACACGAAAACAAATTTCACAGTATTTTCCTCTCAATTTCTTATTTCTCTATATTCTTAAGAACTTTACAGATTTTGTTTGCGGAAACCTCACATTTTCTTTCAACTTTTTCCATTGTTCGACAACTTACGAAACGAGATATTTAATATTTGGAAAAAACATTCTCATATCTTCTTCCCACGAGTAATAAATTCTTTAATATCAAACTAGACTATAATGCTACAGCTGTGACACATAAGGGACAATAAGCCTTCGCGTTTATAAGTAAATATGCGACGGGATATATATATATATTTTTTTTTTCTCTTTAATTTTTAACTATAATCTGTTATTATCAATAACAATAAATAGTTTTGAGTAATTGCAGTTAAAACAGAAATAGGTAGAGATCCATCGATTCTCCTCTGATTGGTGGTTGCATTATATGCGGATTTTGCGTTTTTTTTTTTTTTTTTTTCTAGTTATTAGTTGAATCTTCGGTGTAGATGTCCCGGTTTGAATCGCCGGAGTCTCGTACTTTCGGAGTTGTCTTCCACTATTCTTGCGGCTAGCTGGTTCGGGTGATTTTCGAGTCGATCCTGGTAGTTTTTACTCCACTTTTTTATTTCCTCATGGACGGTGTTGATTTTAAGGTCCTTACGTAATGATGTGTTCTTGACATACCAAGGTGCGTTCACTATCAGTCGTAGCGTTTTTGACTGGAATCTCTGAATTACTTCGAGGTTTGAGCTGCTGGCTGTTCCCCATAGTTGTATCCCGTATGTCCAGATTGGTTTTAGAATGGCCTTGTAGACGGTCAGTTTGTTGTGTAGTGATAGCTGGAAGCTTCGCCCAATGAGCCAGTACATTTTTTTCAGCTTTAGGTCCAGCTCCTTCCGTTTGGTTTTTATGTGTTTGGCCCAGGTGAGTCTTCTATCGAGGTGCATACCGAGGTATTTGACTTCGTTTACAACTGGAAGGGTTTTGTTTTTTAGTCGAACGCTGGGACAATTTCCTTTTCTTAGTGCGAACGTAATGTGGACGGATTTTGAGTCGCTTGCTTTAATTTTCCATTTTTCCATCCATTTTTGAATTTTATTAAGTCCTCGTTGGAGTTTCTTGGACGCTGTTTTAGGATTTTCGTGTGTGGCCAGGAGAGCAGTGTCGTCGGCGTATGTCGCTGCTGTGATGTTTCTATTAATAGGCAGGTCAGCCGTGTATATGGTGTAGAGTACTGGACCTAAAACACTTCCTTGTGGTACACCAGATTTGATTGGGTGGAAACTTGAGAGATCTTGTGCATAGCGTACTTGAAATTTTCTGTTAGATAAGAAAGATTTTATTAATAGGAAGTACTGGGGCAGGTGTTGCTTGATTTTGAACAGTAGTCCGGTATGCCATACTTTATCGAATGCTTGCTGTATGTCGAGAAACACTGCTGAGCAGTATTTTTTGTTCTCTAGGGTGTTACTTATGGTGTTGTATACTCTGTTAATTTGCTCAATCGTTGTATGGTTGTTCCTGAATCCAAATTGGTGATCAGGAATGAGCTTTTTTAAGCGTATTTCTGCATTCATTCTTTTAAGCAGTATTTTCTCAAAGATCTTGGAGAGAATAGGTAGCAGGCTTATTGGCCTGTATGATGTTATTTCGTTCGGTGGTTTACCTGGCTTCGGAATCATGGTGATTTGGGCGAACTTCCATTGGTTCGGTATTTGTGTCGTACGGATAATTCCGTTGAATAAGTTCGTAATAAAAACGAGTCCTTTGCGTGGTAATTCTTTTAATACTTGTCCCGTGATTAGATCGTAGCCGGGGGCTTTTCTTGTGCTCGTTTCCTTCAGAATAGCTCGCAATGTTTCTTGGTGGGCAACTGACTTAATGGGAAAGGATAGTGGGAGGGCTGCATTCAGGAAGTTGTTTACTTCGACGTCGTCACCGTTTGTTTGGTTAGTTAGTGGAGTGAAAACCTCTGCTAGGTGCTTTGCGAAGACCTCAACTTTCTCAGCGTCGCTGTTGGCCCAGTTTCCATCATCTTTTTTGATGGGAGGATTTTGGTGTTGTGGTCGTTTCATGTTTTTGGTGACTTTCCATAGGGAGTAATCTGTGTCTTTTGTGTTGGATAGGTTTAATAGTTTGGCTTGGAATGTGTCATTGTTATGGTCTTTGATGAGTTGAGTCAGCTCTCGTGTGACCCGGTTTAGGGTAGTTTTGTCTGTCGGGTTTCTACTCAGTTGCCATTTTCTTCTCAGCCTTCTTTTATCTGTGATTTTGTTTCTGATGTGCGTTGGATATTTGATGCTATTGTCTTTTGGGTTTGCTGCTGGTGTTGCTGTCCAAGCAGCTTCTTGGATTAGCCGTGTGAAGTGTTCCGTTGCGTCGTCGATTTCGGCACCATTTTTCATTGGATATCTTAAGTTTATTTTTTCGCTGATTATTTCTCTGAATAGATCCCAGTCTGTTCTTTTGTTACAAAGGGAGGGATGGTTTTGTTTGTGAGTTAATCCAGTACTCAGTGTCAGCTTCACTGGAGAATGGTCAGAAGATAGGTCATGTATCTCTTCTGTGTGGGTGAAATTGTCTGCTATTCCCTTTGTTACAAAAAAATCTAGTAGATCTGGGATTTTGTTGATGTCCGTGGGCCAGTATGTGGGTTTTGAAGTGGAGAGTCGGTTGCATTTTTTCCTTTCCATGGCTTTAAGTAGTTCCCTGCCTCTGGTGGTGATGATTCTCGAGCCCCACCACTGATGTTTAGCATTATAGTCGCTTCCTGCTATGAAGCAAGGTCCAAGGCTCTTGAAAAATTCAATAAACATCTCCGCCTTGATTGCGTGTTTTGGAGGACAATAAACAGCTGATAGGGTGATTGGTTTATTATTTAAATCGGTAACGACTATATTCGTGGCTTGTATGTATTCTTTCTCGAATTTTTTGATCTCATAGTGTTTTTTATTATTATTGCTGTGCCACCGTGTGCGGTGTCACCAGGGTGTTTCGTATCGTATAGTGTGTATCCGTGGATTTTTAAGTAGCTTTTACTCGTGAAGTGGGTTTCTGAGACTAGCATAACATCTATTTTGTTTGTATGTAGAAAAGTGGTTAATTCTTGGCGTCTTTGCACCAGACCGTTGGCATTCCAAAGTATTATTTTATAAAACTTATTCATTTTTAAGGGCTTTTTGTTAGTACTGCGGTTAGTAAATTAACCATCGTATTTAATAGTTGGGTTTGTTGTTGTATCATTGTTCTAATTTCTTGAAATGTTTTCTCAAGTATAGCTACTACTTGATTTATGTTCTCTCTGTCGTTGTTGTTGTTGTTGTTGTTGTTGTTGTTGTTGTTGTTGTTGTTGTTGTTGTTGTTGTTGATGTTGTTGTCATTGTTTTGTCTGCTAGCGCTCGAGTGGGTCGCTTCGGCGTAGCTTAGCGTTTTTCTCGGGAGGTGGTTCCTTGAGTATCTGTCGGTTTGTTCGTTGTTGATTGTAGGAGTGCTTGTGTGTCTCGTTGTGGGGTTTCTTTTTTCAGTTATTTCTCGATAGACTCTGCAACCTTTATAGTTAACAGGGTGCTCGCCGTCGCATAAGGCACATTTGGGGGCTGTGTCTCTTGATTTAGTGCAGGTGGAGGTCTCGTGTTCATCTCCACATTTTACGCATCTATATTGTCTACGACAATATGATTTAGTGTGCCCGTATCTCTGGCATCTAGTGCATTGCACTACCGTTGTTTTTTTCCTAGGAGGCTCGATTTCAATTTTAGCATTCAGCAAGGTATCAATTTTATATATTTCTTTATTGTTATGACTGGGTTCGAGGTCTACGAAAAAGGTTGGTAGAGGGTTTTTAGTTTTTGCGTGACGGACATTTATGATGTTCCGTACTTGGTGCCCAAGGTGTTCAATGGCTTCCTTAATTTCTTGTGTGGGGGTGGTTGGGTGGAGTGATTTGATGACTATCCTGTATGCTCGCATTTGTTTGAGTTGGTAGGTGTGGTAGGATGCCTTTTCATCGTCGAGGATGCGGATTATTTTTCGGAATGACTCAGTATTTTTCGCCATTATTTTCAGTTGTCCTGTATTTCCAGTTGTCTTGTGGGTATAATCGTTATTTTGTATATCTTGCTCCAGTTTAGCTTTTAGAGCTACGATGGACTTTACTCCGGGTATGAATATAGGTGGGGGCTTAGGCTCACCACTGTTCTCGTCAGGTGATTTATTCTCTTGTGTGTTTTGATTCGGATTTTGATCGTTGTTCCTAGTAAGAGAGGCATATCGATTTTGCGTCGGGATGGCTTGTGTATTATCGTCACTGTCTAGACTGGCGTTTCTTCTAGCGCGCTTTCTGGGATCCGAGATTTGCCAGAGTGGAGAGTTTTGCGAGGAGTTATCCGTTGAAGGATTTCGTGTAAGGATAAGAGGTGACATAATACCTCTTGCTGCCTCTTGGATGACCTCGTTGTCTTGGTTACTCGTGTTGTTACTTGGATCATACATCTGTATGTCGTTGTCCTTCGAGGTTTGGTTTCTTCCAATCATGATGATAGGAGGTTGAGAAGGTGATATGTGAGTATCTTTTCTCTTTGAAAAGAGAAAAGATCTCTTCGTTGATTATTCACGGATGCTTGTGTGTTGTTAATCGTTGTTATTATATTTCTTATTTCTATAATCTGTACAACGTACACGGTGTAAACACAGTATTTCTCGGAATTATCGGAGCGTACGATAGCACGTCCGTCACTCGCGACGGCTCGAGAAGTACTCACACGAAAAAAAAAAAAAAAAAAAAAAAAAAAAAAAAAAAAAAAATCCGGGATATTTGAATTTGGTAGTGCTACATGATTTGGAACAAACTAAAGCCGCCCTGCTTAATAAATCCAATAGAATTTGAAAAGAAACGATAATAATGGTAAGTTTGAGTAAAAGTTTGTAATTTTTCTATCGTGATTGGAACCGAACAAATTGTTGTTCTATCGTAATTTCCATATAATCAGTACGCGTAATACTGTAATAATATGACAATTATGCTACATAAGTAATATTCTTATAGGTATTGATACAAGAATTCGTGATAGAAACAAAATACATTTTTTATCGTCGTATTCTTTTTAGCATTGGATACCAACTGAAAAAACACATTTTTATGTTGCACAATGAAAAATGATTTTACTATGAATTAGAATTAATTCAATATAGCATAGTGACAATTAAACCGTCCGGTGATGCATCTAGTGATCCTAGACAACTTACAGATGTAGACAAGTTATGTATTACTTAAAATAACCGCAGAATAACAGGGTTTAATAACCAAAATTCCTAACATATATTTAAAACATCGGAAACTGAAGAGAAATAACGAAATGTCCGTGAAATTGTGTCACACACACACACACACAAAAAACATATCCAGTGACCTTCCTTAGGCTCTTAACAATATCTGTGCTTGGTTTGGTTGTAATCGGTGAAGGCGTGTGGATTTTATTAAGAATTTTTTTTAGAGGATTAAGAGGATGGTTTTCAGGGGTGAGATATATACAGTCGCCTTCCTTTGGTCTTCAACAATATTGGTATAAAGTTTGGCTGAAATCGGACAACGCGTGTAGCTTTGTATAGCCGGACAGACAGACAGACAGACAAACATTCATTTTTACATATAAGATTACGTTTACGCTCACTTTGTTGAGTGCCGGTTGGATATCGATGGAACGCCCGATAATGAATTTGGGCAGAATGACCGAAACGTTCTTTAACATTTTCTCACGGTTTAACTCATCGATAGTGACGTTCTCGAGGTTATCTCTTAACTTGTTAATGCCATCAATTTCGTTGGGAAGAATGATGTACATGCTTATGGCATTGGAGTACTTATTACTCTGAAATAAAATAACGGTGAAAAAATATCAGAATATTTTTAAACGACATAGTACAACGTTCTTTTTTGTACAAGAGGGTAAATAAGTGTCAGACGTGTCAAGGTGATGTGAAACATGTATAAGTGAGATATAACTAATATTGTTATTCCGAATTTCTAGGTTACGGATTATCTACGTCGGATGAAAGTGAATACCTTACGAGAAAATCCAATTATCACCTCAACCGGGGGTACAATTCATTGTTTATAAACATTAAACATAAAAGACGAGAATGTACCCCTGCATAATTGTTGAGCGGAGGGCAACGTTTTGGGCTTTTTTTCGACAGGCCAAACCGTGACAAAAATTGTGATTACAGTTTTTGTTACCGACCTACCCATGTACTGTAACGGTATTTAACGTTATCATCACCCTTAAAGGGTTTTAGTTCGAACTCGAGCAGGGAGGAAATTAATATAGGCTTCAGTATTAAGTAAAAGTATGGTTCATTAGACACATTAGACAGATAAAAGTTAAATAATTTGTATGATAATTAAATATACTCCTTTTTACTTACTTTTGGTGATTATGCACCTTACAAAAAATACTTGACCCGGGCTTACGCATGCCGTTGTAATCGTGTCCGCACGAATTAAGAGATTTTATATCGAAATATTTTCTTTAGTTATATGGTAGAATAGTTTCTACACAAGGAAAGAGCCTGCTGGGCTTGCCATCGTTAATATATCTATATCGGCTCTGTTATTATTCCTCGCTTTCGGAGGTAGCCTATTCTATACTTATATTGAGTGGACTGTAGTGGGGACGGAGCTCTCGCTCGAGCTCTCCTGGGTACGCGATCTACTCGCTGGCCCCGCCGCTGTTCCGGTGGAGGCGTCAGCGCGGTGCATCCTTCGTGCATCGGCGCATCGGAAATGCGACAGGAGCTTCTCTAGCTAGTTTTTAGGGTGTTTCTCAAGTCCCTATGGATTTAATATATTTCTTATCTATATCACTTGGTTTATTTTCGATGGGAGATCTTGTCGGCTTGGATGCTGGGCTGCTTGGACGGCTGGTGGCTCAGTAGTTGGCCTTGGGAGATCGGGCCTCTCCGACTGTGGTATGTTGTGTCCTTCTATACCGATTTCCCCGCTCTTCTACCAAGCTCTGCCGGTATAGCAGGGTGTTATTATATCTGATAGTCGTTCTGTAGCCCATTTGTCCCGTTAATTTCTCCTCTTCGATTATCCTGATTAACGTGTTCCTTGTGGATTGTTTTTCACACCTCTCTTGAGACTATAGTCTTACTGCTTGGTAGTATTACTATAGCTTAAATAACGGTAGTTTATCGTTGGTCTTCATAAGTGTGCGTATTGTATGGATGGATCCCTGTGTTAATATGTATAGCTCTAGTTCAATTAAATATAAGACGATGAATTCGTCGCCTTAGTACGAATGCCGTAGTACTGCCGGATCTACCCATACGGCAAAGAATTGACACTACCCCGGCTGCCAAATTTCGTTTGGTAGTACTGGCCCAGTACAAATAAATTATTTGACCAGTACTGACCGAATACTGTTGACTAGTACTGACAAGTAAACATATAGGGGTCTCAGCCGAGAATCGGTTCAGTACTGGGGATACACTGAGCCGATGTTTTGTTTTATACAGGCTGCGGACTATTTCGTGAGACACCCGACAGTTGTCTCAGTATTGGTTATATGCTGGGCTGACTTTTGTCGTAAGACTCGAGTGCAAATTAAATCGGCATGAGTTCAACAGTTGGCTCAGTACCGGGCATACAGTGGGATGATATTTGTATTTCGTATGTCGATTGCGCATTGCCATTGCACGACCGGGAATTGTCGTAATCCTGAGCGCATACTGGGCTGACATATATATTTTATTAATAGCATACCGACTGTTTTGGTTATCACCCGAGAATAGACTCACTACTTCGGACAAACTGGACCGATGTTACGTTTTATACTGGCTATAATTTATACATTGTTGTTCGACAGCGAACATTTCACATCATCCTAAACTGTATTCCGACGTACATTTGAAATAAAAATCAAGTGCTCAGTATTTAAGAGGTTTCAAAACTCGTACAGATAGATTGATCGAAATATGATGTGAAGGGAATATATTTTTTTCCTCGGGGACTTTTTCTCTCGACCACCACAAGAAAACACGCGACGGCCGAGTGGAGATGCCTCGTCATCCGATGCCATGCTACGTAGTATTTTGTTTAAATCCAGCAACAAAGGAGTGATAGTAAGCGCGTGCGAGAACCACTCCGAGGGGTGGAGCAGTCGTACCAACGAACTGAGCATCCAAGCGCGTTAGTGCATTGTTTGTCTATGCCTTTGCACCAAACGTTCGCGAAGACATTCGGGTATGTTGGTGGGAGCGGGCCCTTCCTTCAGTCTTGATAGTGCCTTGGCTCGAACAGTACAAAAAATAATAAACGGTAAAAGCTGTCAAAGTGATTGTGGGAAGTAAAAACTAATAAATTGGCAAAAGATGGATTTATTAGGCGACACGGATGGAAAGGTAAGAATAAAAATAAAATATTGCAAATCTAATATGGAAAAAGAAAGGTTTAATAGTGCAAACGAACTTACATTGTAGTTAGTAAAATTATTTGAAAATAACGGACACCAGCTTAAAATACCACAACGAAATGTTAATTTGAAAAGTTTGTTCATTGTATTTCTAATAAATACTGTAAATAAAAATTCATAAAGCAAATTTTTAAAATAGAACCAATAAAAAGCGACGAGCAAGTACATTAACTTTTTTTTTTAACATCGTTCGAATTAATTACAATTTTCTATCTATAATAGAATTGAGATGGTAAATTTATTTCGTAGACGAGTACAGATCTGGCCAACCATTGGCCCGATGTCTGCCTTATCTGGCTCATCACTGGCCCAAAACCGGCAGCCAAGACAAAATTCTGTGCTTCCGGTGCTTGAAAACAGATTCACGGTTATAGCCTTGAGAAACGTATGGCACGTAAATTCCCAATTAAAATTTGATTCAATAAGACTTTCAATACCTCGCGATACAATTTTTGTTGAATTGGAAAATCAACCATATTAACGTTGTCAAGAACTTTTGTTTGGTACAATAACGATTGCGCAAAGTTATTAAGAAATTGATGAAAAAAATAATTGTCCAATAAATAATTAGGTTCCTTATCCTTTTTTTTCATTTCAAACGAATTAGTTGATTTTTCAAAACCCATCCAAGGGTCAATCATAGTTCAGGTAATTTTTTTTTGTTTTGTTTCATACACCACAATCATGATACTGCGAATATAAAAATAGATTCCAATTTCAATTTTCAGAAAAAGCCTTATTTCGTCAACTAATGAAGCGAATCGATGAGTCTGACGACAAAAGGGAAAAAACCTATAAGCGCCTCTCAAAACAAATTAAAGGGGCGAAACAAAGTATTCTCTATGACTTGAAGAAGAAAACGGATGCCATGATTAATACAATTGTACTGAACGGAGGACCGGGGCCAGGCAATAACCTGAAAAAATACAAAGAATCATTAGGAATAAAGCTTTCTATTGATAATTACGATGCTTTCGTTGAGTTTGACGCTATTAAAGAAGAAAATGAGGATAAGGACACTGCTTTGGTAAGTAAAAATCTTTAAAAAAAATTTTTTTTTAATAACTTGCCGTCATATGCTGTGGCGTCTCTTGATATTACATTTCCATGGTATCATAAATCCGATTGGTAAATTATTTAATGTTTTCGTATCCCGTATAACGATTGTAGAAGGAGATAATGGCGAATACAATCGGAACGTCTACTGAAGTTAAGGAAGCTGTGCGTAAAATTCTTGGAGGCTTGATACCGAAGGCTGTTCAAGAAGTGTACTCGGGTACTGACAGAAAAGGTCCAAACGGGGTAACAAAGAATAATTTCAGTGGGACTCACGTATACGCTTGTATGAAAGGTAAATTTCCCTTCTGTTTTATTGCTCTATATTTTTGTAATCGGTACTCAATATTCGTGTAGTGTAAACCAGCTAATAAATAAACTAGTGTGATTGGCAACACACTTTGTTTTAAATATCCTCACCAGTGTTATAATCATACATTATTTTTTCAAATAAATATTGAGGCACATTTTTTTAAATAATAATATTTCAATTTTCACAAAAAGTTCAAATTTTGTAAGATGCAATAAATAAATAAATAAATAAATAAATACATTTTTATTAAAGTTTCACGATAATTATTTCAGAAAAATGGGAGGTATACTTATTGCATTAAATTATAAATGGAAGAGAGTACTTAAAATGCTATAATTACGTTTTTTTCAAATGTCATTAAAGAAAAAATTGAAGGAGTAGATGAAAAAAATTCTCAAAAAATTCATTGTTTCAGCTACAAGCAGATATTTATCTGGTGCAGGTGACAGTGAGGGCGGAAAAGTGCAAAGAGATGCCAAGAAAGGAAAATAAATTGGCACGCACGCACGCACACACGCACGCACACAAATGTATATTATTTGTTTTCTTTATTTGTCTGTGTTTTTATAAATATAATTTTATAAATACTTTACGGATGTTGAGCCTCTTTTCAAACCTCTCCTTATACCTAGTTATACAACTAAAGTATCGATTCAGCATGCGTCTCAGTACTAGCAACAAATATGACCCGAAGTTGACTATCGGGTAGCACGAGTTGCTCCACGAAGCGCAAGTTAATATTGGCAACGTTCAGATTTAAGATTCGTCTTACTAGTGGCGAAATACCGATTTAGGAATCGTCTCAGAACAAGCAACAACTTCCGGCTCAAAGCGGGGCACATATTCTGATCCATGCCCAGGAACCAATATCGGACTGTTTCACGGCACCATAAGTTGGACCGGAGTTAACAACCCAAAATTGTCCCAATACTAATTTTGACTTGGGCAAGGCTTGACTACCCTTGGTAGTTTGCCAGTATTGGCAGCTCTGGCATCAGTACAGTGCCAATGCCAAGCCAGTCTGCAATACGTACATGGGGGGGATGAATAAAGTCAGAGCATCGACACTGTTTTCTTTTTTTCGTTGTCGCGTAAGTATATGCGTATATTTTTGTAGACTAAAGTCAAATCTCTATTGTTTTTCAAGTGGCCTTTTTATTTAAAGATGGACAATAATCCGCCATCGTACGTTGAGTTTAACGTAAATCGGGCCTTCGTGTGCATGATCATGACCGAGCCGGGAATAAGCCTCTTCAGTGCCATTATTTCTGATCCTACTGCTAATAAGATTCTCCAAGCGCAACACCATCGACGACAGATATCACGTGATGACCTGAATTGGAGAATGGTTTTTCCCTCTGACTGAAAAAATGACTCTGTGTGCCCAAATCGAATGTTTACCACCGGACCATTAGCATTAGGTGACACTGTCGTCTAATATGATCTTATGAATACCGATATCAATTTTTTTGTCGGTGCGAAATCAAACGACTCTCTATTACGCCGAGTAACAGTTTTCGTCAGGTGAAGCGAATGACTATTTTTATTTTGGTTCTGTATCTATCATTATATATTATTTTATCAATGTTACCTGAAATAAACTTGAACATTTACGCACAAACTTTCTTTTTAAACCATAATCAAATGTCATATGAATTTTCTAAAATACACTTCGCTCAGCAGTGCGAATTTCGCACCGTAAACTTTACATCGCCGGTATACCAAGAGTCTCGGCAAAAATGTTTTCCGCTCTTGGACGCGATGCACATCGCACATACGCGATCATACACACGTATCGCTCGTTGGCAGCGCGTCTTACGATGTCATTGTTTTCTCGTGTGTGTTACACAATTTCACGGACGTTTCCTTATTTATCTTTAGTTGCCGATATTTTAAATATATGTCAAGAATGTTGGTTATTAAACCCTGTTATTCTGCGGTTATTTTACGTAATACATAACTTGTCTACATCTGTAACTTGTCTAGGATCACTGGATGCATCACCTGACGAATTAATTGTCACTATCCTATATTGAATTAATTATAAATCATAGTAAAAACATTTTTCATTGTGCAACATTAAAATGTGTTTTTTCAGTTCGTATCGAATACTAAAAAGAATACGACGATAAAAAATGTATTTTGTTTCTATCACGAATTCTTGTATCAATACCTATAAGAATATTACTTATGTAGCATAATTGTCATATTATTACAGATACGCGTACTGATTATATGAAAATTACGATAGAACAACAATTTGTTCGGTTCCAATCACGATAGAAAAATTACAAACTTTTACTCAAACTTACCATTATTATCGTTTCTTTTCAAATTCTATTGGATTTATTAAGCAGGGCGGCTTTAGTTTGTTCCAAATCATGTCGCACTACCGAATTCAAATATCCCGTCGCATATTTATTTATAAACGATAAGACTCGTCCCTTACGCGTGACAGCTGTATCATTATAGTCTAGTTTGATATGAAAGAATTTATTACTCGTGGGAAGAAGATATGAGAATTATTTTTTCCAAATATTCAATATCTCGTTTCGTAAGTTGTCGAACAATGGAAAGAGTTGAAAGAAAATGTGAGGGTTCCGCAAACAAAATCTGTAAAGTTCTTAAGAATATAGAGAAATAAGAAGTTGAGAGGAAATTCAGTAAAATTCGTTTTCGTGTAAAAGTCCGCGTTTCGTTGCAATCTTTCGCGAATTTGCCACATTCGAGGACAATAGACATTCCGAATGATTGACGGCGAGTCATCGCGTATGCGGAAATGAATTGGCGCTTCCTTGAGATTCGTTATGTTAAACAGGTTGTTTATTTGTACATTCCAGAACGTGTCCTTAACGATTTCCTCTGTTTTGTTTGAGATACTCCGATTATATCGTTATCTTCCTGTACCACGGCAATTTTTTCCGGTTATAAACAGAATACCACACTGTTGATGAAACTGATCACGCATTGATCCGTCTTATTATATCAGGGGTACAAATTGAAAATGCGGGTTTGATAACAGATGGCGTTACTAACGCTATACGCATCAGGCAGTACTGTGACTATGTTCATGTCAAAGCTACGTCTTATAGCTTTAATTTTCAGTATGTGTCAATTTGTCGCAGTGTCAAATTCATAGTTTTTTTGAGCTCTCAATATGTCGAGTTTCGTGCCAACAAAACAGCATTTGCGGGAAGTTTTAATTTACTTCTTTAATTTGAAGAAAAGTGCTGCTGAAGCACATCGATTGGTCTCCGAGGCTTATCCGAGTCATGTTCCATCGGTTTCAACGTGCGAGAGATGGTTTGTGCGGTTTAGAAGTGGTGATTTTGACGTTGAGGACAAAGAGCGGCCGGGCCAAGTGAAAAAGTTTGAGAATGCTGAATTGGAGGCAATACTCAATGAAGACTCGTGTCAAACTCAACAAGAGCTCGCAGATTCATTGGGAGTGACACAACAAGCCATTTCCCATCGTATAAAAGCCCTCGGAATGATCCAAAAGCAAGGACATTGGGTGCCGTATGAGCTGAAGCCGAGAGACGTCGAGCGCCGTTTTTTTGCATGCGAACTGCTGCTCGAACGGCAAAAACGGAAGGGTTTTTTGCATCGCATTGTCACTGGTGATGAAAAGTGGATCCATTACGATAACCCGAAGCGCAAAAAATCATATGGTTACCCCGGCCATGCATCATCATCGACGGCCAAACCAAATATTCACGGCGCCAAGCTCATGCTCTGTATTTGGTGGGACCAGCTGGGTGTGGTGTATTATGAGCTATTGAAATCGAACGAAACCATCACAGGAGCACTATACCGAACTCAATTGATGCGTTTGAGCCGCGCACTCAAAGAAAAACGGCCACAATACGAGCAAAGACACGACAAAGTAATTTTGCAACATGACAACGCTCGGCCACATGTTGCAGCGCCGGTCAAAACATACCTACAAACGCTGAAATGGGAAGTCTTACCCCATCCGCCGTATAGCCCAGATATTGCTCCTTCCGATTACCACCTTTTCCGATCGATGACACATGGCCTAGCTGACCAGCGCTTCCATTCTTACGAAGAAGCCCAAAAATGGGTCGATGACTGGATAGCAGCCAAGCCGGCCGAATTTTTTCGCGACGGTATCCGTAAATTGCCAGAAAGATGGGAAAAAGTTGTGGCTAGCGATGGACAATACTTTGAATAATTCATTTGTTACCATTTTTTCAGAATAAACGTTCAAAAATAGAAAAAAATCCCGCATTTTCAATTTGTACTCCTGATACGATTCACCACGAATTGAAAACATTAACCGTATAAAAGTTTACGCTGGTTAGCCAAGAAATTAACGAAAACAATAATTGAATTGACTCCAACGGCGCGAGTGCTTATATGTTTATCATATCGCTCGAAAGACTTCCGGTGAAACTTGTTGACGGCTCGAAAAGAAACGTGTCGTTTATTGTAAACAATACCGAGGCACAGAGGTAAATACAATTGTCTTCGAGCACTTAAATACCCGAAACTTGAAGCAGTCTGTTAAAAAACGCTCCACAAATCACCTTTATCGTTCACGCGGACCGGACTACAGAGACTTTGTGTAAAATTTGAGTCTACCGATCGAGAAAACTACATGATGGTATCAAAGACTGTTTACTGCGCGTTTCTCGTGATCGCTCTAGGTCTCGGTGTTGGTGAGTACTCGACAGTTGCGCGTTATAAATCGGTGAATTTTACTACAACAATCAAACGCAATGATTTCAAAGTGATTCTACGTCACTTACGCTATACCGATCTCGGTATATTCAATCTGGGAATTGATTCGATCGCTTTGCATTACCCCGTGTGGAAAGGAAAATTGTGTTATCTGATATTTTCTTGAGACTCGTCATATTGGTAATTCAAATACTTTATTGAAATGTAGCCATGAAAAATTTTCGTACAAATTTCGTTTGTCGTTTACGTTTAAACGTGTCTCTTTCACACTGAATACCACCTTAGAGTGGTTTTTTTATTTTTGGTTTTTTAAACGTACAACGTATACGATTCCTCTATGAGGAAAATTATATCTGGTCATGCAATATTCATTTTAACAGCATCGTTACCGACAATAATACTTGTAACTGTGGTTTTCGTAGAAGCAAATTTCCAAATTCGTAAAAATAAAGGAAAAGGCACGTGCGTTCAAATGTGCCGGTACACTCTATTTCCACGACACGATGCGCTTAGGAAAAGTAGGGACGGACACCACTCGATTTAAAAACTATTCAAAATAATAACTCCTTCTAATGAGTCTGTCTCATAATACCTTGAAACATCGAAGCTCGTTGTTACCCATTTATTCGTGCTTTATGCTGACTATCAGGAATAAAACGATGGGCCCGGGAGAATAGTCCCGTTGAGAACCAGAGTACGTTAAGTACAAATGCAAACGGAGATTCTGGAGTGGTTCCGGACTCGAACCCGACTACGATTATTCAACTGGAAACTACAGAAGATGCAGGTATTTTTAATAATGAAAGATTGTTATTATCATCGTAAAACATGAGATTGCCACGAAACAAAAATTCTAAGTATAACCTTGCACTCGTTATATCCTTATTATTTCCCTCCTTTCACTCACAATCAGTGAGAAAGTATGAGACGCAGTTGACCCTTCTTGTCTTTGATTCGAGTAAAATTAACCGAGGCAGACAAGCTTACGTTACAGTTGTACCTTAAGACCAATGGTAACAAGACCTTGGACCAATATTAAATTGCTACCCATTTATTCGTACTTTGTGCTGATTATCAGGAAATAAACAATCGGTCACGAAGAATGATTCCGTTGAGAACCAGAGCACGTTAAGTACAAATGGAAACGGAGATTCTGGAGTGGTTCCGGACTCGAACCCGACTACGATTATTCAACTGGAAACTACAGAAGATGCAGGTATTTTTATTAATGAAAGTTTGCTATTATCATCGTAAAACATAAGATTGCCAGAAAACGAAAATGCTAAGTATAATCTTGCACTTGTTATTTCCTTATTAATGCCCTCCTTTCACTCACAATCAGTGAGAAAGTATGAGACGCAGTTCACCCTTCTTGTCTTTAATTCGAGAAAAATTAACCGAGGCAGACAAGCTTACATTACAATTGTACCTTAAGACCAATGGTAACAAAACCTTGGACCAATATCTAACAAATTGTTCTTTTGTCGAATTCTATAGAATATTTCATGACGTACTCTCAATTATATTCCTCTCAGCATAGAAATATTCTGTTTATAACATCGTAACGCTGTTACATTACTTTTTCGAAAAATGCTAAATGTCATAAAATTTGCACGCGTGCCTCAATTTTCATTGACTTCGATTCTAAGAGTCTTATCAATCTCTTGAATATGTGCAAAAACTTTCTACTCGACAGCTCAAGATACGGTGAACTTTATTATAAATTTTCGTAAAAATTATAATAAATATCTTGAGATAATATCTTACACACACACCACCACAAACTGGTTTTTTTCCTAAACTACTTTTCTGAACGTTTGAGACAATTTTAAGTAACCTGACATTGAAACCTCGACATTATTTTTGTGACGATAACAAATTTCCCCCCTGAGTTAAATTGAATTGTGTCTACCAAGTGGCAGATAAAACCAACCCACGAGCCTACAATTATCGTCACTTATAGGTAAAATTGACGCAAATTTGTTGCTGGCTTCCCATCAATCTCCTCCACACGAGTAGATTTGTCACGACTTTGTGGTAGACTGCGGTGTGCAAAGTTTGTGACAAATCTACCATAAATCTTCTCGATCTAGAAGATTGGTAAAAGGTCCACGAAAAATCTATCTACAAGTCAACCATAAGTTTAGGATTTTACCTGTGCGTTGACTTTGTCGATGATAACCCGTTGATCAACGTAGAGATTGTTTTTACACGAGAACTTTTACAAGGAAGCAAAATAGTCTAAGCTTGAAAAAATGCCGATGCACACCCCTACGCGCAATGAGATCAATCCTTGGTGTGAGCAAATCCAAGTTGTCGTTTGCATTATCCTCAAATTGATCTATTTTTCCACTTTTGTTACTCGGTGTGGTCACGTGACACGTGACAGGGTCCACCGTGGTCACAGAGTCTGTCGAGGAACCTCTCGACGATTTCATAAGAGGACTCAGCAAGTTCTCCGGCAAATTGCTCAAGGTAATCGATCGACCAGCTAAATCTCTTGGAAAACACAGAAAAATGTTTGTCAATGAGAAAAGATTGAATTTAATACTCTTACCGTTTCAAGATTATTGCCAAAGACTTATATGGCAATGTTGTCTGCTCACCGATTAGTACTGCTATGGTTTTGTTAATGGCAAGTTTTGGCGCCGAAGACCACGTAAAGGACAAGTTACGCTCGAGTTTTATGCTGCCTAAAAATGATAGTGAAGCTTCAATCAAAATCATAAGCATTCTCGAGAGTTTAAAGGTGAGTTTGTCCACAAGCAAGCAAATTAATAGTAAATAAGGATAAGAGATAATATTTTAACAACGTTTTATCGCGTTTGTCACACAATTGCCAGAATGTCGAGCTTCGCTTGGCGAACAAGGTATACATCGCCCAAGGTTTTGAACTTGAATCCAAGTTCATGAACGTAGTAAAAGACACTTTCAGCTTGGAAACCAAGACCACTAGCTCCACAGATGTCAGCCATGACTACTGGAAAATCTTTAGCACCGCCAGAACTACGCCTATCAATGGAATTATGTTTGCCAGTACGTAGACTCATCGCTTATGGTTACTTTCTTTTCTCCGTGCACATACATAACTTCAAATATCCTCACCGCACGTTTCCCGCTCTTATTTATTTATGTACTTGACTTTGACACAGATGACCGCGGCAGTAACAACCCTTTCGTATTCGTAAATGCAGCCTACTTCAAGGATATTTGGGACTCAAAATTCGATCCGAAGCAGACCAAACTACGTAAATGGATGATGGATGAAAACACCTGGAAGTTTATACCGACCATGTATCAATACGGCTCTTTCTTCTGGGGCGAACTCGTTGGGGTCAATGCCACGTTCATCGAACTTCCTTATCAAGTACGTAAGATTCTTGAAAAAAAAACTAGTGTCAGGCAACGCGCTTATTAAGAACGTACCGCTGACAACGCAAATCCAATTGTGAGATCGGCAATTTTAATATAATGTAAATAACAACTCCATACAGCAATTTACAGTATTTTTCAGAATACGATTCTATTAATCATAATAGAAGATGCCAAAAATATAAAATTTCCATTTAACCGTATTCATTTGGTACTAAACAAACACAAAGATTAGTTTTACGATGAAAATTACGAATTGCGGCATAAGAAAACGAGATAAGTTTAAGAGGTACCTCCAGTCACGTGACTGAGTGTTCGAAGACTCGCGAGAGTACGGGAGAGACAGAGCTAAAACACATTTTTCTCGGGCCCGGATTTTTTTATGAAAGTAGGATTTATGAGGCTACTACGTGCCACATATCTCCGCCCAAAATCTGGGTTCGAGATAAATCTGTTGAAACTATATTGAGGTGAACAGTCTGTATCGAGCCTCGCTTCAATGTGAAGTGGTACTATTAGGTCGGTAACAAGAACTGTAATCTCAATTTTTGTCACGGTTGGGCCTGTTGAACAAAAGCCCAGAACGTTGCCCTCCGCTTAACGATTATGCAGGGCTACATTCTCGTAATTTATGTTTAATGTTTATAAACAATGAGTTGTACTCCCGGTTGAGGTAACAATTGGATTTTCTCCTAAGGTCTTCACTTTCATCCGACATAGATAATCCGTAGCCTAGAAATTGGGAATAAGAATATCAGTTACGTTTTCCCTATACACGTTTCACATCACCTTAACACATCTGACACGTATATACGCTCTTGTACGAAAAGCACGTTGTACTATGCCGTTTAAAAATATTCTGACAATACCTGGTATTATTTCACCGTGATTTTATTTCAGAGAAATAATTTAGGCGATGCCGTAAGCATGTACATCATTCTTCCCAGAGAAATTGATGGCATTAAAAAGTCAAGAGAGAACTTCGAGAATGTCACCATCGATGAGTTAAACCGTGTGAAAAAGTTAAAGACCGTTTCGGTCTTCCTGCCCACATTCAGTAGCGGGCGTTTCATCGATATCCAACCGGCACTCAACAAAGTGAGCGTAAACGTAATTATTTATAATTTAGGATGCCAGACAGGCGATAACACTTGGAAAAGTATTACAAATTGCATTTATACATTTTCTCGCAATTTTTCCATAATTTATTGAGTCTTTTCTATAATCACGCTAATCAATTTTGGGTCAATGGAACCTTTGCGCAACATTTTAAAGGAATAAACATAATATTTCGAGTTATATTATCTTCATCTATTTTCACTAAAAAAAAATGTCACATTATTAACGCTCCATAGCTCACAATTGCATTTATTTCGTAGTTGGGCTTTAAGGATATGTTCACCGACGCAGCAAACTTTACTGGCATCTCATCTGATGGTCGCCGACTCAAAATCAGCAAAATCATCCAAGAATCTTCAACCCAAGTGAACGAGGAGGGTAGTGAGACCACATACACTATAGGTGAGGTTTCGAAATACCTCTTGTATCACTACGAAAGAATTTTTGCTTTGATTAAGGAATTTCAACGAGCTTTACCGACGGCACATCCGAGAAAATATTCTGCTAAATTTGCCGAACGCGTCACAATGTCCAGAGCGAAAATTTTTCACAAAAATGGCTCCGTAGTACGAGTCTCATGCACCAAACTGTTCGAAGGGCCTTTCACACGCGCTCGATGTACAGCGAACGCGTATCGTTGCATCGGCAACACTTTTTTTCACTTTGAAAGTAGGAATGGGCAAACATTTGAAAATCTCAATTATTCGATTAATAGTTATTCTATCATTAAATATTAGTCTGCATAAATCCGATTATTTGGGTATTTTCGGATTGATTATTTCTATTTGATTGGATTAAAATGCTATTAGCACACCTTTCGTTCAAACTCAATGGGATGACTATATCTTCGTAAACGAATTTTTCGGTTCTATTTCTCGACATGTATATTGCTTTTGGTCGTATTTACAAACATAAATTTCACACGTTTCATCGCTATAGCTTTCGAGTTGTTCCGAGACGCTGTATCTCACGCTCTTGAAAAACAGTAGCGACGTGCAGTTCATTCGCCGACAGCGTATTCGAAAGAATATTTCGCTCATAGGTATTAATTTTAGTAGAAGGTTGTAGCTGTGAGGCAGGATTCTCTTTAGTTTACATATGAAATGAATAAAGTCAGGACAGCGACAGTGTTTTTTTTTTCGTTGTTGCGTAAAAATGTGCGTATATTTTTGTAGACTAAAGGAAAATCTCTCTTGTTTTTCAGATGACCGTGTATCTAAGTTGAGGGACAAGGAATCGATATCGAAAGCTGATTTTAACGTAAATCATGCCTTCATGTGCATGATCATGACCGAGTCGGGAGTAACCCTCTTCAGTGCTATTATACATGATCCTGATAATATGATTCCCTAACCGCAATACCGTCCACTATCGATATCACCAAAGTTCATACTTCATTAGGTACGGTAAGGCGACACTGTCGTCTAGTATATGGTCTTGTGAATACAGATATCAATTATATTGTCCGCGCTAAATCGACCGACTCTCTATTGCGTGATGTAGCTATTTTCGTCAGATGAAGCGCGGATGACGACTATTTTAATTTTCGTTCTGTATCTATCATTATATTTTATTTTATCAAAGTTGGCTGGAATAAACTTGAACATTTACGCACAAACTTTCTTTTCGAACCATAATCAAATCGATCTTTAACTCTGTGCTCAGATATAAAGATTTACGTTTGCGAGATATGATGTGAATTTTCGATAATACACTTCGCTCGGTAGTGCGATCCTCGCAACGTGAGCTTGAAGGATTCAGTTATCTAGTCAGCGAGGAGAAATGGAGCAGGACTTTTCCCCGCGTTCTTCTCTTCTAGGATTTTTGGGATTCCGGCAAGCACCGCAACTCTATCGTTACTCGATGGATTTTTAGTAACAAAAGGAACGAAGAAAGAAAAGACGTATTCTGTCTCTTCTTGACTCACAGAACGACCCATTTATTTAGTGAGTGGAATTTGCATTATTCCTTAGACGTGTCGCGAGCTTTATTTGTCGAGCTTGAATTGAAGAATTCAGGGTCTTGTTGGGCCTTCTGCCCGTCATACCACGAGAAGACTTTATTCTCATCACCCAGAAAAATCAAGAGTCCCATCGGTTCATTGCAGCGACCGAGAGTAGCAAGTTATCATTCAAAATAACGTGGCATTTTTTTCTCGTTAGCTGATTTGCGTGTAAGCTCGAGTTAAATGCGACGCTTCCCGTCCACGCCACCGATCTCAACGTTAGCTAACAGGTGGGCTGAAAAGTTCGTAGGCTAACATGGAAAAAATCTTTTTTTTTATAAAATTTGATTTTATTATTCAATATAGTTGCCTTCGAGAGCGATACAACGATTATAGCGGTCATACAATTTTTCGATACCATTTTTATAGTACGATTTGTCTTTAGCCTCAAAATAGGCTTCAGTTTCGGCGATTACCTCTTCAGCGGCGCTAAATTTTTTTCCAGTGAGCATTCTCTTGAGGTCTGAGAACAGGAAAAGTCGCTGGGGGCCAGATCTGGAGAATACAGTGGATGCGGAAGCAATTCGAAGCCCAATTCATGCCATTTTACCATCGTTTTCATTGATTTGTGACACTGTGCATTGTCTTGATGAAACAGCACTTTCTTATTCTTCAAATGGGGCCATTTTTCCGCGATTTCGTCCTTTAAACGCTCCAATAACGTTACGTAATAGTCGCTGTTGATGGTTTTTCCCGTTTTAAGATAGTCGATGAATATTATACCATGCGCATCCCAAAATACTGATGCCATAACCTTGCCAGCCGACTGTTGCGTCTTTCCACGCTTTGGAGTCGGTTCATCACATGCAGTTGTCAACCACTCGGCTGACTGTCGATTGGACTCCGGTGTAAAATGATGGAGCCATGTTTCATCCATTGTCACATATCGACGCAAAAATTCGGGTTTATTACGATAGAACAGCTCCAAACACTGCTCAGAATCATCAATTCGTTGTTGTTTTTGGTTGATTGTGAGCTCGCGCGGCACCCACTTTGAACAGAGCTTTCGCATACCCAAATATTCTTTCACGATATGTCCAACACGTTCCTTTGATATCTTTAGGGTCTCAGCTATCTCGAATAACTTCACTTTACGGTTATCCAAAATTATTTTGTGGACTTTTTTGATGTTTTCATCGGTAACAGCCTTTTTGGAGCGTCCACTGCGTGCATCGTCCTCGGTGCTCATTTCGCCTCGTTTAAATTTAGCAAACCACTTCTCAACGGTTGATTTTCCTGGTGCAGAGTCCAAATAATGTTTATCAAGCCAAGCCTTAGCTTCAACACTATTCATCTTCGCCAAAAGGCAATGCTCTATTAACACACGAAATTCCTTTTTATCCATTTTTTCAAACTAACAAAAGTTGCTTCACTCAAAATGCTATATCTCACAAACTAATAGTGCGACATCTGTTAAATTTATACACGTGTCTTTTGAAGGTTAGGGCTAACTAAAAATCATATGGATTTAATACTAGTAGCGCCATCTATGTGTCAGCCTACATACTTTTCAGCCCACCTGGTATATATTTGACACTGTGCCATTTTTTTGTGTCATCAACAAGTGTCAGACGCGCACGAGTTATAAATTAGAAAAGTGTGTGCATAGTGTTGTGTTGATGTGTTCAATATGTCGAAATTTATATCGAACAAAGAGCATTCGCGGACAGCATTAATTTTTTGTTTTCATTTGAAGAAAACTGCTGCTGAATCATACCGATTACTTCGAGAAGCTTATGGTGAATATGCTCCATCGCAAGATACGTGTGAACGATGGTTTTGGAATTTCAAAAGTGGTGACTTTTATGTTGCAGTCAAGGAACGTGGAAAGCCGCCAAAAAAACTCGAACATGTGGAATTGCAAGCGATGTTGGACGAAGATGATTCGCAAACACAAAAACAACTCGCCGAGCAATTGGGCGTTAGTCAACAAGCTCTTTCCAATCGGCTACGAGAGATGGGAAAGATTCAAAAGACCGGTAGATGGATACCACATGAGTTGAACGAAAAGCAAATGGAAAAGCGCAAAAACACTTGTGACATTTTGCACGCTCGGTACAAAAGGAAGTCGTTTTAGTATCGTATAGTTACAGGGGATTAAAAGTGGATTTATTTTGATAATCCCAAGCGTAAAAAATCATGGGTAGGCGCACCATCCACATCGACCGCAAGACCGAATCGCTTTGGCAAAGAGACGATGCTCTGCGTTTGGCGGGACCAGAAGGGCGTGGTCTATTATGAGCTGTTAAAACCTGGGAAAACGGTTAATACTAAACGTTACCAACAACAATTGACCGATTTAAACCGTTCACTGCTTGAAAAAAGGCCAGAATACCGATAGAGGCAACACCGGTTCGCAGACACGTTGGAAGCACTCAGCTGGGAAGTTCTACCCCATGCGGCTTACTCACCAGACTTGGCTCCTTCCGATTGCCACTTGTTTGCATCGATGGGTCGCGCACTTGCTGAGCAGCGTTTTGATTCGTACGAAGATGTGAAAAAATGACTCGATGAATGGTTCACAGCAAAAGGGAAAGATTTTTACTGGCGTGGTATTCACAAATTGCCCGAATGATGGGAAAAAGGTATAACAAGCAATGGAGCATACTTTGAATACAGCACTTTTTATCATTCTTCCGAATTTAACATATTTGTTTGGAAAAAAAATCCGCATTTCGTACTTTTACACCTGGTAGACCGTCATATTGAATCCAGATTATGAATTTTGCCATTTTCAGCAAATTAATTTGAGCTATCCCACAAATGTATGCTACGCATCAACTCGCCGCTCATGACCAACTGTTTTTCTTGTGAGTGGTATCCTCCACATGCAGCTATTATCGAATTAAAGTGTAGTAAATGCATAAAGTCGGTTTGGTCTAGTGGATGCGTGCTCATCGTTAAGTAATCAGGTTGATCGATATTTCTCCGATTCAAATCCCGCAAACATCGCTTCTGCAAGAGGGTGACAAAAATATTCTATCTGTGGGCACTTTTCTTGAATATTTTATGAAAGGGGCCACTACTTTAACAAAAGCTTTTCTTCAATGTTAAGAAAATATCTTTTTTTTTCTCCAGTTTTCAATGTCAACGTGTTCAAAATGTTCCAAATCGTTGAAAAATCATATTTTTAAAAAATGTACGGGTGCGTGTATGTGTGTTATGACCCAGTTACATTGAAGCGTCTATAACTCAAAAACGGTTTGAGCTAGAGCGCTCTCGTTTCGCTCATATGTTAATCCATACAATCTCTTTATGCACTTAAATTTTTCTTGAAATAACTAAAAAATTACAAATTTTGCGGTATTTAGAAATTTCTAAAAAATGTCTGTGAACGCTTTAATTTCCGTAAATTTTAACATTTTACCCTCAATATTTCATGACTCTTTAATTATAAGACATTTTCGTTTTATTTCCTTAGTTTATCTTGCATTTTATTATACTTCTCTTCTATTATACACAATACACAAGTTAGGAGACATTTCTATCCCCCAAAAACACAATGTGTAAGAAATTTGAGACAAGTACATTTGTATAAGCGATCTGCTTACTAACACAAAACTATGACAAGCTTACTTATATTATGTACGTGAATCTCATTGAGAATGCTTGAATGTACATATTGAAAAAGTTCCTTTTCCTTTTGCAGTATTTCGCTTTAACTTGAACTTTTATTTTAATGCACGTGGACGACCGTTTTTCTTATTCGAATATCTCCAGAAGACTAAAGGCTGATCACAAAGATTCTAACGAATGAACGCCATGTTCTTTCTTCTCAAGAGATGTTGTTTATGTTTACGTTGCCTCTCCGGTACTCTACACGTTGATTTGTTTTTGTACCCAAGCTACAGAGTCTAGAGATGGATATAGCTCTTAGTTCTGGTGACTAAGTAATCCAATGCAAAAAATACGAAAGCAAGGAAAACCGTTGCTCCAAAGACGTCAGAAACTGAGCCGTTTACATTGACTCCATATTTTTTTACCAACGCTCGTTGATGATGTATTCGTAACGATATCTGATAACTATTGCGCACTTGTTACGTGTCCTTCGGTAACACGATGTTAAAATTATTTTATTTGTCGAATTACATCTGTGCACACAACAAAAAGATAAAATTAGTTGTAACAGAGATGCCTGAATGATTTTTTCAAGTAATCGAATGCGTCTCGAATTTCGATAATTTTTACTCTACGAGGTCTTTCAGTTGGCAGTGATTTTGAATCTATTAGACTTGCGATAAAATTCTTTTTACACTTTTTTTGCTGTTGTTAGTATGATCGCGCTTCGATGGCCTTTTCACTGGTGCACAGTGTGTACACCGTGTCCGTGATTTCCAAATGCGAGCAAGTGAGATAAGTATACAATCGGATGTTCATGCTCTTTCCATATTTTAAAACGTGCACTCAGTCTTACCAGTCGAAAGCGCTTACTATGAGTTAATACACAGTCATCGCGGTAAGTGTAGAAGTTAGAAAGTAAGTATGGCTGGTATCGATTTTGACAAGAATCGATCAAACGTTTCAGATTCGATAATTTTTAACCTTCATTTTCAATTGTTCGAATAAATTATTCTCGTTTGCTTAAACATCCTGAAATATCCTTCTATCGAGCTGAAACTTTCGGCAAAAATTGACCAAGGTACAAGGACGCGTTGTACTGCGTTTGAAATATAACAAAAAACGACTAAACGATTCAGCTTTGATTATATTTGGAATATAATAAAAAAAATTATATTTCGAAAAAATTGCGTATTTGCTCTAATTTTCATTAATTTTTGACTATCGAGCCGCGATCCGAGGAAACTTTATACTATCTTGTCGAATACGAGAGTGAAAAAGATGTTAATTGGAACTTATACGTTGATTTCGCGTGATTTTCGGTACATTATGCGAGAAACCACCCCTTTGCCTCGTGTCTGCATTTTTTTCGGTGACCTCATTTTGTCCTCGTCTTCCTATGTTGAGTGGAGACAACGATGGAATTATATATAGCGCTATATCCAGTGGTGAAACTGAGTGCTGCACGTTTTCACATGCAAAGATACGGAAGATGTATGCCCTGAATGTATGCTCATTATATCTCTTGCTCGCATTCGGAAGACTGGAAATTGGTGTGTCGCCAATTTTATACCGAATATTGGCGATGTATGCATTGCCGAGCAGTGAAACTGTCGGTGTTGTGTCAATATAAATTCCCGATATAAAAAGCCTCGGGATTCTGTTTTGAGAGCATATCTGCTGCAATTCCTCAACGTGAGTGATCATCCGCAGACTCATCATCGATTGGAATCAAAATGAATATGCGTAAGTAAAAAATAACCTAAGAACAAACATCCAACATTGTTGCATTTTCTATTGTTTAAATAAATTTTGTAATCCCTTTGATAATTGCCGGTTATCACTGTTTATTCGATAAGTCCAATTTAACCGTGAACCTTCCGTTACGATGATATATCACTCATTATTTAGAGTAGAACCTGCAAAGAGTCCAAAAACTCCTTTTATCACTCGAAAAACGTGTCGTAGCGTGGTACCTTCCGTGGCCATTTCATGCCAACGCGGTAAGAAAAGCGTGTTGTGACCACCGAACTATACCCAAGAGGATAATAATTTAATGGTTGTCACACTGACACGCGATACCGGTAAAACGTAAACTTCTATATCCGCTTCTACCGACATTGTGCCGGCACGACATGCCGAATGCCAGCACAGTTGCCGCACATTTTCATCGCGTCGTGAGCTGCCACATTGGACTGTGACCGTGCAGGCAAAGTGCTGGCATTCGGTAACTCGGGCCGGCACAATTTCGCTATAGTTGTGGTCAAAGAAATCTGCGGTCCAACGACACGCCGTGTCGCTCTGTGCCATTCATCGTGTCGTTCTATCTGGAAAGTATAAGAAGGTTTAGATTCTATGGATAGTCTGTGATTTTTTTATCACCAGCGTGGGAAAAATCTTGAAAACTCACAGGCTTGATGTCATTTCAATAAAGAATGCAACGTTATATGTACATTAATTATCAAAACTGTCATTTATCACTACAGTATGATCGAAACGTAAGTTAATTACATAAATATATGCCATCTGCATTAATGCAATGTACATTAATTTCCGTTTGACAGCATAAATGTAACAGCTGTGCCGCAAATATGCAATTTTATACAACTCGTAAAATCCCAAATTATGAAATTGCATTTTTGTGTGTGTGCGTGTGTATTCCTCGCTTATCAATACTTGATTCACGAGCAATCTGTCGATACATTTGTTCAAACACGGATGCTCTTTGTCTTTATTTTTCGTTTTGATTTCCGACTCGACGAATAATTTTTAATACAATATTTAATATTTAAAGTAAAAATATGCGTGAAAATATGTTGCCTAGTTGCAGCATCGTTGAGTTCCTACACACGATGCGGACCATAGAGTTTGAAATATTTATCATTTATCGTGAAATAAAAAAACCTGCAAAGTAAAACGTTGCACATTGCTTCTTCATAATTTTTCATCTTTTACCCATCTGACCTTCCTCTATGAGGAAGTATATGTGTTGATCGATTTTGAAAGCACCGTGCGAGAATCTACTCCGTAGATTTGGTTAAATACTGCTCAAACTAGATTATCTGCTCACATCTTAGATTCCTCGTGAATCGATAGACTGCATTTTTATGGTTGTTTCTCGTAAAATAAAAAAAAAATTTCTATCTCGTACAAGTGGTACGCGTACAACGTTTTTCATAATATTCGAAGCTAGTAGTCGCTTCGCAATCTTCAACATTTGTATACACTTTCAGAACGATAGATCAAAAGTTTAACTATAATCAGGGAATTTTTAATTAATTTTTTCTAAAATTCGAAATATTTAAATTTGAAATTGATTTCTTTGATCGATTCTCGGCAAATTTCATACCGATAATCTGTTCAGTTTAGGATATTTGCAAATAACTATTTAGCTAGATATCACGATAATTGTTCTAGTGTACGATTGGATATTTTTCATCAGATTGACAATGGCGGAATCGGAACAAACAATGACAATTGATTTCTCTGCTTGCGCGATAAATTAATATTTGATAACTCACGATGTTCACAAATTGCAGAGGTTGATCGACCGTAGAGACATTTTGTTATTACGCGATGAGGAAGCAATAGGAGGAATCCATAATATGCGAGCAAATCCAAGTTGTCGATTGCGTTATTGTGGAATTTATCAATTTTTTCTTAGTTTTGTTAATCGGTGTGATGACATGGCACGTGACAAGCTCGAACGTAGTCGCAGTGCAGCTCGAACCGCTCTACGATGTCACACAGAGCGTCACGACATTCTCCAACAACTTGTTCAAGGTAATCGATCGATCGGCTAAATATCTTGGAAAACACAGAAAAATATTTGTAAATGAGAAAAGACTGAACTAAATACTCTAACCGTTTCAAGAGTATTGCCAAAGACGAACCTGGCAATGTTGTCTGCTCGCCGATCAGCGCTGCAATGGTTCTGTTGATGATAACTTTTGGCGCAGGAGGTTACACCAAGCAGCAATTGCGGTCGGCTTTTAATCTGCCCAGTAACGATACCCTTGTCACGACCAGCATCTCATCCTTAATCGACAATTTCGACGTGAGTTATTCTACAAGCAAGTAAATTAATATAAAACAAGAATAAGACATAGAGTTTTCAAAGACGTTTCATCACGTTAATAACAGGAATTCACGAATGTCGAGCTTCGCTTGATAAACAAGATATACATCGCCAAAGATTTTAAGCCCAAAAACGAGTTCACGCGTATGATCAAAAATGTTTTCCGCTCGGAAGTCGAGAGCGTTGACTTCCAAAATGCCGCTACAACCAGCAAGACCATCAATTACTGGTGCAGGGCTCGAACTAACAGTCGCATTACGAATCTCATCACGGCCAGTACGTAGAATCATCGCTTATGGTTACTTTTTTTTCTCCGTGCACATACTTAATTTCAAATATTTTCTTCGCACGTTTCCCGCTCTTCCTTATTTCCGTATTTTTCTTGCGCACAGATGACCTCGACGGTAACACGGCTCTCGTACTCGTGAATGCAGCCTACTTCAAAGGCAATTGGGAATCAAAATTCGACGGTGCGGATACCAAGTTACGTCCATTCCGCTCGAATAAATTCACGATTGAGCCCGTATGGACAATGCACCAATCCGGCACTTTCTATTGGGGTAAACTCCCTAAAGTCGACGCCACATTCGTCGTACTTCCTTACGAGGTGCGCATGATTCTTGACAAAAAAAATGGTGTCTGACAATAACGTGCTTATTAAATTACTATCAACTCAAATTCAATTTTGAGATCAGCAGTTTTAATAACAACTTCATACAGCGATTTCCAGAGCTAGGAGAATATTGACCAAGTTTTGTTTTCATCAACACGATTCGGGAGTCGATCATTTTTAAGATAATAAAGCATATTACGCGTACAACGACACTCGTTCCTGAGGCAGAATTTACCGATTTCGCAGAGACTCGGGCTAATTTGAAAATTGTAAGATTTTTCTTTCTTTGCCAGATTAGTCATAAAGATGTTTAAAAAGTATGAAATTTACATTTAACCTCAATTATTTAACACTGAATGAACACAAAGATTAGTTTTACGATGAAAATGACGACTCGTGGAATAAGATTATACGAAAAAAGATTAAGAAGAGGTTTGAATCACGCGACCAATGCATAGAAAGGACATTTTTTATGCAAGATTCATTTTTTCAGGTTTTATTAAATACCGTGTACACAAATTTACAAAATTTCCCTGTGTCCCGAATGGTCACAATTCCGAAAGTGCGATGACCTGCCATGTGTATTCACCCACATCGTCAGGAATACACACATTCGGGATTTTGACCGTTCGGAATTTTGACAGATACCCAATGATTTTAATATCGATAATACCGACATAGAATAATACCGACGCGGGTTATTCTGTTTAATTCAGGTTGAATTTATATCGCTCGGAGAGTTTAGGTTAGAGTTGTGAGAGCTGTTATCTGTTAGAGAATCGTATTTGGGAGAGATGTAAATGTGCGAAAATGTCACGTTCTACTGGACAAAATAACGCGTTGTACCATTTCGAAGTATTGTTTGATAATATCGTATATTTTTTTACTGTGGCATTTTATTTCAGAGTAAACATTACAGGAAGCGCATAAGCATGTACATCATTCTTCCCAATGAAATTGACGGGATTCACAAGTTAAAAAATAATCTCGAGAAATTGACAATCGAAGATCTATGGAGTAATTCCGATTCTGTCAAAAACGTTTCTGTCTATCTGCCGAAATTCAAGGTCGAGAGTACCATCGATCTTCAATGGCCACTGGACAAAGTGAGAGTTAACTCAATTATAAAATATTCTAGGTTACCAAACAGTGGGACTTGAAAAATTGCTCAAAATTGTTTTTCTATAATAATCGATTTAGTCTCAATGGAATGTTTGCGCAACATTTTTAAAGAAAAAAACATTTCAAGATTCATTAACTTGATCTATCTTCAATGAAAAAAATGTCACGTTATTTACGTACTATATGCTCACGATTGCATTTATTTCGCAGTTGGGTCTTGATGACATGTTTACCGACGCAGCAAACTTTACCGAAATCTGTGACGATCGCCCACTGAAAGTCAGTCAATTCATCCAGAAGTCTTTCATCGAAGTCAATGAGGAGGGTAGTGAGGGTGCAGCAGCAACGGGTGAGTCTTCTTAAGTGATTCACTTCAATATGATTTCTTGTATTCGCTACGACAGAGTTTTTCCCCACTTTACTATGGGGCATATTAAAAAAATATCATGTTAAATACGCCGAACGCATCACAATTTCGTCAGTCGAAATTTTTAAAAATAACGGTTACGTTGCATTCGCAAACGGTAGAAGAGAAAATGTTGAGTTTTTTTCTTATTGTATTCTTCGCCGCACTTATTGCGATAGTTTCGACACTTTTTCGCGTTTGTTTTCGGCATTGTTTAACGTTTTATGTACACAAGTATTCCTAAGATCAGAGTCAATCAAAGAAATAAAAAACAACACGCACAAATAAGCTAACGGACACAGCACAGTAGCCTATCGCCATATTATGTTTTCTCTCTCTCTCTCTCTCTCTCTCTCTCTCTCTCTCTCTCTCTCTCTCTCTATCTCGACATACTCTTTCTTAAGGAAAATACAGGGTGCGCTGATGACGCTGTATACACATGCATGCAGATTTATGTATGTGTAACCTATACTATGTTGGCTCTAGTTCTGTTCGAACCTAGAGCCATAAATGATATATGAATACCGTGTGTAACGGGTTCTATCTCATTTTTTCGTTTTATTTGAACGTTATATTTTATCGGCGTTAATACCCTCGCTAATGAAGTTTCATTTATAAAAAAACGAGACACCAGCCAGTTGGAATGGCCTTGCGTGCACGCGGTGTAGAGCGACTATGTATCGTTCATATTTTTATCGTTTTCAATCTAAGAATGCGACGAACGTTTGAAATTCCCAAATATTGGATTAAATATTATTACATTTTTCATTAATAGTACACACGAATGACATCATTTGGATATTTTCGGATTGAATGTTTTCATTTTATTGCATACATTTTATTTAACAGGGTAACTATTACTTTCTAATAAACCGACCTAAAACGGTTCTGTTACTCGATATATACAGGGTGTCCCAGCTACATACACATCATTACGACGGGTTGCATACTCCTAGGAGCGCGCCCAAGCGCGCATCGAGCCGGTAATACAGAGCGTGACGGTATAATCACTCGCGTATCTTTACAAGAGTTTCAGTACAGCGAGTCGTCACGCTGTCAACCGCTTCGCATAATAACCCGAAAAAACGTCATATTTATAAAATATTTTAATTTTTAAATGTGTGTTTAAATGCTTGAAGATTTTAATGTTTATTTGGGTGTTTAAATGTTACAGAACGTTTAAATCTTTGAATATTTAAATGTGTTTAAATTATTGAAGGTTTAAATGTTGAAACGTTGCAGAAACGCAGTACGGATACGTTCTTTTAGTTGTTCTATCTATCAAAATTATGAATCGACTGGAAATTGTAGTTTGCTATGTTTAAAATTCAGTTTCGGCGAAACGCACGAAATCCCGACGTGCGCACGAGTCTAAATTGAATCTTGAAGTTCGAATTTGCATAATTAATGTAATGAATTTAAACATAGCAGTCTACAGTTTGCAGTCGATTCATAATTTTGATAGAAAGAACAACTAAAAGAACGTACCCGTACTGCATTTCTGCAACGTTTCAACATTTAAACCTTCAATAATTTAAACACATTAAAATATTTAAAGATTTAAACGTTCTGTAACATTTAAACGCCCAAATAAACATTAAAAACTTCAAGCATTTAAACACACATTTAAAAATTAAAATATTTTATAAATATGACGTTTTTTCGGGTTATTATGCGAAGCGGTTGACAGCGTGATGACTCGCTATACTGAAACTCTTGTAAAGATACGCGAGTGATTATACTGACACGCTCTGTATTACCGGCTCGATGCGCGCTTGGGCGCGCTCCTAGGAGTATGCAACCCGTCGTAGTGAGGTGTATGTAGCTGGGACACCCTGTACATTACATTCGATCGTATTTACAGATGTAAATGACAATCAAATTGAGATTTAAAAAAAATAACGAGTGTATGTAAATTAAAAGGTAAAAAGTGATTGACCGTACGCTTGCGTGTTTGTCTTTACTATGTCGGTTAGCATCACGCACGTTCGAGTGTACGATCATAATTGTTGAGTGAATATTTCAAAGATTATAAAGTAAACAGTAATTGCCAATAATTTCCCGTCGCTATAGAGCTATTATTTTCAATTCGATATTTTGAGTCTAGGGTCTTGATACGTAACATAGCATCTGCCGGAGACTAATAAAGCCAGAGCATCTGTTTTGTTTTTTCCGTTTCCAAGCTAAAATAAAATCTCTTTTGTTTTTAGTCGGCGGAATTGAAAACAAAATATGGAACAACGTGCCAACATACGTCAATTTCGTCGCAGATCATCCCTTCCTGTGCATGATCATAACCGATTCCGGAGTGTCCCTCTTCAGTGCTATTATTTTTCATCCCACTTCTGGTGAGATTACCAGACCGCCATTGGGTCAACAGCAGGGCTCGTCCACCTTCATACCTAACGATCTAAGAGATGGATTAATTTTTCAATAATATTAATTGATTCATCGAAACCAAATTTCCAAGGACTTAAGAGTCTCGTTAATATAGATACGAATATTATAGGTAGAGTCTCGTGCCACAAGCATATTGCTTGCGCGAAATCGACCGAGTTTCTTTTACACTAATTGTAAGTAGCGATATTCACCAGGTGTATTAGCAGATGACAACTATTTTAATTATGGCGGCTTCCATCATTTTATGTACTTTTATTAAAATTCGAATGAAATAAATTTAAACGTGTACGCACAAATTTTCTTTGGAGACCAAAGTCAAATCGATCGTTAATTCTGTGCCGAGATATAAATTTAGATTTGCGATACGTGACGATTTTTCTATTTTTCTTAGCTCAGTGCGATGAGCGTACTTTCTCAATTATCGGCCAATACAATTGTTGGCGTTTAAATACAGTAAACGTTGGTAACGCTAAACCGGCAACCCGGGGGACGGCTTTCCACGAGGATTCTTAGAATGCAAGGCATGTCTGGTAGTATGCGACCGATACCGAAAAAAGTTCGGAGACAAGCTTCGATACTCGGAAATAGATGCTGTAACTGGTGATGTATTTGATACAGATACAACTCGTATTAGACCGTGCAATTCGGTAGCTACGCTGCAAAACACTTATTATACACTTAATCCCGACAACTATTTTATAAGATTTTACTCGTAAATCCCACGTATCCGTCTACGTGGTAAGCGTAACCGCACGTTCGCGACTCTAAAGTCGCGGCCGCTCGTCGGGGTTCGTTGTACATAAACTTTTTCGTAATCGTCCCTCACGAGCGTCGTTCATTGCATATACGTGGCACACAGCGAGCCCCACAATTCTGACATTTTTTAACTTTATTTGGATCCGCGAAAAATATGTTTAAATATTTTACTTCTGTGTCTCTCTCGCACTTGCAACGCTCAATGGTGGTGCTCAGTCAGTACGGTGATCCTTCTCTTAAGCCCATCCCGCGCCTATAACGTCTTTCAAGTATTACATACACACAGCCATAAAAACGTTTAACAAGCGACAGAACTTTTCGGTAGATGCTTCGTAATTGTCAGAACTTTGATACAAGAGGTGGGACCTCAAGTTTTTTTCAATCTCTAGTTTAGGGTGGTTAGCGGCCAGAACTATCGATACAAAGTATCATTAACTGTAGAACTATCGGGAATGCCATAAAAACTTTTTCTTTTTTGCGATGCCAACATGTGCGATGCTAAATTTACAGAAGTAAAGTGTACACCGTTTTGATCAGAAAAAGTGCGGTTTTCTCCTCAGTTTTTCCAAATATTTTAAGGCAACCAACAAATGTATATGCGTTGTATCTAAATGCTCTTAGCAAAGTACAGTTTTAGCATTATAACATTTATGTATAATAAATCTGCAACGAATATATTAAAAATTTACCTGTTTATTTACCAAAATATTTCTAATGTTGTTATATTAATAAGCAAAGTCCCCTCCCCCCTCTCCTTCCTTCACCGCCGTTGTGCATCAAAAAAAGGTTTAATTGATAATAACGTCAGTTATGAACGGGCCCTTTGATGTTTAAAAGCATATTTGAGATTACACCCTCAGGGTCGTATTTTAACAAAAATTGTAGAAACTAAAGTTTGACGACATTCGTGTGGCCAAGAAAATTCAAATATCTTTACAAAGCATTATTGCTTCGATACAACTCAACGATCATTATAGCAAATAACGAGACCGTACTGGTACTTAATGGTTGAAATATTTACAAAAATGCGTCAATCTCACTCAGAAAGCTTTAACGCACATATTAAAACAATTTGCTTTCGTCTAGACCAGTGGTTCGCAAAGTGGTCTCTACGGACCCCCAGGGGTCCTCGGGATCATTCAGGGGGCCCGTGGAAAATTTAAATTAATTTGGGGGTCCCTGAACAACGTCAGAGGGTCCGCGCAAGGTTTAACTCATAGGGACAACATCTAAGAGAGATGACGATGGACTGCGTGCTTCTTATAATATTTCCTTAATGATGGCCAAGTCCGGAAAGCCGCACACTATTGGTGAAGAACTTATTCTACCAGCTGTAAGTGAGGTAATACGCACCGTGTTGCACAAACCGGGTTTCGATATTATAAAAAGAATTCCACTGAGTAATAATGCTGTACGAAGAAGGATCGACGAAATGGCTCAGTGTATAGAAAACTCTTTATGTGACTACTTAAAAACATCTGAATTCTCTATACAGCTTGACAAATCAACATTACCCGGAAACGATGCTTTACTTTTAGCTTATGTGAGATTTGTAAAAGAAGAAAAAATATCCCAAGAATTGTTATTTGCTAAATGTTTGGAAACTGATACGTTATTTACTGAATTAAAAAGATTTTTCGATGTAAAAGCTATACCCTTGACTAATATCATCTCCGTTGCTATTGACGGTGCTCCGGCAATGGTAGGACGACACCGAGGCTTTCTGGCATACTTAAAAAAAGCTATACCAAATGTATTATCGGTACATTGTGTTATTCATCGACATCATTTGGTCGCAAAAAATCTTAGTGAACGTTTGCATAAATCACTACATTATGTCATTAGTGCAGTTAATAAAATCAAAAGGAATGCCTTAAATGAAAGATTATTTGCTCCACTTTGTTTGGAAAATGATGATGACTATAATCGTTTACTACTTAACACAGAAGTATATTGGTTATCTAAAAGTGCATGTTTGGATCGCTTCTATTCGCTCTTTGACTCGGTGTTGGAATTCCTGAAGAGTAAAGACAATGATTTGCGGCACAATTTAATTATCTCAAAAAATGACATTGCTTATATGACGGATTTATTTGCCAGATTTAACGAGACTAATTTGAAACTACAAGGTGACACCGTAAATTTAATCAAAACTAAAAGTGTAATATCTGCGTTTGTTGCAAAACTTTTGCTATACAAACAAAACTTGAGAAGAGGAGAATGTTCTCAATTTCGAAATCTTTCAAAATTGCAAAATAGAGATGAAGATGTGTTTGCTTATTGTCAACACTTAAGGGCGCTTCATTCGGCCCTTAACCAAAGATTTGAAGACATTCTTCACTTCGATATTCCCGACTGGGTGTTGAACCCTTTTGTAAGTAGTCAAACTCAGAGTACAAATGCAGATGAATACATACTAATACAGGAGCAACTTATTGAATTATCCATAAATGCGGAGCTGAAACCAATCTTTAAACAAGGATATGTTATAAACGCCCTGACAAACGATACATCGAGGAAGACGTCGAAAGGATATATTCGAACCAAAGTCTAAGCCGATAACGATTTATAATAGATACGACAACTTCTGGTTACAAAAATAGATCTCAATTTTATATCCAACATTATAGGTTATTGTACAGAAGTTGTCGATTGCGTTTCTGTCTTCCTATTTGGTAGAACGTGGATTCAGAGCCGTTATGAGCCTCATCACAAAAAAAAAGAAACCGACTAGAAATTAGTACTCGTGGGGATTTGCGGTTGAGACTCACAAACAATCAGCCGAACATAAATGCACTCATAACATTCCATCAGGTTCATCCAAGTCATTAATTTTTTTTTTGGATTTCAAAACAAAAGTTATAATTCCAATAAATACTTCTTCAACGAAATGTTTTATTTATATTTTATTTTTACGTCACTATTTACCATTCAAGACATCAAAGTTAAATTTGTAATTTTTCTATTACGCATTTATGTAGTTTTTCATCCAGGGTCCGTGGGCAAGTTTTGACTATGAAAAGGGGTCCGTGGGCCACAAGAGTTTGGGAACCACTGGTCTAGACGATATGTCGCTTTCGTAAAAAATAGGGAACCCAGGGTGACTTATCTAACGATATCAGCAACTGAATCGTCTGACTTATCTCCATATTATTTATTTATGCTCGCTGAATACGTAACAATGTACATAATGTTATTTCGTATCTATTACGCACATGTGCGTGGCCTTCAATAATTTGACGTCAGTTCCCATTATTCGTCGAGCTACGTGCGTAGAACATATCTAAACACGTAGAAATAAGGTAAATATGTTAACAGGTGTACCAGTGATCCATTGGACTAAATATTACGACGTTTTTCGATCAATTTTAATCTCCGAGTTCTTTCAGAAAAACAATTCATTGGAAAACATTAAGAAATCACGTGGACGTCATTTCGCGACCTTAGTATTTTATGCTGTGCTGGTATAGACTCGGAAACGCCGCCAATTTTACTAACCTACGTAGATTTGCTATTAAATGATTTTACGCATTGTCGCTCTTGTTAGCACGAGTGAATAAACAATCATCCCAAGTACCAGTTTCACAAAAGTAATAATATCATGAAAAAAAAATACATGGTTGAATGAAAAAATTTTAAGTTGACCTGGAGGTCAATTTGGCGTCTTCACCGAAAAATAATTACGATGGTCCCGTATGACGTTCTTCTCGAACAATACACCTTATATATTATTATTATTATATGTATAATAATTAAATTTAGATTAGAGAGCTGTGAGTAGTACGTCTTTGAGCCGACAATGAAAAAAGGTAGCGAATATGATTTGTGCATTGAAATCTTTTTGCCGCGTTTGAATAAAAAACGATTGAAAAAAATGATTTGTCGGAAAAAATTGGGCGTTTGCTCTAATTCTCGTAAATTTCTAATGATCGATTTACGACTCGAGCATATGTTAACACACGAACTTGTTAACAAGACAGTGTGTTACGATTTGTCCAGCCACAACGTACCCTTCGGACGACGCTGCATGGCGCCGTGACACCGCGTAATACGGATCTCGAAAAGCTAGGACGCAATATCGAGATACTGTTTATAAATACTACTTTTTCAAAAAATATGTTTACCCTGTAACCAATGAAGACGTTGTCGCTTTCATTTGAATTAGCACAATTTCGTCTTTACAGAGGAGATTGAAAGTTGTGCAAATTGGTACTTGCACATTGCTTCTCAGTGATTTATCCTCTTTTACAAAATTTTCTCTATGAGAAAGTCAAAATTGAAAAAATGAGCCACTTGCTCACAGAGGGATTACCGTGAATGAATAAAAATCATGTAGAAGCAATGTGTAAGTACCAATTTGCACTTTTTTCTTTCATAATTCCGTGTTTCAAATAGGGTTTTCGCTAGCTTCTGTTTTCAATTTAATAATATCTTGCCTCAAACAAGCTTTTAGCAATGTGTCTAATTATACAAACGTGGTTTGGACTCGTCTTCGTAAGATGGACGTATAATCCCAAAGAATGTATTTACGTTTTTATACCAATGGTATCAACATTTATTGATGTTTGACTTTATAGTTCCCTTTCGAAAACGCTTAAAATTTAATTTCCAAACACGTGTCGAGGAATGCATTCTTAAATTCGCGGATTGCGGCTACCACATCGGCACGACTACGAGTTTCATTCAGTCGCTTTTGGTAAATGTCATTGCAAAAATCTCATAAAGGATTTCACCCATCAACTTTGGTAATGTTTGTCAGTCAAGTTCGAGGCGTTCTTCCACTCGTAATATCGGTAACCTAAGCGTCCACTCGTTGATGTCCGATATTTCCGCATCGGCGAAACAACCCTCCTGGAAACGTCACATTTTATCCCGAGTCTACATATTTTTCGGTGCTCCTATTTTCTCTTTAGATTCCGATATCGAATTGAGATGATATTTGAATAAAGTATAGAGTTTGTGTCTCCTACGTCATACGAGGTTAGCGATATGTACGGCAGAGCAGTGGAACCATGTGTGCTGTGTCAATATGACTTTGTACATAGTTCCCTTTTTTCTATTACTCGCTCGAAACTGAAATTACATAATCTCGCGATATAAAAAGCTGCGCGATTTCGTTCCAAGAGCATATCTAGTGTGAACCCTCAACGTGGTTTGTCATCCGTACACTCGATCAACCTCGATTGCATTAAAAATGCGTATGCGTAAGTAAAAAATAAGATAAAAAGTTATGTTTCTCGTTTCGTTCGTATGTTTCACCATTGTTGCCTTTTCAATTTTACTGTTTATTCGATAATTCCAATTTAACCGCGAAATTTCCGTTTCTATGATGTCGCGCTTCTTTAAAGTAGAACCTGCGAAGAGTACAAAAACTCTTCCTTTCGTTTGGAAAATCAACGTGTGTATAGCCTTCCGTGAGCATTCCATTGCCGAGTGTCAAAAATATAAAGGACACACGTCCATGTTAAGTATCAGAAATATGTAGGACATTTCATGTCAATATTCCCATAGACATTCAAAAATACCGAACCGCTCACAAACTTTATAGTAACTTTTACAAAAACTGGAAAAATTCAAAATCTCACGGAGATTAAATTGCTTGACCGACACACGCCGAATTCGATACTAATTTCCGCCCATACAAACTTATTTGTCAAGATTTATTTAGCCCGATAGCTCAATAATTGTGAATGCTAACGTGCGATCGGACATTATTGAAAAACCCGTAAAATTTTAACAACGACAAGTATTTCATTGAGAATCGGAATAAACAATGAGGATTGGCTTCTTCAACTGTGTGATAATTTGAACCAATTGAGATTTAAGTTTGTCGGATTGACATGCACACTTGGACGCTCGCCCGCTTACATACACACTCGCCAACACAAATGGTTTTTTTTCCTACACTAATTTTTTGGACGTTTCAGACAATTTTAAGTAACCTGACACTGAAACCTCGACATTTATTTTTGTGACGATAACAAATCCCCCCCCCCCGAGTTAAATTGAATTGTATCTACCAAGCGGCAGATAAAGCCAACCCACGAGTCTACAATTATCGTTATTTAAAGGTATAATTGTCGGAAATTTGTTGCTGGCTTCCCATCAATCTCCTCCACACGAATAGATTTGTCACGGCTTGTGGTAGACTGCGGTGTACAAAGTTCGTGACAAATTTACCATAAATCTCCTCGATCTAGAATATTGGTAGAAAGTCCACGAAGAATCTATGCACAAGTCAATCATAAGTTTAGTATTTTACCTGTGCGTTGACTTTGTCGATTGATAACCCGTTGATCAACGTAGAGATTGTTTTTACACCAGATCTTTTACATAAGCTCGAGAAAATGCCGATGCACACCCCTTCGGGCAATGAGAGCAATCCTTGGTGCCCGCAAACCCAAGTTATCGTTTGCATTATCCTCAAATTGATCTTTTTTTTTTTAGTTTTGTTACTCGGTGTGGTCACGTGGCACGTGACAGGGTCCAACGTGGTCGCGCAATCTGTCGAAGCATCGGTCTACGATTCCGCAGAAAGTCTCAGCTCGTTCACCGGCAAATTGGTCAAGGTAATCGATCGACCGGGTAAAACTCTTGGAAAACACAGAAAAATGTTTGTAAATGAGAAAATATTGAATTTAATACTCTTACCGTTTCAAGAATATTGCCAAAGACGCACCTGGCAATGTTGTCTGCTCGCCGATCAGTGCTGCAATGGTTCTGTGGATGGCATATTTTGGCGCCGGTGGCAACACCAAGGAGCAGTTACGGTTGGCTCTTGAACTGCCCAGTAACGATATTCAAGCTCTTCGCAGAGTCATACCCATTCTCAAGAGCTTACAGGTGAGTTTGTCCACAAGCTAGCAAATTAATAGTAAATAAGGATAAGAGATTATATTTTAACAACGTTTTATCGCGTTAGTCACATAATTTCCGGAATGTCGAGCTTCGCTTGGTGAACAAGATATACATCGCCCAGGATTTTGTACCTAAAGACCTGTTTATGCGCATAACAGAAGTAGCTTTCAACTCGAAAGCCGAGACCGTTAACTTCACAAATGCCAACATTGCCAGCCGGACAATCAACGATTGGTGCAAGAAACAGACTAAAGGTCGCATTACGGATCTCATCACGCCCAGTACGTAGACTCATGTCGTTTATGGTTACTTTCTTATCTCTATCTTATACCTAACTTTAAATATCTTCTTCGCACGTTTCCCGCTTTTATTTATTTATTTATGTACTTTTCTTTGATACAGATGACCTTGGCAGTGACACCGATCTCGTACTCGTAAATGTAGCCTACTTCAAGGGCACTTGGAACAAAAAATTCGACGTGAAGAATACCATTCTACGTTTGTTCAACATGAATAGATTCTCGCGTAAGCCAGTACCGACCATGTATCAATCCGGCTCTTTCAACTGGGGAGAACTCCGTAACTTGGATGCCACGTTCATCGAACTTCCTTACCAAGTATGTAATATCCTTGAAAAAAAAAAAACTAGTGTCAGGCAACGCGCTCATTAAGAACGTACCGCTGCCAACTCAAATCTAAATTTGAAATCGGCAATTTTAATATTATGTAAGTAACATCTTCATAGAGCGATTTACAGTATTTTTCAAAATACGATTCGTAAGTTGATCATTTTGAAGAGAATGAAGCATTGCGCTAATGAAAATACTCGTTTTTGAGCCAGAATTTACCGATTTCAGAAAGACACAGCTTTATTTCAGCTTTGGAAATCCCGCATTTGGCAAATTAATCATAATAGAAGATGACAAAAAATGCGTGATTGAGCGTTCGAAGACTCACCGGAGTGCGGGGGAGACAGAGCTAAAACACATTTTTCTCGGGCCCGGATTTTTTGACGAAAGTAGGATTTATGGGGCTATTACGTGCCACACATCTCCCCCCATAATCTGGGTTCGAGAAAAATGTGTTGAAGCTATATTGAGGTGAACAGTCTGTATCGAGCCTCGCTTCAAGGTGAAGTGGTACTACTAGGTCGGTAACAAAAACTGTAATCTCAATTTTTGTCTGTCGAACAAAAGCCCAGAACGTTGCCCTCCGCTATAACAATTATGCAGAGCTACATTCTCCTCTTTTATGTTTAATGTTTATAAACAATGAGTTGTACTCCCGCTTGAGGTGATAAATGGATTTTCTCGTAAGGTCTTCACTTTCATCCGACATAGATAATCCGTAACCTAGAAATTCGGAATAAAAATATTAGTTATATCTCACTCATACACGTTTCACATCACCTTAACACGTCTGACACGTATATACCCTCTTGTACGAAAGAGCACGCTGTACTATGCCGTATAAAAATATTCTGATAATACCTCGTATTTTTTCACTGTGATTTTATTTCAGAGCCATGATTTCAGCGATGCCATAAGCATGTACATCATTCTTCCCAACAAAATTGATGACTTTTATAAGTCGGAAACCTTTAAAAACCTCGAGAAAATAACCTTCGGAACGCTCGACGATGAGAAAATGGAAGTTCGGAACGTTTCGGTTTTACTGCCCAAATTCGAGTTCGAGAGTTCCATCAATCTCCACGAGGCACTCAACAAAGAGAACGTAAACGTTATTATTTATAATTTAGGATACCAGACAGGCGGTGACACTTGGAAAAGTATTACAAATTGCATTCGGACATCTTCTCTCAATTTTTCCATAATTTATTGAGTCTTTTCTATAATCACGCTAATCAATTTTGTGACAATGGAAATCTTTGCGCAACATTTAAAAGGAATTAACATAATATTTCGAGATATATTACCTTAATCTATTTTAACTAAAAAAAAAATGTCACATTATTTACGCTCCATAGCTCACGATTGCATTTATTTCGTAGTTGAACTTAACGGATATGTTCACCAACGCAGCAGACTTTACCGGCATCTCATCTGACGGTCGCCGACTGAAAATCAGCAAAATCGTCCAAAAGTCATTCATCAGTGTGAACGAGGAGGGTAGTGAAGCCGCATCCGCTACAGGTGAGGTTTTGAAGTGCTTCTTGTATCGCAACGAGAGAATTTTTGCTTTGATTAAGGAATTCAACGAGCTTTACCGACGGCATATCCGAGAGAATATTCTGCTCAATTTGCCGAACGCGTCACAATGTCTAGAGCGAAAATTTTTCACAAAAATGGCTCCGTAGTACGAGTCTCGTGCACCAAACTGTTCGAAGGGCCTTTCACACGCGCTCGATGTACAGCGAACGCGTATCGTTGCATCGGCAACACTTTTTTTCGCTTTGAAAGTAGGAATGAGCAAACATATGAAAATCTCAATTATTCGATTAATAGTTATTCTATTATTAAATAATAGTCCGCGTGAATTCGATGATTTTGGTATTTTCGGATTGATTATATCTATTTAATCGAATTAAAATGCTATTAGCACACCTTTCGTTCGAATTCAATGAGATGACTATATCTTCGTAAACAGATTCTTTGGTTCTCTGTCTCGATACGTATATTAGCTTTTGGTCGTATTTACAAACATAAATTTCACACGTTTAATCGCTATAGCTTTCGAGTTGTTTCGAGACGCTGTTTCTTACGCTCTTGAAAAACAGTAGCGACGTGCAATTCATTCGCCGACAGCGTACTCGAAAGAATATTTCGCTCATAGGTATTAATTTTAATAAAAGGTTGTAGCTGTGAGTCAGGAATCTTTTTAGTTTACGTATCATATCGGACTAAGATGCCGGACGACGATAGAGATGCATGTAGATATGTATTTCTCTATTGAGACTACGGCGAGTGAGCAACAAACGACTGTATTACGTACTGGAACATCATGATTGTTGATTGAATATTACAAAGATCATAAAGTTAATAATAATTGCCAATCGTTTCCCGTCACTGGATCTATTTTGATGAGTAGCGTGACGCAATATTGGCCGGGGATGAATAATGTCAGAGCAGCGACGCTGTTTTCTTTTTTTCGTTGTTGCGTAAGCATGTGCTTATATTTTTGTAGACTAAAGTGAAATCTCTCTTGTTTTTCAGGTGCCATTTTTGTGAACAAGATATTCAATAATCCGCCACCGTACGTTGAATTTAACGTAAATCGTCCCTTCGTGTGCAAGATCATTACCGATTCGGGAATAACCCTCTTCAGTGCCATTATTTCTGATCCTACTGCTAATAAGATTCTCCAAGCGCAAGACCATCGACCACAGATATCACGTGATGACCGGAATTGGAGAATAGTTTTTCCCTCTGACTGAAAAAATGACTCTGTGTGCCCAAATCGAATGTTTACCACCGGACTATTAGCATTAGGTGACACTGTCGTCTAATATGATCTTATGAATACAGATATCAATTTTTTTGTCGGTGCGAAATCGAACGACTCTCTATTACGCCGAGTAACAATTTTCGTCAGGTGAAGCGAATGACTATTTTTATTTTGGTTCTGTATCTATCATTATCTTTTATTTTATCGATGTTGCCTGAAATAAACTTGAACATTTACGCACAAACTTTCTTTTCGAACCATAATCAAATGTCATATAACTTTTCCATAATACACTTCGCTCAGCAGTGCGAATTTCGCACCGTAAGCTTTACATCGCCGGTATACCAAGAGCCTCGGCACAAATGTTTTCCGTTCGTGGACGCGATGCACATCGCACATACGCGATCATACACACGTGACGCACGTTGGCAGCGCGTCTTACGATGTCATTGTTTTTTCGTGTGCGTGTGACACAATTTCACGGACCTTCCGTTATTTCTCTTTAGTTTCCGATGTTTTAAATGTATGTTAGGAATTGTGGTTGTTAAAACCACTAAAAAAAATTAAACCCTGTTATTCTGCGGTTAATTTAAGTAATACAAAACTTGTCTACATCTGTAACTTGTCTAGGATCACTGAATGCATCACCTGACGAATTAATTGTCACTATCCTATATTGAATTAATTATAATTCGTAGTAAAATCATTTTTCATTGTGCAACATTGAAATGTGTTTTTTCAGTTGGTATCGAACGCTAAAAAGAATGCGACAATAAAAAATGTATTTTCTTTCCATCACAAATTCTTGTATCAATACCTATAATAATATTACTTATGTAGCATAATCGTCATATTATTTACAGATAGGTGTACTGATTATATAGAAAATACATATAGGTTGAATTTCTATCGTGTGATTACGATAGAACAACAATTTGATAGGTTCCAATCACGATAGAAAAATTCCAAACTTTTACTCAAACTTACCATTATTATCGTTTCTTTTCAAATTCTATTGGATTTTATAAGCAGGGAGGCTTTAGTTTGTTTCAAATCGCGTCGCACTACCGAATTCGAATATACCATCGCATATTAATTTATAAACGATAAGACTCGTCCCTTACGTGTGACAGCTTTAGGATTATAGTCTAGTTTCGTATTAAAGAATTTATTACTCGTGGGAAGAAGATATGAGAATTGTCTTATTATACGATTCACCACGAATTGAAAACATTAACCGTATAAAAGTTTACGCTCGTCAGCCAAAAAATTAATTAAAACAATAAATGTATTGACTCTGAAGGCGCGAGCACTTATATGTTTATCATCGAGCGAGGTCGACATACCGATGATGTATTACTCTGGCTGTGGGCCGTCGCGGCAGAAACCCTAACGTCAATGTCACGATCATCGAACTTAATTACGAGGTAAGGATGAGCCGTAACGAGAAAAAACGGCGTCAAGCAACGCGTTTTTTAAGGAGGTACGACTATCGACTCAAATTCGACTTTGAGATTTGAAAATCTATTAGATGTAAAACTTTGCTTTTTTCCGAAAAATTTTCCGAAATTCGAGGCTTTATTGTAAAAAACTGGTTATACGTTCATGATTCAGAGTAGTGTCCATCGCTGGCTACTACTTTCTCCCATTTTTCGGGCAGCGTACACGAATCGATCCAATTTTTTACTTCTTTGCAAGACCGAAAGTGCTGTTCAGCCAGGTCACGTGTTATTGATCGAAACAAGTGATAGTCCAAGGGAGCAACGTCTGTAGAATACGGCGGGTGAGGTAGGACTTCTCATTTCAACGTTTCCAAGTATGGCTTGACCACTTTTGCAACATGGGATCGAGCATCGTGATGCTGCAAAATACTTTATCGTGTCTCGTGTTGTATTGCAGGCGTTTGTCTTTTAATGCTCGGCTCAAATGCATTATAATTGCGTTCGATAACGATCGCCTGTGATTGTTTCAGTTAGTTTTAACAGCTCATAATACACTACGCCGAGCTGGTCCCACTAAATACAAAGCACGATCTTGGAGCCGTGAATATGTGAAGCATGGCCGGGGAATTCCCATGATTTTTTGCGCTTGGGGTTATCGTAATGAACCCATTTTTCGCCCTCAGTCACAATGCGATGCAGAAATCCCGTCCGTCTTTGCCTTTCAAGCAACTGTTCGAGTACAAGCGACTGTTTGTTCAAGCAAACAAACGCCGTTCGACATCTCTCGTTTCAACCTGTACGGCATCCAATTTCCTTGCTTTTGAATAATTTCCATAACACTTTCAATGATCGTGCCAATTCTTCTTGACTTTGACACGAGTCGTGATCAAGTAATGCCTCCTATTCTACATCTTCGAAAACCTTCTCTTGTCCGCCGCTATGCCAGTCTTCGACGTCAAAATCACCGTTCTTGAAGCGTTGAAACCACTCACGACACGTTCTTTCACTAATAGCGGCCTCGCCATAAATATTTGAGAGCATTCGATGAGCCTCAGCCGCAGATTTCTTCATATTAAAGCAGAAAATTAAAACCTCCCGCAATTTACGAGAATTTGACTCGTAAACTGACATTTTCAATTGAGAATAACTTTATGATGGAGACACAAATCGACTAATGTTTCTATAGGGTTATATTGACAGATACCTAAGTTTATTGCATGACGTCGATCATCTATTTATTTCGACCACTACTTACCGCTGAAGCCATCTACTAGTATAGGAAAACGGCGGAAGCAAAGATGTACACCTAATAACACGACATACATAGTAAATAACAAACTTACAACAATTTATTAAGTCGATAAAGACCAACTGATCGCTACCCAAGTTTACACAAAGCCAGGTGTACACCGAAAGAATGTTCACGAAACGACTGTACACGCTGGCAGCTGTACAGACCAAACTGGTTCCGCCAAACTAGCGACAGTCTGCGTACTTTTGGCTGAAGTTACCGATGCTTGAGTTTCTATAGTTATATCAGGGGTACAAATTGAAAATGCGGGTTTGATAACAGATGGCGTTACTAACGCTATACGCATCAGGCAGTACTGTGACTATGTTCATGTCAAAGCTACGTCTTATAGCTTTAATTTTCAGTATGTGTCAATTTGTCGCAGTGTCAAATTCATAGTTTTTTTGAGCTCTCAATATGTCGAGTTTCGTGCCAACAAAACAGCATTTGCGGGAAGTTTTAATTTACTTCTTTAATTTGAAGAAAAGTGCTGCTGAAGCACATCGATTGGTCTCCGAGGCTTATCCGAGTCATGTTCCATCGGTTTCAACGTGCGAGAGATGGTTTGTGCGGTTTAGAAGTGGTGATTTTGACGTTGAGGACAAAGAGCGGCCGGGCCAAGTGAAAAAGTTTGAGAATGCTGAATTGGAGGCAATACTCAATGAAGACTCGTGTCAAACTCAACAAGAGCTCGCAGATTCATTGGGAGTGACACAACAAGCCATTTCCCATCGTATAAAAGCCCTCGGAATGATCCAAAAGCAAGGACATTGGGTGCCGTATGAGCTGAAGCCGAGAGACGTCGAGCGCCGTTTTTTTGCATGCGAACTGCTGCTCGAACGGCAAAAACGGAAGGGTTTTTTGCATCGCATTGTCACTGGTGATGAAAAGTGGATCCATTACGATAACCCGAAGCGCAAAAAATCATATGGTTACCCCGGCCATGCATCATCATCGACGGCCAAACCAAATATTCACGGCGCCAAGCTCATGCTCTGTATTTGGTGGGACCAGCTGGGTGTGGTGTATTATGAGCTATTGAAATCGAACGAAACCATCACAGGAGCACTATACCGAACTCAATTGATGCGTTTGAGCCGCGCACTCAAAGAAAAACGGCCACAATACGAGCAAAGACACGACAAAGTAATTTTGCAACATGACAACGCTCGGCCACATGTTGCAGCGCCGGTCAAAACATACCTACAAACGCTGAAATGGGAAGTCTTACCCCACCCGCCGTATAGCCCAGATATTGCTCCTTCCGATTACGACCTTTTCCGATCGATGACACATGGCCTAGCTGACCAGCGCTTCCATTCTTACGAAGAAGCCCAAAAATGGGTCGATGACTGGATAGCAGCCAAGCCGGCCGAATTTTTTCGCGACGGTATCCGTAAATTGCCAGAAAGATGGGAAAAAGTTGTGGCTAGCGATGGACAATACTTTGAATAATTCCTTTTATTACCATTTTTTCAGAATAAACGTTCAAAAATAGAAAAAAATCCCGCATTTTCAATTTGTACTCCTGATAGCTTAACTATAAGCGAACGGTAAAATGTACTAGGTAAAGTATACTAAAGTAAAACGTCCATTTAACACTTTATAAGTCACAAGAATATCCCCAATCATCGGCTCTACCGTAATGAACGCGTTACTCCCACTCTGCTCTTCATAGTCCCATTCCGGGATGGTTTCGGGCGGTGTTACTTACGAGCGGTTAATTATCTCGTTCGAAACTACACTAACTCGTCCTTCTTTTGCACATTATGACTAGTTTAATAAATATTAATGCGGTCATAAAAGATCTTCGGTATAATCTTGTCGTTGCACGCAGACTTGATTTCTCATTGGTGAAAATGTTAATTATGAAAATTATCAACGATATCAACGGTCACGAAGGTGTTACGTCCAAGTAACATGAGAAATTGCCCTGTTTTAGAACTTAGCTACGGCTAATTAGTCTGGGATACGGGCTCGGTGATTTGATCGTTAAAGATTTGAATTTACGAAGGGGTTTGAGAATGATAAAAAAATGTAAATGGTGAGTTCCTGTTTGACAACCGGGAGTTCGAGTGAAAGGAAAAGAGGTGTTCGCGGTGGTCCGCGCAGCACCCTTATTTTGGGGGAGGATAGGAATTCGCGGTGGTCCGCGCAATTCTATTGGAGAGATGGAAGTTAGAGTCCGCGGTGGTCCACGCGACACTATAGTGAAAGGGAGAGAAGGTGGTTAGAGTTCGCGGCGGTCCGCGCAACTCTAGATAATTTCGAAGATTGAATTTAAACTTACTCTTTACTAGAGATTCGAAAAATAGCGGAGAGCTGTACACGGTTTCAGCTTGTTCCGGTGTCGTTTGAATATTTTACAAGAACTGATTTTTAGAGCACAATTTCGCTCTTTTTATACTAGTGTTTATGCTATCCTTGTCTAAAATTAGGGGTTGGAGAGGGCAAGTTCTTTGGCATCTCATTGGCTTGAACTCACCTTTCCTAATTTTCCAGATAGTTGGGGAGAATAGCTCTTATCTCTATACGTTCAAGGTCCATGTCATCCACCTTCCGTTAGCTCAAGCGCCAGGGCCACCACTCAGGGTGTGCTCTGGTGCCCGAAGGATAGTCGGATGCTAGGCGCAGTGTGTCGGAGTTACGGGGACGTAACACTATGTATCGTTCATATTTTTATCGTTTTCAATCTAAGAATGCGACGAACGTTTGAAATTCCCAAATATTGGATTAAATATTATTACATTTTTCATTAATAGTACACACGAATGACATCATTTGGATATTTTCGGATTGAATGTTTTCATTTTATTGCATACATTTTATTTAACAGGGTAACTATTACTTTCTAATAAACCGACCTAAAACGGTTCTGTTACTCGATATATACATTACATTCGATCGTATTTACAGATGTAAATGACAATCAAATTGAGATTTAAAAAAAATAACGAGTGTATGTAAATTAAAAGGTAAAAAGTGATTGACCGTACGCTTGCGTGTTTGCCTTTACTATGTCGGTTAGCATCACGCACGTTCGAGTGTACGATCATAATTGTTGAGTGAATATTTCAAAGATTATAAAGTAAACAGTAATTGCCAATAATTTCCCGTCGCTATAGAGCTATTATTTTCAATTCGATATTTTGAGTCTAGGGTCTTGATACGTAACATAGCATCTGCCGGAGACTAATAAAGCCAGAGCATCTGTTTTGTTTTTTCCGTTTCCAAGCTAAAATAAAATCTCTTTTGTTTTTAGTCGGCGGAATTGAAAACAAAATATGGAACAACGTGCCAACATACGTCAATTTCGTCGCAGATCATCCCTTCCTGTGCATGATCATAACCGATTCCGGAGTGTCCCTCTTCAGTGCTATTATTTTTCATCCCACTTCTGGTGAGATTACCAGACCGCCATTGGGTCAACAGCAGGGCTCGTCCACCTTCATACCTAACGATCTAAGAGATGGATTAATTTTTCAATAATATTAATTGATTCATCGAAACCAAATTTCCAAGGACTTAAGAGTCTCGTTAATATAGATACGAATATTATAGGTAGAGTCTCGTGCCACAAGCATATTGCTTGCGCGAAATCGACCGAGTTTCTTTTACACTAATTGTAAGTAGCGATATTCACCAGGTGTATTAGCAGATGACAACTATTTTAATTATGGCGGCTTCCATCATTTTATGTACTTTTATTAAAATTTGAATGAAATAAATTTAAACGTGTACGCACAAATTTTCTTTGGAGACCAAAGTCAAATCGATCGTTAATTCTGTGCCGAGATATAAATTTAGATTTGCGATACGTGACGATTTTTCTATTTTTCTTAGCTCAGTGCGATGAGCGTACTTTCTCAATTATCGGCCAATACAATTGTTGGCGTTTAAATACAGTAAACGTTGGTAACGCTAAACCGGCAACCCGGGGGACGGCTTTCCACGAGGATTCTTAGAATGCAAGGCATGTCTGGTAGTATGCGACCGATACCGAAAAAAGTTCGGAGACAAGCTTCGATACTCGGAAATAGATGCTGTAACTGGTGATGTATTTGATACAGATACAACTCGTATTAGACCGTGCAATTCGGTAGCTACGCTGCAAAACACTTATTATACACTTAATCCCGACAACTATTTTATAAGATTTTACTCGTAAATCCCACGTATCCGTCTACGTGGTAAGCGTAACCGCACGTTCGCGACTCTAAAGTCGCGGCCGCTCGTCGGGGTTCGTTGTACATAAACTTTTTCGTAATCGTCCCTCACGAGCGTCGTTCATTGCATATACGTGGCACACAGCGAGCCCCACAATTCTGACATTTTTTAACTTTATTTGGATCCGCGAAAAATATGTTTAAATATTTTACTTCTGTGTCTCTCTCGCACTTGCAACGCTCAATGGTGGTGCTCAGTCAGTACGGTGATCCTTCTCTTAAGCCCATCCCGCGCCTATAACGTCTTTCAAGTATTACATACACACAGCCATAAAAACGTTTAACAAGCGACAGAACTTTTCGGTAGATGCTTCGTAATTGTCAGAACTTTGATACAAGAGGTGGGACCTCAAGTTTTTTTCAATCTCTAGTTTAGGGTGGTTAGCGGCCAGAACTATCGATACAAAGTATCATTAACTGTAGAACTATCGGGAATGCCATAAAAACTTTTTCTTTTTTGCGATGCCAACATGTGCGATGCTAAATTTACAGAAGTAAAGTGTACACCGTTTTGATCAGAAAAAGTGCGGTTTTCTCCTCAGTTTTTCCAAATATTTTAAGGCAACCAACAAATGTATATGCGTTGTATCTAAATGCTCTTAGCAAAGTACAGTTTTAGCATTATAACATTTATGTATAATAAATCTGCAACGAATATATTAAAAATTTACCTGTTTATTTACCAAAATATTTCTAATGTTGTTATATTAATAAGCAAAGTCCCCTCCCCCCTCTCCTTCCTTCACCGCCGTTGTGCATCAAAAAAAGGTTTAATTGATAATAACGTCAGTTATGAACGGGCCCTTTGATGTTTAAAAGCATATTTGAGATTACACCCTCAGGGTCGTATTTTAACAAAAATTGTAGAAACTAAAGTTTGACGACATTCGTGTGGCCAAGAAAATTCAAATATCTTTACAAAGCATTATTGCTTCGATACAACTCAACGATCATTATAGCAAATAACGAGACCGTACTGGTACTTAATGGTTGAAATATTTACAAAAATGCGTCAATCTCACTCAGAAAGCTTTAACGCACATATTAAAACAATTTGCTTTCGTCTAGACCAGTGGTTCGCAAAGTGGTCTCTACGGACCCCCAGGGGTCCTCGGGATCATTCAGGGGGCCCGTGGAAAATTTAAATTAATTTGGGGGTCCCTGAACAACGTCAGAGGGTCCGCGCAAGGTTTAACTCATAGGGACAACATCTAAGAGAGATGACGATGGACTGCGTGCTTCTTATAATATTTCCTTAATGATGGCCAAGTCCGGAAAGCCGCACACTATTGGTGAAGAACTTATTCTACCAGCTGTAAGTGAGGTAATACGCACCGTGTTGCACAAACCGGGTTTCGATATTATAAAAAGAATTTCACTGAGTAATAATGCTGTACGAAGAAGGATCGACGAAATGGCTCAGTGTATAGAAAACTCTTTATGTGACTACTTAAAAACATCTGAATTCTCTATACAGATTGACAAATCAACATTACCAGGAAACGAAGCTTTACTTTTAGCTTATGTGAGATTTGTAAAAGAAGAAAAAATATCCCAAGAATTGTTATTTGCTAAATGTTTGGAAACTGATACGAAATGTGAAACGTTATTTACTGAATTAAAAAGATTTTTCGATGTAAAAGCTATACCCTTGACTAATATCATCTCCGTTGCTATTGACGGTGCTCCGGCAATGGTAGGACGACACCGAGGCTTTCTGGCATACTTAAAAAAAGCTATACCAAATGTATTATCGGTACATTGTGTTATTCATCGACATCATTTGGTCGCAAAAAATCTTAGTGAACGTTTGCATAAATCACTACATTATGTCATTAGTGCAGTTAATAAAATCAAAAGGAATGCCTTAAATGAAAGATTATTTGCTCCACTTTGTTTGGAAAATGATGATGACTATAATCGTTTACTACTTAACACAGAAGTATATTGGTTATCTAAAAGTGCATGTTTGGATCGCTTCTATTCGCTCTTTGACTCGGTGTTGAAATTCCTGGAGAGTAAAGACAATGATTTGCGGCACAATTTAATTATCTCAAAAAATGACATTGCTTATATGACGGATTTATTTGCCAGATTTAACGAGACTAATTTGAAACTACAAGGTGACACCGTAAATTTAATCAAAACTAAAAGTGTAATATCTGCGTTTGTTGCAAAACTTTTGCTATACAAACAAAACTTGAGAAGAGGAGAATGTTCTCAATTTCGAAATCTTTCAAAATTGCAAAATAGAGATGAAGATGTGTTTGCTTATTGTCAACACTTAAGGGCGCTTCATTCGGCCCTTAACCAAAGATTTGAAGACATTCTTCACTTCGATATTCCCGACTGGGTGTTGAACCCTTTTGTAAGTAGTCAAACTCAGAGTACAAATGCAGATGAATACATACTAATACAGGAGCAACTTATTGAATTATCCATAAATGCGGAGCTGAAACCAATCTTTAAACAAGGATATGTTATAAACGCCCTGACAAACGATACATCGAGGAAGACGTCGAAAGGATATATTCGAACCAAAGTCTAAGCCGATAACGATTTATAATAGATACGACAACTTCTGGTTACAAAAATAGATCTCAATTTTATATCCAACATTATAGGTTATTGTACAGAAGTTGTCGATTGCTTTTCTGTCTTCCTATTTGGTAGAACGTGGATTCAGAGCCGTTATGAGCCTCATCACAAAAAAAAAGAAACCGACTAGAAATTAGTACTCGTGGGGATTTGCGGTTGAGACTCACAAACAATCAGCCGAACATAAATGCACTCATAACATTCCATCAGGTTCATCCAAGTCATTAATTTTTTTTTTGGATTTCAAAACAAAAGTTATAATTCCAATAAATACTTCTTCAACGAAATGTTTTATTTATATTTTATTTTTACGTCACTATTTACCATTCAAGACATCAAAGTTAAATTTGTAATTTTTCTATTATGCATTTATGTAGTTTTTCATCCAGGGTCCGTGGGCAAGTTTTGACTATGAAAAGGGGTCCGTGGGCCACAAGAGTTTGGGAACCACTGGTCTAGACGATATGTCGCTTTCGTAAAAAATAGGGAACCCAGGGTGACTTATCTAACGATATCAGCAACTGAATCGTCTGACTTATCTCCATATTATTTATTTATGCTCGCTGAATACGTAACAATGTACATAATGTTATTTCGTATCTATTACGCACATGTGCGTGGCCTTCAATAATTTGACGTCAGTTCCCATTATTCGTCGAGCTACGTGCGTAGAACATATCTAAACACGTAGAAATAAGGTAAATATGTTAACAGGTGTACCAGTGATCCATTGGACTAAATATTACGACGTTTTTCGATCAATTTTAATCTCCGAGTTCTTTCAGAAAAACAATTCATTGGAAAACATTAAGAAATCACGTGGACGTCATTTCGCGACCTTAGTATTTTATGCTGTGCTGGTATAGACTCGGAAACGCCGCCAATTTTACTAACCTACGTAGATTTGCTATTAAATGATTTTACGCATTGTCGCTCTTGTTAGCACGAGTGAATAAACAATCATCCCAAGTACCAGTTTCACAAAAGTAATAATATCATGAAAAAAAAATACATGGTTGAATGAAAAAATTTTAAGTTGACCTGGAGGTCAATTTGGCGTCTTCACCGAAAAATAATTACGATGGTCCCGTATGACGTTCTTCTCGAACAATACACCTTATATATTATTATTATTATATGTATAATAATTAAATTTAGATTAGAGAGCTGTGAGTAGTACGTCTTTGAGCCGACAATGAAAAAAGGTAGCGAATATGATTTGTGCATTGAAATCTTTTTGCCGCGTTTGAATAAAAAACGATTGAAAAAAATGATTTGTCGGAAAAAATTGGGCGTTTGCTCTAATTCTCGTAAATTTCTAATGATCGATTTACGACTCGAGCATATGTTAACACACGAACTTGTTAACAAGACAGTGTGTTACGATTTGTCCAGCCACAACGTACCCTTCGGACGACGCTGCATGGCGCCGTGACACCGCGTAATACGGATCTCGAAAAGCTAGGACGCAATATCGAGATACTGTTTATAAATACTACTTTTTCAAAAAATATGTTTACCCTGTAACCAATGAAGACGTTGTCGCTTTCATTTGAATTAGCACAATTTCGTCTTTACAGAGGAGATTGAAAGTTGTGCAAATTGGTACTTGCACATTGCTTCTCAGTGATTTATCCTCTTTTACAAAATTTTCTCTATGAGAAAGTCAAAATTGAAAAAATGAGCCACTTGCTCACAGAGGGATTACCGTGAATGAATAAAAATCATGTAGAAGCAATGTGTAAGTACCAATTTGCACTTTTTTCTTTCATAATTCCGTGTTTCAAATAGGGTTTTCGCTAGCTTCTGTTTTCAATTTAATAATATCTTGCCTCAAACAAGCTTTTAGCAATGTGTCTAATTATACAAACGTGGTTTGGACTCGTCTTCGTAAGATGGACGTATAATCCCAAAGAATGTATTTACGTTTTTATACCAATGGTATCAACATTTATTGATGTTTGACTTTATAGTTCCCTTTCGAAAACGCTTAAAATTTAATTTCCAAACACGTGTCGAGGAATGCATTCTTAAATTCGCGGATTGCGGCTACCACATCGGCACGACTACGAGTTTCATTCAGTCGCTTTTGGTAAATGTCATTGCAAAAATCTCATAAAGGATTTCACCCATCAACTTTGGTAATGTTTGTCAGTCAAGTTCGAGGCGTTCTTCCACTCGTAATATCGGTAACCTAAGCGTCCACTCGTTGATGTCCGATATTTCCGCATCGGCGAAACAACCCTCCTGGAAACGTCACATTTTATCCCGAGTCTACATATTTTTCGGTGCTCCTATTTTCTCTTTAGATTCCGATATCGAATTGAGATGATATTTGAATAAAGTATAGAGTTTGTGTCTCCTACGTCATACGAGGTTAGCGATATGTACGGCAGAGCAGTGGAACCATGTGTGCTGTGTCAATATGACTTTGTACATAGTTCCCTTTTTTCTATTACTCGCTCGAAACTGAAATTACATAATCTCGCGATATAAAAAGCTGCGCGATTTCGTTCCAAGAGCATATCTAGTGTGAACCCTCAACGTGGTTTGTCATCCGTACACTCGATCAACCTCGATTGCATTAAAAATGCGTATGCGTAAGTAAAAAATAAGATAAAAAGTTATGTTTCTCGTTTCGTTCGTATGTTTCACCATTGTTGCCTTTTCAATTTTACTGTTTATTCGATAATTCCAATTTAACCGCGAAATTTCCGTTTCTATGATGTCGCGCTTCTTTAAAGTAGAACCTGCGAAGAGTACAAAAACTCTTCCTTTCGTTTGGAAAATCAACGTGTGTATAGCCTTCCGTGAGCATTCCATTGCCGAGTGTCAAAAATATAAAGGACACACGTCCATGTTAAGTATCAGAAATATGTAGGACATTTCATGTCAATATTCCCATAGACATTCAAAAATACCGAACCGCTCACAAACTTTATAGTAACTTTTACAAAAACTGGAAAAATTCAAAATCTCACGGAGATTAAATTGCTTGACCGACACACGCCGAATTCGATACTAATTTCCGCCCATACAAACTTATTTGTCAAGATTTATTTAGCCCGATAGCTCAATAATTGTGAATGCTAACGTGCGATCGGACATTATTGAAAAACCCGTAAAATTTTAACAACGACAAGTATTTCATTGAGAATCGGAATAAACAATGAGGATTGGCTTCTTCAACTGTGTGATAATTTGAACCAATTGAGATTTAAGTTTGTCGGATTGACATGCACACTTGGACGCTCGCCCGCTTACATACACACTCGCCAACACAAATGGTTTTTTTTCCTACACTAATTTTTTGGACGTTTCAGACAATTTTAAGTAACCTGACACTGAAACCTCGACATTTATTTTTGTGACGATAACAAATCCCCCCCCCCCGAGTTAAATTGAATTGTATCTACCAAGCGGCAGATAAAGCCAACCCACGAGTCTACAATTATCGTTATTTAAAGGTATAATTGTCGGAAATTTGTTGCTGGCTTCCCATCAATCTCCTCCACACGAATAGATTTGTCACGGCTTGTGGTAGACTGCGGTGTACAAAGTTCGTGACAAATTTACCATAAATCTCCTCGATCTAGAATATTGGTAGAAAGTCCACGAAGAATCTATGCACAAGTCAATCATAAGTTTAGTATTTTACCTGTGCGTTGACTTTGTCGATTGATAACCCGTTGATCAACGTAGAGATTGTTTTTACACCAGATCTTTTACATAAGCTCGAGAAAATGCCGATGCACACCCCTTCGGGCAATGAGAGCAATCCTTGGTGCCCGCAAACCCAAGTTATCGTTTGCATTATCCTCAAATTGATCTTTTTTTTTTTAGTTTTGTTACTCGGTGTGGTCACGTGGCACGTGACAGGGTCCAACGTGGTCGCGCAATCTGTCGAAGCATCGGTCTACGATTCCGCAGAAAGTCTCAGCTCGTTCACCGGCAAATTGGTCAAGGTAATCGATCGACCGGGTAAAACTCTTGGAAAACACAGAAAAATGTTTGTAAATGAGAAAATATTGAATTTAATACTCTTACCGTTTCAAGAATATTGCCAAAGACGCACCTGGCAATGTTGTCTGCTCGCCGATCAGTGCTGCAATGGTTCTGTGGATGGCATATTTTGGCGCCGGTGGCAACACCAAGGAGCAGTTACGGTTGGCTCTTGAACTGCCCAGTAACGATATTCAAGCTCTTCGCAGAGTCATACCCATTCTCAAGAGCTTACAGGTGAGTTTGTCCACAAGCTAGCAAATTAATAGTAAATAAGGATAAGAGATTATATTTTAACAACGTTTTATCGCGTTAGTCACATAATTTCCGGAATGTCGAGCTTCGCTTGGTGAACAAGATATACATCGCCCAGGATTTTGTACCTAAAGACCTGTTTATGCGCATAACAGAAGTAGCTTTCAACTCGAAAGCCGAGACCGTTAACTTCACAAATGCCAACATTGCCAGCCGGACAATCAACGATTGGTGCAAGAAACAGACTAAAGGTCGCATTACGGATCTCATCACGCCCAGTACGTAGACTCATGTCGTTTATGGTTACTTTCTTATCTCTATCTTATACCTAACTTTAAATATCTTCTTCGCACGTTTCCCGCTTTTATTTATTTATTTATGTACTTTTCTTTGATACAGATGACCTTGGCAGTGACACCGATCTCGTACTCGTAAATGTAGCCTACTTCAAGGGCACTTGGAACAAAAAATTCGACGTGAAGAATACCATTCTACGTTTGTTCAACATGAATAGATTCTCGCGTAAGCCAGTACCGACCATGTATCAATCCGGCTCTTTCAACTGGGGAGAACTCCGTAACTTGGATGCCACGTTCATCGAACTTCCTTACCAAGTACGTAATATCCTTGAAAAAAAAAAACTAGTGTCAGGCAACGCGCTCATTAAGAACGTACCGCTGCCAACTCAAATCTAAATTTGAAATCGGCAATTTTAATATTATGTAAGTAACATCTTCATAGAGCGATTTACAGTATTTTTCAAAATACGATTCGTAAGTTGATCATTTTGAAGAGAATGAAGCATTGCGCTAATGAAAATACTCGTTTTTGAGCCAGAATTTACCGATTTCAGAAAGACACAGCTTTATTTCAGCTTTGGAAATCCCGCATTTGGCAAATTAATCATAATAGAAGATGACAAAAAATGCGTGATTGAGCGTTCGAAGACTCACCGGAGTGCGGGGGAGACAGAGCTAAAACACATTTTTCTCGGGCCCGGATTTTTTGACGAAAGTAGGATTTATGGGGCTATTACGTGCCACACATCTCCCCCCATAATCTGGGTTCGAGAAAAATGTGTTGAAGCTATATTGAGGTGAACAGTCTGTATCGAGCCTCGCTTCAAGGTGAAGTGGTACTACTAGGTCGGTAACAAAAACTGTAATCTCAATTTTTGTCTGTCGAACAAAAGCCCAGAACGTTGCCCTCCGCTATAACAATTATGCAGAGCTACATTCTCCTCTTTTATGTTTAATGTTTATAAACAATGAGTTGTACTCCCGCTTGAGGTGATAAATGGATTTTCTCGTAAGGTCTTCACTTTCATCCGACATAGATAATCCGTAACCTAGAAATTCGGAATAAGAATATTAGTTATATCTCACTCATACACGTTTCACATCACCTTAACACGTCTGACACGTATATACCCTCTTGTACGAAAGAGCACGCTGTACTATGCCGTATAATAATATTCTGATAATACCTCGTATTTTTTCACTGTGATTTTATTTCAGAGCCATGATTTCAGCGATGCCATAAGCATGTACATCATTCTTCCCAACAAAATTGATGACTTTTATACGTCGGAAACCTTTGTAAAGCTCGAGGATATAACCTTCCATACGCTCGACGTTGAGAAAATGGAAGTTCGGAACGTTTCGGTTTTTCTGCCCAAATTCGAGTTCGAGAGTTCCATCAATCTCCACGAGGCACTCAACAAAGAGAACGTAAACGTTATTATTTATAATTTAGTATACCAGACAGGCGGTGACACTTGGAAAAGTATTACAAATTGCATTCGGACATTTTCTCTCAATTTTTCCATAATTTATTGAGTCTTTTCTATAATCACGCTAATCAATTTTGTGACAATGGAAATCTTTGCGCAACATTTAAAAGGAATTAACATAATATTTCGAGATATATTACCTTAATCTATTTTAACTAAAAAAAAATGTCACATTATTTACGCTCCATAGCTCACGATTGCATTTATTTTGTAGTTGAACTTAAGGGATATGTTCACCAACGCAGCAGACTTTACCGGCATCTCATCTGACGGTCGCGGACTCAAAATCAGCAAAATAGTCCAAAAGTCATTCATCAGTGTGAACGAGGAGGGTAGTGAAGCCGCATCCGCTACAGGTGAGGTTTTGAAGTGCTTCTTGTATCGCAACGAGAGAATTTTTGCTTTGATTAAGGAATTCAACGAGCTTTACCGACGGCATATCCGAGAGAATATTCTGCTCAATTTGCCGAACGCGTCACAATGTCTAGAGCGAAAATTTTTCACAAAAATGGCTCCGTAGTACGAGTCTCGTGCACCAAACTGTTCGAAGGGCCTTTCACACGCGCTCGATGTACAGCGAACGCGTATCGTTGCATCGGCAACACTTTTTTTCGCTTTGAAAGTAGGAATGAGCAAACATATGAAAATCTCAATTATTCGATTAATAGTTATTCTATTATTAAATAATAGTCCCCGTGAATTCGATGATTTTGGTATTTTCGGATTGATTATATCTATTTAATCGAATTAAAATGCTATTAGCACACCTTTCGTTCGAATTCAATGAGATGACTATATCTTCGTAAACAGATTCTTTGGTTCTATGTCTCGATACGTATATTAGCTTTTGGTCGTATTTACAAACATAAATTTCACACGTTTAATCGCTATAGCTTTCGAGTTGTTTCGAGACGCTGTTTCTTACGCTCTTGAAAAACAGTAGCGACGTGCAATTCATTCGCCGACAGCGTACTCGAAAGAATATTTCGCTCATAGGTATTAATTTTAATAAAAGGTTGTAGCTGTGAGTCAGGAATCTTTTTAGTTTACGTATCATATCGGACTAAGATGCCGGACGACGATAGAGATGCATGTAGATATGTATTTCTCTATTGAGACTACGGCGAGTGAGCAACAAACGACTGTATTACGTACTGGAACATCATGATTGTTGATTGAATATTACAAAGATCATAAAGTTAATAATAATTGCCAATCGTTTCCCGTCACTGGATCTATTTTGATGAGTAGCGTGACGCAATATTGGCCGGGGATGAATAATGTCAGAGCAGCGACGCTGTTTTCTTTTTTTCGTTGTTGCGTAAGCATGTGCTTATATTTTTGTAGACTAAAGTGAAATCTCTCTTGTTTTTCAGGTGCCATTTTTGTGAACAAGATATTCAATAATCCGCCTCCGTACGTTGAATTTAACGTAAATCGTCCCTTCGTGTGCAAGATCATTACCGATTCGGGAATAACCCTCTTCAGTGCCATTATTTCTGATCCTACTGCTAATAAGATTCTCCAAGCGCAACACCATCGACCACAGATATCACGTGATGACCTGAATTGGAGAATAGTTTTTCCCTCTGACTGAAAAAATGACTCTGTGTGCCCAAATCGAATGTTTACCACCGGACCATTAGCATTAGGTGACACTGTCGTCTAATATGATCTTATGAATACAGATATCAATTTTTTTGTCGGTGCGAAATCGAACGACTCTCTATTACGTCGAGTAACAATTTTCGTCAGGTGAAGCGAATGACTATTTTTATTTTGGTTCTGTATCTATCATTATCTTTTATTTTATCGATGTTGCCTGAAATAAACTTGAACATTTACGCACAAACTTTCTTTTCGAACCATAATCAAATGTCATATAACTTTTCCATAATACACTTCGCTCAGCAGTGCGAATTTCGCACCGTAAGCTTTACATCGCCGGTATACCAAGAGCCTCGGCACAAATGTTTTCCGTTCGTGGACGCGATGCACATCGCACATACGCGATCATACACACGTGACGCACGTTGGCAGCGCGTCTTACGATGTCATTGTTTTTTCGTGTGCGTGTGACACAATTTCACGGACGTTCCGTTATTTCTCTTTAGTTTCCGATGTTTTAAATGTATGTTAGGAATTGTGGTTGTTAAAACCACTAAAAAAAATTAAACCCTGTTATTCTGCGGTTATTTTAAGTAATACAAAACTTGTCTACATCTGTAACTTGTCTAGGATCACTGGATGCATCACCTGACGAATTAATTGTCACTATTCTATATTGAATTAATTATAATTCGTAGTAAAATCATTTTTCATTGTGCAACATTGAAATGTGTTTTTTCAGTTGGTATCGAACGCTAAAAAGAATGCGACAATAAAAAATGTATTTTCTTTCCATCACAAATTCTTGTATCAATACCTATAATAATATTACTTATGTAGCATAATCGTCTTATTATTACAGATAGGTGTACTGATTATATAGAAAATACATATAGGTTGAATTTCTATCGTGTGATTACGATAGAACAACAATTTGATAGGTTCCAATCACGATAGAAAAATTCCAAACTTTTACTCAAACTTACCATTATTATCGTTTCTTTTCAAATTCTATTGGATTTTATAAGCAGGGAGGCTTTAGTTTGTTTCAAATCGCGTCGCACTACCGAATTCGAATATACCATCGCATATTAATTTATAAACGATAAGACTCGTCCCTTACGTGTGACAGCTTTAGGATTATAGTCTAGTTTCGTATTAAAGAATTTATTACTCGTGGGAAGAAGATATGAGAATTGTCTTATTATACGATTCACCACGAATTGAAAACATTAACCGTATAAAAGTTTACGCTCGTCAGCCAAAAAATTAATTAAAACAATAAATGTATTGACTCTGAAGGCGCGAGCACTTATATGTTTATCATCGAGCGAGGTCGACATACCGATGATGTATTACTCTGGCTGTGGGCCGTCGCGGCAGAAACCCTAACGTCAATGTCACGATCATCGAACTTAATTACGAGGTAAGGATGAGCCGTAACGAGAAAAAACGGCGTCAAGCAACGCGTTTTTTAAGGAGGTACGACTATCGACTCAAATTCGACTTTGAGATTTGAAAATCTATTAGATGTAAAACTTTGCTTTTTTCCGAAAAATTTTCCGAAATTCGAGGCTTTATTGTAAAAAACTGGTTATACGTTCATGATTCAGAGTAGTGTCCATCGCTGGCTACTACTTTCTCCCATTTTTCGGGCAGCGTACACGAATCGATCCAATTTTTTACTTCTTTGCAAGACCGAAAGTGCTGTTCAGCCAGGTCACGTGTTATTGATCGAAACAAGTGATAGTCCAAGGGAGCAACGTCTGTAGAATACGGCGGGTGAGGTAGGACTTCTCATTTCAACGTTTCCAAGTATGGCTTGACCACTTTTGCAACATGGGATCGAGCATCGTGATGCTGCAAAATACTTTATCGTGTCTCGTGTTGTATTGCAGGCGTTTGTCTTTTAATGCTCGGCTCAAATGCATTATAATTGCGTTCGATAACGATCGCCTGTGATTGTTTCAGTTAGTTTTAACAGCTCATAATACACTACGCCGAGCTGGTCCCACTAAATACAAAGCACGATCTTGGAGCCGTGAATATGTGAAGCATGGCCGGGGAATTCCCATGATTTTTTGCGCTTGGGGTTATCGTAATGAACCCATTTTTCGCCCTCAGTCACAATGCGATGCAGAAATCCCGTCCGTCTTTGCCTTTCAAGCAACTGTTCGAGTACAAGCGACTGTTTGTTCAAGCAAACAAACGCCGTTCGACATCTCTCGTTTCAACCTGTACGGCATCCAATTTCCTTGCTTTTGAATAATTTCCATAACACTTTCAATGATCGTGCCAATTCTTCTTGACTTTGACACGAGTCGTGATCAAGTAATGCCTCCTATTCTACATCTTCGAAAACCTTCTCTTGTCCGCCGCTATGCCAGTCTTCGACGTCAAAATCACCGTTCTTGAAGCGTTGAAACCACTCACGACACGTTCTTTCACTAATAGCGGCCTCGCCATAAATATTTGAGAGCATTCGATGAGCCTCAGCCGCAGATTTCTTCATATTAAAGCAGAAAATTAAAACCTCCCGCAATTTACGAGAATTTGACTCGTAAACTGACATTTTCAATTGAGAATAACTTTATGATGGAGACACAAATCGACTAATGTTTCTATAGGGTTATATTGACAGATACCTAAGTTTATTGCATGACGTCGATCATCTATTTATTTCGACCACTACTTACCGCTGAAGCCATCTACTAGTATAGGAAAACGGCGGAAGCAAAGATGTACACCTAATAACACGACATACATAGTAAATAACAAACTTACAACAATTTATTAAGTCGATAAAGACCAACTGATCGCTACCCAAGTTTACACAAAGCCAGGTGTACACCGAAAGAATGTTCACGAAACGACTGTACACGCTGGCAGCTGTACAGACCAAACTGGTTCCGCCAAACTAGCGACAGTCTGCGTACTTTTGGCTGAAGTTACCGATGCTTGAGTTTCTATAGTTATATCAGGGGTACAAATTGAAAATGCGGGTTTGATAACAGATGGCGTTACTAACGCTATACGCATCAGGCAGTACTGTGACTATGTTCATGTCAAAGCTACGTCTTATAGCTTTAATTTTCAGTATGTGTCAATTTGTCGCAGTGTCAAATTCATAGTTTTTTTGAGCTCTCAATATGTCGAGTTTCGTGCCAACAAAACAGCATTTGCGGGAAGTTTTAATTTACTTCTTTAATTTGAAGAAAAGTGCTGCTGAAGCACATCGATTGGTCTCCGAGGCTTATCCGAGTCATGTTCCATCGGTTTCAACGTGCGAGAGATGGTTTGTGCGGTTTAGAAGTGGTGATTTTGACGTTGAGGACAAAGAGCGGCCGGGCCAAGTGAAAAAGTTTGAGAATGCTGAATTGGAGGCAATACTCAATGAAGACTCGTGTCAAACTCAACAAGAGCTCGCAGATTCATTGGGAGTGACACAACAAGCCATTTCCCATCGTATAAAAGCCCTCGGAATGATCCAAAAGCAAGGACATTGGGTGCCGTATGAGCTGAAGCCGAGAGACGTCGAGCGCCGTTTTTTTGCATGCGAACTGCTGCTCGAACGGCAAAAACGGAAGGGTTTTTTGCATCGCATTGTCACTGGTGATGAAAAGTGGATCCATTACGATAACCCGAAGCGCAAAAAATCATATGGTTACCCCGGCCATGCATCATCATCGACGGCCAAACCAAATATTCACGGCGCCAAGCTCATGCTCTGTATTTGGTGGGACCAGCTGGGTGTGGTGTATTATGAGCTATTGAAATCGAACGAAACCATCACAGGAGCACTATACCGAACTCAATTGATGCGTTTGAGCCGCGCACTCAAAGAAAAACGGCCACAATACGAGCAAAGACACGACAAAGTAATTTTGCAACATGACAACGCTCGGCCACATGTTGCAGCGCCGGTCAAAACATACCTACAAACGCTGAAATGGGAAGTCTTACCCCACCCGCCGTATAGCCCAGATATTGCTCCTTCCGATTACGACCTTTTCCGATCGATGACACATGGCCTAGCTGACCAGCGCTTCCATTCTTACGAAGAAGCCCAAAAATGGGTCGATGACTGGATAGCAGCCAAGCCGGCCGAATTTTTTCGCGACGGTATCCGTAAATTGCCAGAAAGATGGGAAAAAGTTGTGGCTAGCGATGGACAATACTTTGAATAATTCCTTTTATTACCATTTTTTCAGAATAAACGTTCAAAAATAGAAAAAAATCCCGCATTTTCAATTTGTACTCCTGATAGCTTAACTATAAGCGAACGGTAAAATGTACTAGGTAAAATATACTAAAATAAAACGTCCATTTAACACTTTATAAGTCACAAGAATATCCCCAATCATCGGCTCTACCGTAATGAACGCGTTACTCCCACTCTGCTCTTCATAGTCCCATTCCGGGATGGTTTCGGGCGGTGTTACTTACGAGCGGTTAATTATCTCGTTCGAAACTACACTAACTCGTCCTTCTTTTGCACATTATGACTAGTTTAATAAATATTAATGCGGTCATAAAAGATCTTCGGTATAATCTTGTCGTTGCACGCAGACTTGATTTCTCATTGGTGAAAATGTTAATTATGAAAATTATCAACGATATCAACGGTCACGAAGGTGTTACGTCCAAGTAACATGAGAAATTGCCCTGTTTTAGAACTTAGCTACGGCTAATTAGTCTGGGATACGGGCTCGGTGATTTGATCGTTAAAGATTTGAATTTACGAAGGGGTTTGAGAATGATAAAAAAATGTAAATGGTGAGTTCCTGTTTGACAACCGGGAGTTCGAGTGAAAGGAAAAGAGGTGTTCGCGGTGGTCCGCGCAGCACCCTTATTTTGGGGGAGGATAGGAATTCGCGGTGGTCCGCGCAATTCTATTGGAGAGATGGAAGTTAGAGTCCGCGGTGGTCCACGCGACACTATAGTGAAAGGGAGAGAAGGTGGTTAGAGTTCGCGGCGGTCCGCGCAACTCTAGATAATTTCGAAGATTGAATTTAAACTTACTCTTTACTAGAGATTCGAAAAATAGCGGAGAGCTGTACACGGTTTCAGCTTGTTCCGGTGTCGTTTGAATATTTTACAAGAACTGATTTTTAGAGCACAATTTCGCTCTTTTTATACTAGTGTTTATGCTATCCTTGTCTAAAATTAGGGGTTGGAGAGGGCAAGTTCTTTGGCATCTCATTGGCTTGAACTCACCTTTCCTAATTTTCCAGATAGTTGGGGAGAATAGCTCTTATCTCTATACGTTCAAGGTCCATGTCATCCACCTTCCGTTAGCTCAAGCGCCAGGGCCACCACTCAGGGTGTGCTCTGGTGCCCGAAGGATAGTCGGATGCTAGGCGCAGTGTGGTGGAGTTACGGGGACGTAACACTATGTATCGTTCATATTTTTATCGTTTTCAATCTAAGAATGCGACGAACGTTTGAAATTCCCAAATATTGGATTAAATATTATTACATTTTTCATTAATAGTACACACGAATGACATCATTTGGATATTTTCGGATTGAATGTTTTCATTTTATTGCATACATTTTATTTAACAGGGTAACTATTACTTTCTAATAAACCGACCTAAAACGGTTCTGTTACTCGATATATACATTACATTCGATCGTATTTACAGATGTAAATGACAATCAAATTGAGATTTAAAAAAAATAACGAGTGTATGTAAATTAAAAGGTAAAAAGTGATTGACCGTACGCTTGCGTGTTTGCCTTTACTATGTCGGTTAGCATCACGCACGTTCGAGTGTACGATCATAATTGTTGAGTGAATATTTCAAAGATTATAAAGTAAACAGTAATTGCCAATAATTTCCCGTCGCTATAGAGCTATTATTTTCAATTCGATATTTTGAGTCTAGGGTCTTGATACGTAACATAGCATCTGCCGGAGACTAATAAAGCCAGAGCATCTGTTTTGTTTTTTCCGTTTCCAAGCTAAAATAAAATCTCTTTTGTTTTTAGTCGGCGGAATTGAAAACAAAATATGGAACAACGTGCCAACATACGTCAATTTCGTCGCAGATCATCCCTTCCTGTGCATGATCATAACCGATTCCGGAGTGTCCCTCTTCAGTGCTATTATTTTTCATCCCACTTCTGGTGAGATTACCAGACCGCCATTGGGTCAACAGCAGGGCTCGTCCACCTTCATACCTAACGATCTAAGAGATGGATTAATTTTTCAATAATATTAATTGATTCATCGAAACCAAATTTCCAAGGACTTAAGAGTCTCGTTAATATAGATACGAATATTATAGGTAGAGTCTCGTGCCACAAGCATATTGCTTGCGCGAAATCGACCGAGTTTCTTTTACACTAATTGTAAGTAGCGATATTCACCAGGTGTATTAGCAGATGACAACTATTTTAATTATGGCGGCTTCCATCATTTTATGTACTTTTATTAAAATTTGAATGAAATAAATTTAAACGTGTACGCACAAATTTTCTTTGGAGACCAAAGTCAAATCGATCGTTAATTCTGTGCCGAGATATAAATTTAGATTTGCGATACGTGACGATTTTTCTATTTTTCTTAGCTCAGTGCGATGAGCGTACTTTCTCAATTATCGGCCAATACAATTGTTGGCGTTTAAATACAGTAAACGTTGGTAACGCTAAACCGGCAACCCGGGGGACGGCTTTCCACGAGGATTCTTAGAATGCAAGGCATGTCTGGTAGTATGCGACCGAATACCGAAAAAAGTTCGGAGACAAGCTTCGATACTCGGAAATAGATGCTGTAACTGGTGATGTATTTGATACAGATACAACTCGTATTAGACCGTGCAATGCGGTAGCTACGCTGCAAAACACTTATTATACACTTAATCCCGACAACTATTTTATAAGATTTTACTCGTAAATCCCACGTATCCGTCTACGTGGTAAGCGTAACCGCACGTTCGCGACTCTAAAGTCGCGGCCGCTCGTCGGGGTTCGTTGTACATAAACTTTTTCGTAATCGTCCCTCACGAGCGTCGTTCATTGCATATACGTGGCACACAGCGAGCCCCACAATTCTGACATTTTTTAACTTTATTTGGATCCGCGAAAAATATGTTTAAATATTTTACTTCTGTGTCTCTCTCGCACTTGCAACGCTCAATGGTGGTGCTCAGTCAGTACGGTGATCCTTCTCTTAAGCCCATCCCGCGCCTATAACGTCTTTCAAGTATTTCATACACACAGCCATAAAAACGTTTAACAAGCGACAGAACTTTTCGGTAGATGCTTCGTAATTGTCAGAACTTTGATACAAGAGGTGGGACCTCAAGTTTTTTTCAATCTCTAGTTTAGGGTGGTTAGCGGCCAGAACTATCGATACAAAGTATCATTAACTGTAGAACTATCGGGAATGCCATAAAAACTTTTTCTTTTTTGCGATGCCAACATGTGCGATGCTAAATTTACAGAAGTAAATTGTACACCGTTTTGATCAGAAAAAGTGCGATTTTCTCCTCAGTTTTTCCAAATATTTTAAGGCAACCAACAAATGTATATGCGTTGTATCTAAATGCTCTAAGCAAAGTACAGTTTTAGCATTATAACATTTATGTATAATAAATCTGCAACGAATATATTAAAAATTTACCTGTTTATTTACCAAAATATTTCTAATGTTGTTATATTAATAAGTCCCCTCCCCCCTCTCCTTCCTTCCCCGCCGTTGTGCATCAAAAAAAGGTTTAATTGATAATAACGTCAGTTATGGACGGGCCCTTTGATGTCGTGTTTTAACAAAAATTGTAGAAACTAAAGTTCGACGACACTCGTGTGGTCAAGAAAATTCAAATATCTTTACAAAGCATTATTGCTTCGATACAACTCACCGATCATTGTAGCGAATAACGAGACCTTACTGGTTCTTAATGGTTGAAATATTGACAAAAATGCGTCAATCTCACTCAGAAAGCTTTAACGCACATATTAAAACAATTTGCTTTCGTTTAGACCAGTGGTTCCCAAAGTGGTCTCTACGGACCCCCAGGGGTCCTCGGGATCATTCAGGGGGCCCGTGGAAAATTTAAATTAATTTGGGGGTCCCTGAACAACGTCAGAGGGTCCGCGCAAGGTTTAACTCATAAGGACAACATCTAAGAGAGATGACGATGGACTGCGTACTTCTTATAATATTTCCTTAATGATGGCCAAGTCCGGGAAGCCGCACACTATTGGTGAAGAACTTATTCTACCAGCTGTAAGTGAGGTAATACGCACCGTGTTGCACAAACCGGGTTTCGATATTATAAAAAGAATTCCACTGAGTAATAATGCTCTACGAAGAAGGATCGACGAAATGGCTCAGTGTATAGAAAACTCTTTATGTGACTACTTAAAAACATCTGAATTCTCTATACAGATTGACAAATCAACATTACCAGGAAACGAAGCTTTACTTTTAGCTTATGTGAGATTTGTAAAAGAAGAAAAAATATCCCAAGAATTGTTATTTGCTAAATGTTTGGAAACTGATACGAAATGTGAAACGTTATTTACTGAATTAAAAAGATTTTTCGATGTAAAAGCTATACCCTTGACTAATATCATCTCCGTTGCTATTGACGGTGCTCCGGCAATGGTAGAACGACACCGAGGCTTTCTGGCATACTTAAAAAAAGCTATACCAAATGTATTATCGGTACATTGTGTTATTCATCGACATCATTTGGTCGCAAAAAATCTTAGTGAACGTTTGCATAAATCACTACATTATGTCATTAGTGCAGTTAATAAAATCAAAAGGAATGCCTTAAATGAAAGATTATTTGCTCCACTTTGTTTGGAAAATGATGATGACTATAATCGTTTACTACTTAACACAGAAGTATATTGGTTATCTAAAAGTGCATGTTTGGATCGCTTCTATTCGCTCTTTGACTCGGTGTTGGAATTCCTGGAGAGTAAAGACAATGATTTGCGGCACAATTTAATTATCTCAAAAAATGGCATTGCTTATATGACGGATTTATTTGCCAGATTTAACGAGACTAATTTGAAACTACAAGGTGACACCGTAAATTTAATCAAAACTAAAAGTGTAATATCTGCGTTTGTTGCAAAACTTTTGCTATACAAACAAAACTTGAGAAGAGGAGAATGTTCTCAATTTCGAAATCTTTCAAAATTGCAAAATAGAGATGAAGATGTGTTTGCTTATTGTCAACACTTAACGGCGCTTCATTCGGCCCTTAACCAAAGATTTGAAGACATTCTTCACTTCGATATTCCCGACTGGGTGTTGAACCCTTTTGTAAGTAGTCAAACTCAGAGTACAAATGCAGATGAATACATACTAATACAGGAGCAACTTATTGAATTATCCATAAATGCGGAGCTGAAACCAATCTTTAAACAAGGATATGTTATAAACGCCCTGACAAACGATACATCGAGGAAGACGTCGAAAGGATATATTCGAACCAAAGTCTAAGCCGATAACGATTTATAATAGATACGACAACTTCTGGTTACAAAAATAGATCTCAATTTTATATCCAACATTATAGGTTATTGTACAGAAGTTGTCGATTGCGTTTCTGTCTTCCTATTTGGTAGAACGTGGATTCAGAGCCGTTATGAGCCTCATCACAAAAAAAAAGAAACCGACTAGAAATTAGTACTCGTGGGGATTTGCGGTTGAGACTCACAAACAATCAGCCGAACATAAATGCACTCATAACATTCCATCAGGTTCATCCAAGTCATTAATTTTTTTTTTGGATTTCAAAACAAAAGTTATAATTCCAATAAATACTTCTTCAACGAAATGTTTTATTTATATTTTATTTTTACGTCACTATTTACCATTCAAGACATCAAAGTTAAATTTGTAATTTTTCTATTATGCATTTATGTAGTTTTTCATCCAGGGTCCGTGGGCAAGTTTTGACTATGAAAAGGGGTCCGTGGGCCACAAGAGTTTGGGAACCACTGGTCTAGACGATATGTCGCTTTCGTAAAAAATAGGGAACCCAGGGTGACTTATCTAACGATATCAGCAACTGAATCGTCTGACTTATCTCCATATTATTTATTTATGCTCGCTAAATACGTAACAATGTACATAATGTTATTTCGTATCTATTACGCACATGTGCGTGGCCTTTAATAATTTGACGTCAGTTCCCATTATTCGTCGAGCTACGTGCGTAGAACATATCTAAACACGTAGAAATAAGGTAAATATGTTAACAGGTGTACCAGTGATCCATTGGACTAAATATTACGACGTTTTTCGATCAATTTTAATCTCCGAGTTCTTTCAGAAAAACAATTCATTGGAAAACATTAAGAAATCACGTGGACGTCATTTCGCGACCTTAGTATTTTATGCTGTGCTGGTATAGTCGCTGGTATTGTCGCTCTTGTTAGCACGAGTGAATAAACAATCATCCCAAGTACCAGTTTCACAAAAGTAATAATATCATGAAAAAAAAATACATGGTTGAATGAAAAAATTTTAAGTTGACCTGGAGGTCAATTTGGCGTCTTCACCGAAAAATAATTACGATGGTCCCGTATGACGTTCTTCTCGAACAATACACCTTATATATTATTATTATTATATGTATAATAATTAAATTTAGATTAGAGAGCTGTGAGTAGTACGTCTTTGAGCCGACAATGAAAAAAGGTAGCGAATATGATTTGTGCATTGAAATCTTTTTGCCGCGTTTGAATAAAAAACGATTGAAAAAAATGATTTGTCGAAAAAATTGGGCGTTTGCTCTAATTCTCGTAAATTTCTAATGATCGAGTTACGACTCGAGCATATGTTAACACACGAACTTGTTAACAAGACAGTGTGTTACGATTTGTCCAGTCACAACGTACCCTTCGGACGACGCTGCATGGCGCCGTGACACCGCGTAATACGGATCTCGAAAAGCTAGGACGCAATATCGAGATACTGTTTATAAATACTACTTTTTCAAAAAATATGTTTACCCTGTAACCAATGAAGACGTTGTCGCTTTCATTTGAATTAGCACAATTTCGTCTTTACAGAGGAGATTGAAAGTTGTGCAAATTGGTACTTGCACATTGCTTCTCAGTGATTTATCCTCTTTTACAAAATTTTCTCTATGAGAAAGTCAAAATTGAAAAAATGAGCCACTTGCTCACAGAGGGATTACCGTGAATGAATAAAAATCATGTAGAAGCAATGTGTAAGTACCAATTTGCACTTTTTTCTTTCATAATTCCGTGTTTCAAATAGGATTTTCGCTAGCTTCTGTTTTCAATTTAATAATATCTTGCCTCAAACAAGCTTTTAGCAATGTGTCTAATTATACAAACGTGGTTTGGACTCGTCTTCGTAAGATGGACGTATAATCCCAAAGAATGTATTTACGTTTTTATACCAATGGTATCAACATTTATTGATGTTTGACTTTATAGTTCCCTTTCGAAAACGCTTAAAATTTAATTTCCAAACACGTGTCGAGGAATGCATTCTTAAATTCGCGGATTGCGGCTACCACATCGGCACGACTACGAGTTTCATTCAGTCGCTTTTGGTAAATGTCATTGCAAAAATCTCATAAAGGATTTCACCCATCAACTTTGGTAATGTTTGTCAGTCAAGTTCGAGGCGTTCTTCCACTCGTAATATCGGTAACCTAAGCGTCCACTCGTTGATGTCCGATATTTCCGCATCGGCGAAATAACCCTCCTGGAAACGTCACATTTTATCCCGAGTCTACATATTTTTCGGTGCTCCCATTTTCTCTTTAGATTCCGATATCGAATTGAGATGATATTTGAATAAAGTATAGAGTTTGTGTCTCCTACGTCATACGAGGTTAGCGATATGTACGGCAGAGCAGTGGAACCATGTGTGCTGTGTCAATATGACTTTGTACATAGTTCCCTTTTTTCTATTACTCGCTCGAAACTGAAATTACATAATCTCGCGATATAAAAAGCTGCGCGATTTCGTTCCAAGAGCATATCTAGTGTGAACCCTCAACGTGGTTTGTCATCCGTACACTCGATCAACCTCGATTGCATTAAAAATGCGTATGCGTAAGTAAAAAATAAGATAAAAAGTTATGTTTCTCGTTTCGTTCGTATGTTTCACCATTGTTGCCTTTTCCATTTTACTGTTTATTCGATAATTCCAATTTAACCGCGAAATTTCCGTTTCTATGATGTCGCGCTTCTTTAAAGTAGAACCTGCGAAGAGTACAAAAACTCTTCCTTTCGTTTGGAAAATCAACGTGTGTATAGCCTTCCGTGAGCATTCCATTGCCGAGTGTCAAAAATATAAAGGACACACGTCCATGTCAAGTATCAGAAATATGTAGGACATTTCATGTCAATATTCCCATAGACATTCAAAAATACCGAACCGCTCACAAACTTTATAGTAACTTTTACAAAAACTGGAAAAATTCAAAATCTCACGGAGATTAAATTGCTTGACCGACACACGCCGAATTCGATACTAATTTCCGCCCATACAAACTTATTTGTCAAGATTTATTTAGCCCGATAGCTCAATAATTGTGAATGCTAACGTGCGATCGGACATTATTGAAAAACCCGTAAAATTTTAACAACGACAAGTATTTCATTGACAATCGGAATAAGCAATGAGGATTGGCTTCTTCAACTGTGTGATAATTTGAACCAATTGAGATTTAAGTTTGTCGGATTTGACATGCACACTTGGACGCTCGCCCGCTTACATACACATTCGCCAACACAAATGGTTTTTTTTCCTACACTAATTTTTTGGACGTTTCAGACAATTTTAAGTAACCTGACACTGAAACCTCGACATTTATTTTTGTGACGATAACAAATCCCCCCCCCCCCCCCCCGAGTTAAATTGAATTGTATCTACCAAGCGGCAGATAAAGCCAACCCACGAGTCTACAATTATCGTTATTTAAAGGTATAATTGTCGGAAATTTGTTGCTGGCTTCCCATCAATCTCCTCCACACGAATAGATTTGTCACGGCTTGTGGTAGACTGCGGTGTACAAAGTTCGTGACAAATTTACCATGAATCTCCTCGATCTAGAATATTGGTAGAAAGTCCACGAAGAATCTATGCACAAGTCAATCATAAGTTTAGTATTTTACCTGTGCGTTGACTTTGTCGATTGATAACCCGTTGATCAACGTAGAGATTGTTTTTACACCAGATCTTTTACATAAGCTCGAGAAAATGCCGATGCACACCCCTTCGGGCAATGAGAGCAATCCTTGGTGCCCGCAAACCCAAGTTATCGTTTGCATTATCCTCAAATTGATCTTTTTTTTTTAGTTTTGTTACTCGGTGTGGTCACGTGGCACGTGACAGGGTCCAACGTGGTCGCGCAATCTGTCGAAGCATCGGTCTACGATTCCGCAGAAAGTCTCAGCTCGTTCTCCGGCAAATTGTTCAAGGTAATCGATCGACCGGGTAAAACTCTTGGAAAACACAGAAAAATGTTTGTAAATGAGAAAATATTGAATTTAATACTCTTACCGTTTCAAGAATATTGCCAAAGACGCACCTGGCAATGTTGTCTGCTCGCCGATCAGTGCTGCAATGGTTCTGTGGATGGCATATTTTGGCGCCGGTGGCAACACCAAGGAGCAGTTACGGTTGGCTCTTGAACTGCCCAGTAACGATATTCAAGTTCTTCGCAGAGTCATACCCATTCTCAAGAGCTTACAGGTGAGTTTGTCCACAAGCTAGCAAATTAATAGTAAATAAGGATAAGAGATTATATTTTAACAACGTTTTATCGCGTTAGTCACATAATTTCCGGAATGTCGAGCTTCGCTTGGTGAACAAGATATACATCGCCCAGGATTTTGTACCTAAAGACCTGTTTATGCGCATAACAGAAGTAGCTTTAAACTCGAAAGCCGAGACCGTTAACTTCACAAATGCCAACATTGCCAGCCGGACAATCAACGATTGGTGCAAGAAACAGACTAAAGGTCGCATTACGGATCTCATCACGCCCAGTACGTAGACTCATGTCGTTTATGGTTACTTTCTTATCTCCGTGCACATACCTAACTTCAAATATCTTCTTCGCACGTTTCCCGCTTTTATTTATTTATTTATGTACTTTTCTTTGATACAGATGACCTTGGCAGTGACACCGATCTCGTACTCGTAAATGCAGCCTACTTCAAGGGCACTTGGAACAAAAAATTCGACGTGAAGAATACCATTCCACGTTTGTTCAACATGAATAGATTCTCGCGTAAGCCAGTACCGACCATGTATCAATCCGGCTCTTTCAACTGGGGACGACTCCGTAACTTGGATGCCACGTTCATCGAACTTCCTTACCAAGTACGTAATATCCTTGAAAAAAAAAAAACTAGTGTCAGGCAACGCGCTCATTAAGAACGTACCGCTGCCAACTCAAATCTAAATTTGAAATCGGCAATTTAAATATTATGTAAGTAACATCTTCATAGAGCGATTTACAGTATTTTTCAAAATACGATTCGTAAGTTGATCATTTTGAAGAGAATGAAGCATTGCGCTAATGAAAATACTCGTTTTTGAGCCAGAATTTACCGATTTCACAAAGACACAGCTTAATTTCAGCTTTGGAAATCCCGCATTTGGCAAATTAATCATAATAGAAGATGACAAAAAATGCGTGATTGAGCGTTCGAAGACTCACAGGAGTGCGGGGGGAGACAGAGCTAAAACACATTTTTCTCGGGCCCGGATTTTTTGACGAAAGTAGGATTTATGGGGCTATTATGTGCCACACATCTCCGCCCATAATCTGGGTTCGAGAAAAATGTGTTGAAGCTATATTGAGGTGAACAGTTTGTATCGAGCCTCGCTTCAAGGTGAAGTGGTACTACTAGGTCGGTAACAAAAACTGTAATCTCAATTTTTGTCTGTCGAACAAAAGCCCAGAACATTGCCCTCCGCTATAATAATTATGCAGAGCTACATTCTCCTCTTTTATGTTTAATGTTTATAAACAATGAGTTGTACTCCCGCTTGAGGTGATAAATGGATTTTCTCGTAAGGTCTTCACTTTCATCCGACATAGATAATCCGTAACCTAGAAATTCGGAATAAGAATATTGGTTATATCTCACTCATACACGTTTCACGTCACCTTAACACGTCTGACACGTATATACCCTCTTGTACGAAAGAGCACGCTTTACTATGCCGTATAAAAATATTCTGATAATACCTCGTATTTTTTCACTGTGATTTTATTTCAGAGCCATAATTTCAGCGATGCCATAAGCATGTACATCATTCTTCCCAACAAAATTGATGACTTTTATAAGTTGAAAACCTTTGAAAACCTCGAGAAATTAACCTTCGAAACGCTCGACGTTGAGAAAATGGAAGTTCGGAACGTTTCGGTCTTTCTGCCCAAATTCAAGATCGAGAGTTCCATCGATCTCCAACCGGCACTCAACAAAGTGAGCGTAAACGTTATTATTTATAATTTAGGATACCAGACAGGCGGTGACACTTGGAAAAGTATTACAAATTGCATTCGGACATTTTCTCTCAATTTTTCCATAATTTATTGAGTCTTTTCTATAATCACGCTAATCAATTTTGTGACAATGGAAATCTTTGCGCAACATTTAAAAGGAATTAACATAATATTTCGAGATATATTACCTTAATCTATTTTAACTAAAAAAAAAATGTCACATTATTTACGCTCCATAGCTCACGATTGCATTTATTTCGTAGTTGAACTTAACGGATATGTTCACCAACGCAGCAGACTTTACCGGCATCTCATCTGACGGTCGCCGACTGAAAATCAGCAAAATCGTCCAAAAGTCATTCATCAGTGTGAACGAGGAGGGTAGTGAAGCCGCATCCGCTACAGGTGAGGTTTTGAAGTGCTTCTTGTATCGCAACGAGAGAATTTTTGCTTTGATTAAGGAATTCAACGAGCTTTACCGACGGCATATCCGAGAGAATATTCTGCTCAATTTGCCGAACGCGTCACAATGTCTAGAGCGAAAATTTTTCACAAAAATGGCTCCGTAGTACGAGTCTCGTGCACCAAACTGTTCGAAGGGCCTTTCACACGCGCTCGATGTACAGCGAACGCGTATCGTTGCATCGGCAACACTTTTTTTCGCTTTGAAAGTAGGAATGAGCAAACATATGAAAATCTCAATTATTCGATTAATAGTTATTCTATTATTAAATAATAGTCCCCGTGAATTCGATGATTTTGGTATTTTCGGATTGATTATATCTATTTAATCGAATTAAAATGCTATTAGCACACCTTTCGTTCAAATTCAATGAGATGACTATATCTTCGTAAACAGATTCTTTGGTTCTATGTCTCGATACGTATATTAGCTTTTGGTCGTATTTACAAACATAAATTTCACACGTTTAATCGCTATAGCTTTCGAGTTGTTTCGAGACGCTGTTTCTTACGGTCTTGAAAAACAGTAGCGACGTGCAATTCATTCGCCGACAGCGTACTCGAAAGAATATTTCGCTCATAGATATTAATTTTAATAAAAGGTTGTAGCTGTGAGTCAGGAATCTTTTTAGTTTACGTATCATATCGGACTAAGATGCCGGACGACGATAGAGATGCATGTAGATATGTATTTCTCTATTGAGACTACGGCGAGTGAGCAACAAACGACTGTATTACGTACTGGAACATCATGATTGTTGATTGAATATTACAAAGATCATAAAGTTAATAATAATTGCCAATCGTTTCCCGTCACTGGATCTATTTTGATGAGTAGCGTGACGCAATATTGGCCGGGGATGAATAATGTCAGAGCAGCGACGCTGTTTTCTTTTTTTCGTTGTTGCGTAAGCATGTGCTTATATTTTTGTAGACTAAAGTGAAATCTCTCTTGTTTTTCAGGTGCCATTTTTGTGAACAAGATATTCAATAATCCGCCACCGTACGTTGAATTTAACGTAAATCGTCCCTTCGTGTGCAAGATCATTACCGATTCGGGAATAACCCTCTTCAGTGCCATTATTTCTGATCCTACTGCTAATAAGATTCTCCAAGCGCAAGACCATCGACCACAGATATCACGTGATGACCGGAATTGGAGAATAGTTTTTCCCTCTGACTGAAAAAATGACTCTGTGTGCCCAAATCGAATGTTTACCACCGGACTATTAGCATTAGGTGACACTGTCGTCTAATATGATCTTATGAATACAGATATCAATTTTTTTGTCGGTGCGAAATCGAACGACTCTCTATTACGCCGAGTAACAATTTTCGTCAGGTGAAGCGAATGACTATTTTTATTTTGGTTCTGTATCTATCATTATCTTTTATTTTATCGATGTTGCCTGAAATAAACTTGAACATTTACGCACAAACTTTCTTTTCGAACCATAATCAAATGTCATATAACTTTTCCATAATACACTTCGCTCAGCAGTGCGAATTTCGCACCGTAAGCTTTACATCGCCGGTATACCAAGAGCCTCGGCACAAATGTTTTCCGTTCGTGGACGCGATGCACATCGCACATACGCGATCATACACACGTGACGCACGTTGGCAGCGCGTCTTACGATGTCATTGTTTTTTCGTGTGCGTGTGACACAATTTCACGGACCTTCCGTTATTTCTCTTTAGTTTCCGATGTTTTAAATGTATGTTAGGAATTGTGGTTGTTAAAACCACTAAAAAAAATTAAACCCTGTTATTCTGCGGTTAATTTAAGTAATACAAAACTTGTCTACATCTGTAACTTGTCTAGGATCACTGAATGCATCACCTGACGAATTAATTGTCACTATCCTATATTGAATTAATTATAATTCGTAGTAAAATCATTTTTCATTGTGCAACATTGAAATGTGTTTTTTCAGTTGGTATCGAACGCTAAAAAGAATGCGACAATAAAAAATGTATTTTCTTTCCATCACAAATTCTTGTATCAATACCTATAATAATATTACTTATGTAGCATAATCGTCATATTATTTACAGATAGGTGTACTGATTATATAGAAAATACATATAGGTTGAATTTCTATCGTGTGATTACGATAGAACAACAATTTGATAGGTTCCAATCACGATAGAAAAATTCCAAACTTTTACTCAAACTTACCATTATTATCGTTTCTTTTCAAATTCTATTGGATTTTATAAGCAGGGAGGCTTTAGTTTGTTTCAAATCGCGTCGCACTACCGAATTCGAATATACCATCGCATATTAATTTATAAACGATAAGACTCGTCCCTTACGTGTGACAGCTTTAGGATTATAGTCTAGTTTCGTATTAAAGAATTTATTACTCGTGGGAAGAAGATATGAGAATTGTCTTATTATACGATTCACCACGAATTGAAAACATTAACCGTATAAAAGTTTACGCTCGTCAGCCAAAAAATTAATTAAAACAATAAATGTATTGACTCTGAAGGCGCGAGCACTTATATGTTTATCATCGAGCGAGGTCGACATACCGATGATGTATTACTCTGGCTGTGGGCCATCGAACTTAATTACGAGGTAAGGATGAGCCGTAACGAGAAAAAACGGCGTCAAGCAACGCGTTTTTTAAGGAGGTACGACTATCGACTCAAATTCGACTTTGAGATTTGAAAATCTATTAGATGTAAAACTTTGCTTTTTTCCGAAAAATTTTCCGAAATTCGAGGCTTTATTGTAAAAAACTGGTTATACGTTTATGATTCAGAGTAGTGTCCATCGCTGGCTACTACTTTCTCCCATTTTTCGGGCAGCGTACACGAATCGATCCAATTTTTTACTTCTTTGCAAGACCGAAAGTGCTGTTCAGCCAGGTCACGTGTTATTGATCGAAACAAGTGATAGTCCAAGGGAGCAACGTCTGTAGAATACGGCGGGTGAGGTAGGACTTCTCATTTCAACGTTTCCAAGTATGGCTTGACCACTTTTGCAACATGGGATCGAGCATCGTGATGCTGCAAAATACTTTATCGTGTCTCGTGTTGTATTGCAGGCGTTTGTCTTTTAATGCTCGGCTCAAATGCATTATAATTGCGTTCGATAACGATCGCCTGTGATTGTTTCAGTTAGTTTTAACAGCTCATAATACACTACGCCGAGCTGGTCCCACTAAATACAAAGCACGATCTTGGAGCCGTGAATATGTGAAGCATGGCCGGGGAATTCCCATGATTTTTTGCGCTTGGGGTTATCGTAATGAACCCATTTTTCGCCCTCAGTCACAATGCGATGCAGAAATCCCGTCCGTCTTTGCCTTTCAAGCAACTGTTCGAGTACAAGCGACTGTTTGTTCAAGCAAACAAACGCCGTTCGACATCTCTCGTTTCAACCTGTACGGCATCCAATTTCCTTGCTTTTGAATAATTTCCATAACACTTTCAATGATCGTGCCAATTCTTCTTGACTTTGACACGAGTCGTGATCAAGTAATGCCTCCTATTCTACATCTTCGAAAACCTTCTCTTGTCCGCCGCTATGCCAGTCTTCGACGTCAAAATCACCGTTTTTTAAGCGTTGAAACCACTCACGACACGTTCTTTCACTAATAGCGGCCTCGCCATAAATATTTGAGAGCATTCGATGAGCCTCAGCCGCAGATTTCTTCATATTAAAGCAGAAAATTAAAACCTCCCGCAATTTACGAGAATTTGACTCGTAAACTGACATTTTCAATTGAGAATAACTTTATGATGGAGACACAAATCGACTAATGTTTCTATAGGGTTATATTGACAGATACCTAAGTTTATTGCATGACGTCGATCATCTATTTATTTCGACCACTACTTACCGCTGAAGCCATCTACTAGTATAGGAAAACGGCGGAAGCAAAGATGTACACCTAATAACACGACATACATAGTAAATAACAAACTTACAACAATTTATTAAGTCGATAAAGACCGACTGATCGCTACCCAAGTTTACACAAAGCCAGGTGTACACCGAAAGAATGTTCACGAAACGACTGTACACGCTGGCAGCTGTACAGACCAAACTGGTTCCGCCAAACTAGCGACAGTCTGCGTACTTTTGGCTGAAGTTACCGATGCTTGAGTTTCTATAGTTATAGCTTAACTATAAGCGAACGGTAAAATGTACTAGGTAAAATATACTAAAGTAAAACGTCCATTTAACACTTTATAAGTCACAAGAATATCCCCAATCATCGGCTCTACCGTAATGAACGCGTTACTCCCACTCTGCTCTTCATAGTCCCATTCCGGGATGGTTTCGGGCGGTGTTACTTACGAGCGGTTAATTATCTCGTTCGAAACTACACTAACTCGTCCTTCTTTTGCACATTATGACTAGTTTAATAAATATTAATGCGGTCATAAAAGATCTTCGGTATAATCTTGTCGTTGCACGCAGACTTGATTTCTCATTGGTGAAAATGTTAATTATGAAAATTATCAACGATATCAACGGTCACGAAGGTGTTACGTCCAAGTAACATGAGAAATTGCCCTGTTTTAGAACTTAGCTACGGCTAATTAGTCTGGGATACGGGCTCGGTGATTTGATCGTTAAAGATTTGAATTTACGAAGGGGTTTGAGAATGATAAAAAAATGTAAATGGTGAGTTCCTGTTTGACAACCGGGAGTTCGAGTGAAAGGAAAAGAGGTGTTCGCGGTGGTCCGCGCAGCACCCTTATTTTGGGGGAGGATAGGAATTCGCGGTGGTCCGCGCAATTCTATTGGAGAGATGGAAGTTAGAGTCCGCGGTGGTCCACGCGACACTATAGTGAAAGGGAGAGAAGGTGGTTAGAGTTCGCGGCGGTCCGCGCAACTCTAGATAATTTCGAAGACTGAATTTAAACTTACTCTTTACTAGAGATTCGAAAAATAGCGGAGAGCTGTACACGGTTTCAGCTTGTTCCGGTGTCGTTTGAATATTTTACAAGAACTGATTTTTAGAGCACAATTTCGCTCTTTTTATACTAGTGTTTATGCTATCCTTGTCTAAAATTAGGGGTTGGAGAGGGCAAGTTCTTTGGCATCTCATTGGCTTGAACTCACCTTTCCTAATTTTCCAGATAGTTGGGGAGAATAGCTCTTATCTCTATACGTTCAAGGTCCATGTCATCCACCTTCCGTTAGCTCAAGCGCCAGGGCCACCACTCAGGGTGTGCTCTGGTGCCCGAAGGATAGTCGGATGCTAGGCGCAGTGTGGTGGAGTTACGGGGACGTAACACTATGTATCGTTCATATTTTTATCGTTTTCAATCTAAGAATGCGACGAACGTTTGAAATTCCCAAATATTGGATTAAATATTATTACATTTTTCATTAATAGTACACACGAATGACATCATTTGGATATTTTCGGATTGAATGTTTTCATTTTATTGCATACATTTTATTTAACAGGGTAACTATTACTTTCTAATAAACCGACCTAAAACGGTTCTGTTACTCGATATATACATTACATTCGATCGTATTTACAGATGTAAATGACAATCAAATTGAGATTTAAAAAAAATAACGAGTGTATGTAAATTAAAAGGTAAAAAGTGATTGACCGTACGCTTGCGTGTTTGCCTTTACTATGTCGGTTAGCATCACGCACGTTCGAGTGTACGATCATAATTGTTGAGTGAATATTTCAAAGATTATAAAGTAAACAGTAATTGCCAATAATTTCCCGTCGCTATAGAGCTATTATTTTCAATTCGATATTTTGAGTCTAGGGTCTTGATACGTAACATAGCATCTGCCGGAGACTAATAAAGCCAGAGCATCTGTTTTGTTTTTTCCGTTTCCAAGCTAAAATAAAATCTCTTTTGTTTTTAGTCGGCGGAATTGAAAACAAAATATGGAACAACGTGCCAACATACGTCAATTTCGTCGCAGATCATCCCTTCCTGTGCATGATCATAACCGATTCCGGAGTGTCCCTCTTCAGTGCTATTATTTTTCATCCCACTTCTGGTGAGATTACCAGACCGCCATTGGGTCAACAGCAGGGCTCGTCCACCTTCATACCTAACGATCTAAGAGATGGATTAATTTTTCAATAATATTAATTGATTCATCGAAACCAAATTTCCAAGGACTTAAGAGTCTCGTTAATATAGATACGAATATTATAGGTAGAGTCTCGTGCCACAAGCATATTGCTTGCGCGAAATCGACCGAGTTTCTTTTACACTAATTGTAAGTAGCGATATTCACCAGGTGTATTAGCAGATGACAACTATTTTAATTATGGCGGCTTCCATCATTTTATGTACTTTTATTAAAATTTGAATGAAATAAATTTAAACGTGTACGCACAAATTTTCTTTGGAGACCAAAGTCAAATCGATCGTTAATTCTGTGCCGAGATATAAATTTAGATTTGCGATACGTGACGATTTTTCTATTTTTCTTAGCTCAGTGCGATGAGCGTACTTTCTCAATTATCGGCCAATACAATTGTTGGCGTTTAAATACAGTAAACGTTGGTAACGCTAAACCGGCAACCCGGGGGACGGCTTTCCACGAGGATTCTTAGAATGCAAGGCATGTCTGGTAGTATGCGACCGAATACCGAAAAAAGTTCGGAGACAAGCTTCGATACTCGGAAATAGATGCTGTAACTGGTGATGTATTTGATACAGATACAACTCGTATTAGACCGTGCAATGCGGTAGCTACGCTGCAAAACACTTATTATACACTTAATCCCGACAACTATTTTATAAGATTTTACTCGTAAATCCCACGTATCCGTCTACGTGGTAAGCGTAACCGCACGTTCGCGACTCTAAAGTCGCGGCCGCTCGTCGGGGTTCGTTGTACATAAACTTTTTCGTAATCGTCCCTCACGAGCGTCGTTCATTGCATATACGTGGCACACAGCGAGCCCCACAATTCTGACATTTTTTAACTTTATTTGGATCCGCGAAAAATATGTTTAAATATTTTACTTCTGTGTCTCTCTCGCACTTGCAACGCTCAATGGTGGTGCTCAGTCAGTACGGTGATCCTTCTCTTAAGCCCATCCCGCGCCTATAACGTCTTTCAAGTATTTCATACACACAGCCATAAAAACGTTTAACAAGCGACAGAACTTTTCGGTAGATGCTTCGTAATTGTCAGAACTTTGATACAAGAGGTGGGACCTCAAGTTTTTTTCAATCTCTAGTTTAGGGTGGTTAGCGGCCAGAACTATCGATACAAAGTATCATTAACTGTAGAACTATCGGGAATGCCATAAAAACTTTTTCTTTTTTGCGATGCCAACATGTGCGATGCTAAATTTACAGAAGTAAATTGTACACCGTTTTGATCAGAAAAAGTGCGATTTTCTCCTCAGTTTTTCCAAATATTTTAAGGCAACCAACAAATGTATATGCGTTGTATCTAAATGCTCTAAGCAAAGTACAGTTTTAGCATTATAACATTTATGTATAATAAATCTGCAACGAATATATTAAAAATTTACCTGTTTATTTACCAAAATATTTCTAATGTTGTTATATTAATAAGTCCCCTCCCCCCTCTCCTTCCTTCCCCGCCGTTGTGCATCAAAAAAAGGTTTAATTGATAATAACGTCAGTTATGGACGGGCCCTTTGATGTCGTGTTTTAACAAAAATTGTAGAAACTAAAGTTCGACGACACTCGTGTGGTCAAGAAAATTCAAATATCTTTACAAAGCATTATTGCTTCGATACAACTCACCGATCATTGTAGCGAATAACGAGACCTTACTGGTTCTTAATGGTTGAAATATTGACAAAAATGCGTCAATCTCACTCAGAAAGCTTTAACGCACATATTAAAACAATTTGCTTTCGTTTAGACCAGTGGTTCCCAAAGTGGTCTCTACGGACCCCCAGGGGTCCTCGGGATCATTCAGGGGGCCCGTGGAAAATTTAAATTAATTTGGGGGTCCCTGAACAACGTCAGAGGGTCCGCGCAAGGTTTAACTCATAAGGACAACATCTAAGAGAGATGACGATGGACTGCGTACTTCTTATAATATTTCCTTAATGATGGCCAAGTCCGGGAAGCCGCACACTATTGGTGAAGAACTTATTCTACCAGCTGTAAGTGAGGTAATACGCACCGTGTTGCACAAACCGGGTTTCGATATTATAAAAAGAATTCCACTGAGTAATAATGCTCTACGAAGAAGGATCGACGAAATGGCTCAGTGTATAGAAAACTCTTTATGTGACTACTTAAAAACATCTGAATTCTCTATACAGATTGACAAATCAACATTACCAGGAAACGAAGCTTTACTTTTAGCTTATGTGAGATTTGTAAAAGAAGAAAAAATATCCCAAGAATTGTTATTTGCTAAATGTTTGGAAACTGATACGAAATGTGAAACGTTATTTACTGAATTAAAAAGATTTTTCGATGTAAAAGCTATACCCTTGACTAATATCATCTCCGTTGCTATTGACGGTGCTCCGGCAATGGTAGAACGACACCGAGGCTTTCTGGCATACTTAAAAAAAGCTATACCAAATGTATTATCGGTACATTGTGTTATTCATCGACATCATTTGGTCGCAAAAAATCTTAGTGAACGTTTGCATAAATCACTACATTATGTCATTAGTGCAGTTAATAAAATCAAAAGGAATGCCTTAAATGAAAGATTATTTGCTCCACTTTGTTTGGAAAATGATGATGACTATAATCGTTTACTACTTAACACAGAAGTATATTGGTTATCTAAAAGTGCATGTTTGGATCGCTTCTATTCGCTCTTTGACTCGGTGTTGGAATTCCTGGAGAGTAAAGACAATGATTTGCGGCACAATTTAATTATCTCAAAAAATGGCATTGCTTATATGACGGATTTATTTGCCAGATTTAACGAGACTAATTTGAAACTACAAGGTGACACCGTAAATTTAATCAAAACTAAAAGTGTAATATCTGCGTTTGTTGCAAAACTTTTGCTATACAAACAAAACTTGAGAAGAGGAGAATGTTCTCAATTTCGAAATCTTTCAAAATTGCAAAATAGAGATGAAGATGTGTTTGCTTATTGTCAACACTTAACGGCGCTTCATTCGGCCCTTAACCAAAGATTTGAAGACATTCTTCACTTCGATATTCCCGACTGGGTGTTGAACCCTTTTGTAAGTAGTCAAACTCAGAGTACAAATGCAGATGAATACATACTAATACAGGAGCAACTTATTGAATTATCCATAAATGCGGAGCTGAAACCAATCTTTAAACAAGGATATGTTATAAACGCCCTGACAAACGATACATCGAGGAAGACGTCGAAAGGATATATTCGAACCAAAGTCTAAGCCGATAACGATTTATAATAGATACGACAACTTCTGGTTACAAAAATAGATCTCAATTTTATATCCAACATTATAGGTTATTGTACAGAAGTTGTCGATTGCGTTTCTGTCTTCCTATTTGGTAGAACGTGGATTCAGAGCCGTTATGAGCCTCATCACAAAAAAAAAGAAACCGACTAGAAATTAGTACTCGTGGGGATTTGCGGTTGAGACTCACAAACAATCAGCCGAACATAAATGCACTCATAACATTCCATCAGGTTCATCCAAGTCATTAATTTTTTTTTTGGATTTCAAAACAAAAGTTATAATTCCAATAAATACTTCTTCAACGAAATGTTTTATTTATATTTTATTTTTACGTCACTATTTACCATTCAAGACATCAAAGTTAAATTTGTAATTTTTCTATTATGCATTTATGTAGTTTTTCATCCAGGGTCCGTGGGCAAGTTTTGACTATGAAAAGGGGTCCGTGGGCCACAAGAGTTTGGGAACCACTGGTCTAGACGATATGTCGCTTTCGTAAAAAATAGGGAACCCAGGGTGACTTATCTAACGATATCAGCAACTGAATCGTCTGACTTATCTCCATATTATTTATTTATGCTCGCTAAATACGTAACAATGTACATAATGTTATTTCGTATCTATTACGCACATGTGCGTGGCCTTTAATAATTTGACGTCAGTTCCCATTATTCGTCGAGCTACGTGCGTAGAACATATCTAAACACGTAGAAATAAGGTAAATATGTTAACAGGTGTACCAGTGATCCATTGGACTAAATATTACGACGTTTTTCGATCAATTTTAATCTCCGAGTTCTTTCAGAAAAACAATTCATTGGAAAACATTAAGAAATCACGTGGACGTCATTTCGCGACCTTAGTATTTTATGCTGTGCTGGTATAGTCGCTGGTATTGTCGCTCTTGTTAGCACGAGTGAATAAACAATCATCCCAAGTACCAGTTTCACAAAAGTAATAATATCATGAAAAAAAAATACATGGTTGAATGAAAAAATTTTAAGTTGACCTGGAGGTCAATTTGGCGTCTTCACCGAAAAATAATTACGATGGTCCCGTATGACGTTCTTCTCGAACAATACACCTTATATATTATTATTATTATATGTATAATAATTAAATTTAGATTAGAGAGCTGTGAGTAGTACGTCTTTGAGCCGACAATGAAAAAAGGTAGCGAATATGATTTGTGCATTGAAATCTTTTTGCCGCGTTTGAATAAAAAACGATTGAAAAAAATGATTTGTCGAAAAAATTGGGCGTTTGCTCTAATTCTCGTAAATTTCTAATGATCGAGTTACGACTCGAGCATATGTTAACACACGAACTTGTTAACAAGACAGTGTGTTACGATTTGTCCAGTCACAACGTACCCTTCGGACGACGCTGCATGGCGCCGTGACACCGCGTAATACGGATCTCGAAAAGCTAGGACGCAATATCGAGATACTGTTTATAAATACTACTTTTTCAAAAAATATGTTTACCCTGTAACCAATGAAGACGTTGTCGCTTTCATTTGAATTAGCACAATTTCGTCTTTACAGAGGAGATTGAAAGTTGTGCAAATTGGTACTTGCACATTGCTTCTCAGTGATTTATCCTCTTTTACAAAATTTTCTCTATGAGAAAGTCAAAATTGAAAAAATGAGCCACTTGCTCACAGAGGGATTACCGTGAATGAATAAAAATCATGTAGAAGCAATGTGTAAGTACCAATTTGCACTTTTTTCTTTCATAATTCCGTGTTTCAAATAGGATTTTCGCTAGCTTCTGTTTTCAATTTAATAATATCTTGCCTCAAACAAGCTTTTAGCAATGTGTCTAATTATACAAACGTGGTTTGGACTCGTCTTCGTAAGATGGACGTATAATCCCAAAGAATGTATTTACGTTTTTATACCAATGGTATCAACATTTATTGATGTTTGACTTTATAGTTCCCTTTCGAAAACGCTTAAAATTTAATTTCCAAACACGTGTCGAGGAATGCATTCTTAAATTCGCGGATTGCGGCTACCACATCGGCACGACTACGAGTTTCATTCAGTCGCTTTTGGTAAATGTCATTGCAAAAATCTCATAAAGGATTTCACCCATCAACTTTGGTAATGTTTGTCAGTCAAGTTCGAGGCGTTCTTCCACTCGTAATATCGGTAACCTAAGCGTCCACTCGTTGATGTCCGATATTTCCGCATCGGCGAAATAACCCTCCTGGAAACGTCACATTTTATCCCGAGTCTACATATTTTTCGGTGCTCCCATTTTCTCTTTAGATTCCGATATCGAATTGAGATGATATTTGAATAAAGTATAGAGTTTGTGTCTCCTACGTCATACGAGGTTAGCGATATGTACGGCAGAGCAGTGGAACCATGTGTGCTGTGTCAATATGACTTTGTACATAGTTCCCTTTTTTCTATTACTCGCTCGAAACTGAAATTACATAATCTCGCGATATAAAAAGCTGCGCGATTTCGTTCCAAGAGCATATCTAGTGTGAACCCTCAACGTGGTTTGTCATCCGTACACTCGATCAACCTCGATTGCATTAAAAATGCGTATGCGTAAGTAAAAAATAAGATAAAAAGTTATGTTTCTCGTTTCGTTCGTATGTTTCACCATTGTTGCCTTTTCCATTTTACTGTTTATTCGATAATTCCAATTTAACCGCGAAATTTCCGTTTCTATGATGTCGCGCTTCTTTAAAGTAGAACCTGCGAAGAGTACAAAAACTCTTCCTTTCGTTTGGAAAATCAACGTGTGTATAGCCTTCCGTGAGCATTCCATTGCCGAGTGTCAAAAATATAAAGGACACACGTCCATGTCAAGTATCAGAAATATGTAGGACATTTCATGTCAATATTCCCATAGACATTCAAAAATACCGAACCGCTCACAAACTTTATAGTAACTTTTACAAAAACTGGAAAAATTCAAAATCTCACGGAGATTAAATTGCTTGACCGACACACGCCGAATTCGATACTAATTTCCGCCCATACAAACTTATTTGTCAAGATTTATTTAGCCCGATAGCTCAATAATTGTGAATGCTAACGTGCGATCGGACATTATTGAAAAACCCGTAAAATTTTAACAACGACAAGTATTTCATTGACAATCGGAATAAGCAATGAGGATTGGCTTCTTCAACTGTGTGATAATTTGAACCAATTGAGATTTAAGTTTGTCGGATTTGACATGCACACTTGGACGCTCGCCCGCTTACATACACATTCGCCAACACAAATGGTTTTTTTTCCTACACTAATTTTTTGGACGTTTCAGACAATTTTAAGTAACCTGACACTGAAACCTCGACATTTATTTTTGTGACGATAACAAATCCCCCCCCCCCCCCCCCGAGTTAAATTGAATTGTATCTACCAAGCGGCAGATAAAGCCAACCCACGAGTCTACAATTATCGTTATTTAAAGGTATAATTGTCGGAAATTTGTTGCTGGCTTCCCATCAATCTCCTCCACACGAATAGATTTGTCACGGCTTGTGGTAGACTGCGGTGTACAAAGTTCGTGACAAATTTACCATGAATCTCCTCGATCTAGAATATTGGTAGAAAGTCCACGAAGAATCTATGCACAAGTCAATCATAAGTTTAGTATTTTACCTGTGCGTTGACTTTGTCGATTGATAACCCGTTGATCAACGTAGAGATTGTTTTTACACCAGATCTTTTACATAAGCTCGAGAAAATGCCGATGCACACCCCTTCGGGCAATGAGAGCAATCCTTGGTGCCCGCAAACCCAAGTTATCGTTTGCATTATCCTCAAATTGATCTTTTTTTTTTAGTTTTGTTACTCGGTGTGGTCACGTGGCACGTGACAGGGTCCAACGTGGTCGCGCAATCTGTCGAAGCATCGGTCTACGATTCCGCAGAAAGTCTCAGCTCGTTCTCCGGCAAATTGTTCAAGGTAATCGATCGACCGGGTAAAACTCTTGGAAAACACAGAAAAATGTTTGTAAATGAGAAAATATTGAATTTAATACTCTTACCGTTTCAAGAATATTGCCAAAGACGCACCTGGCAATGTTGTCTGCTCGCCGATCAGTGCTGCAATGGTTCTGTGGATGGCATATTTTGGCGCCGGTGGCAACACCAAGGAGCAGTTACGGTTGGCTCTTGAACTGCCCAGTAACGATATTCAAGTTCTTCGCAGAGTCATACCCATTCTCAAGAGCTTACAGGTGAGTTTGTCCACAAGCTAGCAAATTAATAGTAAATAAGGATAAGAGATTATATTTTAACAACGTTTTATCGCGTTAGTCACATAATTTCCGGAATGTCGAGCTTCGCTTGGTGAACAAGATATACATCGCCCAGGATTTTGTACCTAAAGACCTGTTTATGCGCATAACAGAAGTAGCTTTAAACTCGAAAGCCGAGACCGTTAACTTCACAAATGCCAACATTGCCAGCCGGACAATCAACGATTGGTGCAAGAAACAGACTAAAGGTCGCATTACGGATCTCATCACGCCCAGTACGTAGACTCATGTCGTTTATGGTTACTTTCTTATCTCCGTGCACATACCTAACTTCAAATATCTTCTTCGCACGTTTCCCGCTTTTATTTATTTATTTATGTACTTTTCTTTGATACAGATGACCTTGGCAGTGACACCGATCTCGTACTCGTAAATGCAGCCTACTTCAAGGGCACTTGGAACAAAAAATTCGACGTGAAGAATACCATTCCACGTTTGTTCAACATGAATAGATTCTCGCGTAAGCCAGTACCGACCATGTATCAATCCGGCTCTTTCAACTGGGGACGACTCCGTAACTTGGATGCCACGTTCATCGAACTTCCTTACCAAGTACGTAATATCCTTGAAAAAAAAAAAACTAGTGTCAGGCAACGCGCTCATTAAGAACGTACCGCTGCCAACTCAAATCTAAATTTGAAATCGGCAATTTAAATATTATGTAAGTAACATCTTCATAGAGCGATTTACAGTATTTTTCAAAATACGATTCGTAAGTTGATCATTTTGAAGAGAATGAAGCATTGCGCTAATGAAAATACTCGTTTTTGAGCCAGAATTTACCGATTTCACAAAGACACAGCTTAATTTCAGCTTTGGAAATCCCGCATTTGGCAAATTAATCATAATAGAAGATGACAAAAAATGCGTGATTGAGCGTTCGAAGACTCACAGGAGTGCGGGGGGAGACAGAGCTAAAACACATTTTTCTCGGGCCCGGATTTTTTGACGAAAGTAGGATTTATGGGGCTATTATGTGCCACACATCTCCGCCCATAATCTGGGTTCGAGAAAAATGTGTTGAAGCTATATTGAGGTGAACAGTTTGTATCGAGCCTCGCTTCAAGGTGAAGTGGTACTACTAGGTCGGTAACAAAAACTGTAATCTCAATTTTTGTCTGTCGAACAAAAGCCCAGAACATTGCCCTCCGCTATAATAATTATGCAGAGCTACATTCTCCTCTTTTATGTTTAATGTTTATAAACAATGAGTTGTACTCCCGCTTGAGGTGATAAATGGATTTTCTCGTAAGGTCTTCACTTTCATCCGACATAGATAATCCGTAACCTAGAAATTCGGAATAAGAATATTGGTTATATCTCACTCATACACGTTTCACGTCACCTTAACACGTCTGACACGTATATACCCTCTTGTACGAAAGAGCACGCTTTACTATGCCGTATAAAAATATTCTGATAATACCTCGTATTTTTTCACTGTGATTTTATTTCAGAGCCATAATTTCAGCGATGCCATAAGCATGTACATCATTCTTCCCAACAAAATTGATGACTTTTATAAGTTGAAAACCTTTGAAAACCTCGAGAAATTAACCTTCGAAACGCTCGACGTTGAGAAAATGGAAGTTCGGAACGTTTCGGTCTTTCTGCCCAAATTCAAGATCGAGAGTTCCATCGATCTCCAACCGGCACTCAACAAAGTGAGCGTAAACGTTATTATTTATAATTTAGGATACCAGACAGGCGGTGACACTTGGAAAAGTATTACAAATTGCATTCGGACATTTTCTCTCAATTTTTCCATAATTTATTGAGTCTTTTCTATAATCACGCTAATCAATTTTGTGACAATGGAAATCTTTGCGCAACATTTAAAAGGAATTAACATAATATTTCGAGATATATTACCTTAATCTATTTTAACTAAAAAAAAAATGTCACATTATTTACGCTCCATAGCTCACGATTGCATTTATTTCGTAGTTGAACTTAACGGATATGTTCACCAACGCAGCAGACTTTACCGGCATCTCATCTGACGGTCGCCGACTGAAAATCAGCAAAATCGTCCAAAAGTCATTCATCAGTGTGAACGAGGAGGGTAGTGAAGCCGCATCCGCTACAGGTGAGGTTTTGAAGTGCTTCTTGTATCGCAACGAGAGAATTTTTGCTTTGATTAAGGAATTCAACGAGCTTTACCGACGGCATATCCGAGAGAATATTCTGCTCAATTTGCCGAACGCGTCACAATGTCTAGAGCGAAAATTTTTCACAAAAATGGCTCCGTAGTACGAGTCTCGTGCACCAAACTGTTCGAAGGGCCTTTCACACGCGCTCGATGTACAGCGAACGCGTATCGTTGCATCGGCAACACTTTTTTTCGCTTTGAAAGTAGGAATGAGCAAACATATGAAAATCTCAATTATTCGATTAATAGTTATTCTATTATTAAATAATAGTCCCCGTGAATTCGATGATTTTGGTATTTTCGGATTGATTATATCTATTTAATCGAATTAAAATGCTATTAGCACACCTTTCGTTCAAATTCAATGAGATGACTATATCTTCGTAAACAGATTCTTTGGTTCTATGTCTCGATACGTATATTAGCTTTTGGTCGTATTTACAAACATAAATTTCACACGTTTAATCGCTATAGCTTTCGAGTTGTTTCGAGACGCTGTTTCTTACGCTCTTGAAAAACAGTAGCGACGTGCAATTCATTCGCCGACAGCGTACTCGAAAGAATATTTCGCTCATAGATATTAATTTTAATAAAAGGTTGTAGCTGTGAGTCAGGAATCTTTTTAGTTTACGTATCATATCGGACTAAGATGCCGGACGACGATAGAGATGCATGTAGATATGTATTTCTCTATTGAGACTACGGCGAGTGAGCAACAAACGACTGTATTACGTACTGGAACATCATGATTGTTGATTGAATATTACAAAGATCATAAAGTTAATAATAATTGCCAATCGTTTCCCGTCACTGGATCTATTTTGATGAGTAGCGTGACGCAATATTGGCCGGGGATGAATAATGTCAGAGCAGCGACGCTGTTTTCTTTTTTTCGTTGTTGCGTAAGCATGTGCTTATATTTTTGTAGACTAAAGTGAAATCTCTCTTGTTTTTCAGGTGCCATTTTTGTGAACAAGATATTCAATAATCCGCCACCGTACGTTGAATTTAACGTAAATCGTCCCTTCGTGTGCAAGATCATTACCGATTCGGGAATAACCCTCTTCAGTGCCATTATTTCTGATCCTACTGCTAATAAGATTCTCCAAGCGCAAGACCATCGACCACAGATATCACGTGATGACCGGAATTGGAGAATAGTTTTTCCCTCTGACTGAAAAAATGACTCTGTGTGCCCAAATCGAATGTTTACCACCGGACTATTAGCATTAGGTGACACTGTCGTCTAATATGATCTTATGAATACAGATATCAATTTTTTTGTCGGTGCGAAATCGAACGACTCTCTATTACGCCGAGTAACAATTTTCGTCAGGTGAAGCGAATGACTATTTTTATTTTGGTTCTGTATCTATCATTATCTTTTATTTTATCGATGTTGCCTGAAATAAACTTGAACATTTACGCACAAACTTTCTTTTCGAACCATAATCAAATGTCATATAACTTTTCCATAATACACTTCGCTCAGCAGTGCGAATTTCGCACCGTAAGCTTTACATCGCCGGTATACCAAGAGCCTCGGCACAAATGTTTTCCGTTCGTGGACGCGATGCACATCGCACATACGCGATCATACACACGTGACGCACGTTGGCAGCGCGTCTTACGATGTCATTGTTTTTTCGTGTGCGTGTGACACAATTTCACGGACCTTCCGTTATTTCTCTTTAGTTTCCGATGTTTTAAATGTATGTTAGGAATTGTGGTTGTTAAAACCACTAAAAAAAATTAAACCCTGTTATTCTGCGGTTAATTTAAGTAATACAAAACTTGTCTACATCTGTAACTTGTCTAGGATCACTGAATGCATCACCTGACGAATTAATTGTCACTATCCTATATTGAATTAATTATAATTCGTAGTAAAATCATTTTTCATTGTGCAACATTGAAATGTGTTTTTTCAGTTGGTATCGAACGCTAAAAAGAATGCGACAATAAAAAATGTATTTTCTTTCCATCACAAATTCTTGTATCAATACCTATAATAATATTACTTATGTAGCATAATCGTCATATTATTTACAGATAGGTGTACTGATTATATAGAAAATACATATAGGTTGAATTTCTATCGTGTGATTACGATAGAACAACAATTTGATAGGTTCCAATCACGATAGAAAAATTCCAAACTTTTACTCAAACTTACCATTATTATCGTTTCTTTTCAAATTCTATTGGATTTTATAAGCAGGGAGGCTTTAGTTTGTTTCAAATCGCGTCGCACTACCGAATTCGAATATACCATCGCATATTAATTTATAAACGATAAGACTCGTCCCTTACGTGTGACAGCTTTAGGATTATAGTCTAGTTTCGTATTAAAGAATTTATTACTCGTGGGAAGAAGATATGAGAATTGTCTTATTATACGATTCACCACGAATTGAAAACATTAACCGTATAAAAGTTTACGCTCGTCAGCCAAAAAATTAATTAAAACAATAAATGTATTGACTCTGAAGGCGCGAGCACTTATATGTTTATCATCGAGCGAGGTCGACATACCGATGATGTATTACTCTGGCTGTGGGCCGTCGCGGCAGAAACCCTAACGTCAATGTCACAATCATCGAACTTAATTACGAGGTAAGGATGAGCCGTAACGAGAAAAAACGGCGTCAAGCAACGCGTTTTTTAAGGAGGTACGACTATCGACTCAAATTCGACTTTGAGATTTGAAAATCTATTAGATGTAAAACTTTGCTTTTTTCCGAAAAATTTTCCGAAATTCGAGGCTTTATTGTAAAAAACTGGTTATACGTTTATGATTCAGAGTAGTGTCCATCGCTGGCTACTACTTTCTCCCATTTTTCGGGCAGCGTACACGAATCGATCCAATTTTTTACTTCTTTGCAAGACCGAAAGTGCTGTTCAGCCAGGTCACGTGTTATTGATCGAAACAAGTGATAGTCCAAGGGAGCAACGTCTGTAGAATACGGCGGGTGAGGTAGGACTTCTCATTTCAACGTTTCCAAGTATGGCTTGACCACTTTTGCAACATGGGATCGAGCATCGTGATGCTGCAAAATACTTTATCGTGTCTCGTGTTGTATTGCAGGCGTTTGTCTTTTAATGCTCGGCTCAAATGCATTATAATTGCGTTCGATAACGATCGCCTGTGATTGTTTCAGTTAGTTTTAACAGCTCATAATACACTACGCCGAGCTGGTCCCACTAAATACAAAGCACGATCTTGGAGCCGTGAATATGTGAAGCATGGCCGGGGAATTCCCATGATTTTTTGCGCTTGGGGTTATCGTAATGAACCCATTTTTCGCCCTCAGTCACAATGCGATGCAGAAATCCCGTCCGTCTTTGCCTTTCAAGCAACTGTTCGAGTACAAGCGACTGTTTGTTCAAGCAAACAAACGCCGTTCGACATCTCTCGTTTCAACCTGTACGGCATCCAATTTCCTTGCTTTTGAATAATTTCCATAACACTTTCAATGATCGTGCCAATTCTTCTTGACTTTGACACGAGTCGTGATCAAGTAATGCCTCCTATTCTACATCTTCGAAAACCTTCTCTTGTCCGCCGCTATGCCAGTCTTCGACGTCAAAATCACCGTTTTTTAAGCGTTGAAACCACTCACGACACGTTCTTTCACTAATAGCGGCCTCGCCATAAATATTTGAGAGCATTCGATGAGCCTCAGCCGCAGATTTCTTCATATTAAAGCAGAAAATTAAAACCTCCCGCAATTTACGAGAATTTGACTCGTAAACTGACATTTTCAATTGAGAATAACTTTATGATGGAGACACAAATCGACTAATGTTTCTATAGGGTTATATTGACAGATACCTAAGTTTATTGCATGACGTCGATCATCTATTTATTTCGACCACTACTTACCGCTGAAGCCATCTACTAGTATAGGAAAACGGCGGAAGCAAAGATGTACACCTAATAACACGACATACATAGTAAATAACAAACTTACAACAATTTATTAAGTCGATAAAGACCAACTGATCGCTACCCAAGTTTACACAAAGCCAGGTGTACACCGAAAGAATGTTCACGAAACGACTGTACACGCTGGCAGCTGTACAGACCAAACTGGTTCCGCCAAACTAGCGACAGTCTGCGTACTTTTGGCTGAAGTTACCGATGCTTGAGTTTCTATAGTTATAGCTTAACTATGAGCGAACGGTAAAATGTACTAGGTAAAATATACTAAAGTAAAACGTCCATTTAACACTTTATAAGTCACAAGAATATCCCCAATCATCGGCTCTACCGTAATGAACGCGTTACTCCCACTCTGCTCTTCATAGTCCCATTCCGGGATGGTTTCGGGCGGTGTTACTTACGAGCGGTTAATTATCTCGTTCGAAACTACACTAACTCGTCCTTCTTTTGCACATTATGACTAGTTTAATAAATATTAATGCGGTCATAAAAGATCTTCGGTATAATCTTGTCGTTGCACGCAGACTTGATTTCTCACTGGTGAAAATGTTAATTATGAAAATTATCAACGATATCAACGGTCACGAAGGTTTAAAAAAGAGCGAAGATAAAATAATCATGGGAAACATCTCCAAAATCAAGATGGCTCAAACCAGCAACCTTACTATCACTCTCCCAAGATTCAAGATCGAGGGATCCATCGATAGACAAGAGATAGTCATGCATGAGCGTGACGCTGTTTTACTTCATTTTTTATAAAGGGTGATTTTTTTGAGGTTAGGATTTTCATGCATTAGTATTTGACAGATCACGCGGGATTTCAGACAAGGTGTCAAAGAGAAAGATGCTCAGTATGCTTTGACATTTCATAATGAATAGACTTACTAACGAGCAACGCTTGCAAATAATTGAATTTTATTACAAAAATCAGTGTTCGGTTCGAAAAGTGTTTCGCGATTTACGTCCGATTTATGGTCTACATAATCGACCAAGTGAGCAAACAATTAATGCGATTGTGACCAAGTTTCGCACTCAGTTTACTTTATTGGACATTAAACCAACCACACGAATGCGTACAGTGCGTACAGAAGAGAATATTGCGTCTGTTTCTGAGAGTGTTGCTGAAGACCGTGAAATGTCGATTCGTCGCCGTTCGCAGCAATTGGGTTTGTGTTATTCGACGACATGGAAGATTTTACGCAAAGATCTTGGTGTAAAACCGTATAAAATACAGCTCCTGCAACAACTGAAGCCGAACGATCTGCCACAACGTCGAATTTTCAGTGAATGGGCCCTAGAAAAGTTGGCAGAAAATCCGCTTTTTTATCGACAAATTTTGTTCAGCGATGAGGCTCATTTCTGGTTGAATGGCTACGTAAATAAGCAAAATTGCCGCATTTGGAGTGAAGAGCAACCAGAAGCCGTTCAAGAACTGCCCATGCATCCCGAAAAATGCACTGTTTGGTGTGGTTTGTACGCTGGTGGAATCATTGGACCGTATTTTTTCAAAGATGCTGTTGGACGCAACGTTACGGTGAATGGCGATCGCTATCGTTCGATGCTAACAAACTTTTTGTTGCCAAAAATGGAAGAACTGAACTTAGTTGACATGTGGTTTCAACAAGATGGCGCTACATGCCACACAGCTCGCGATTCTATGGCCATTTTGAGCGAAAACTTCGGAGAACAATTCATCTCAAGAAATGGCCCGGTAAGTTGGCCACCAAGATCATGCGATTTGACGCCTTTAGACTATTTTTTGTGGGGCTACGTCAAGTCTAAAGTCTACAGAAATAAGCCAGCAACTATTCCAGTTTTGGAAGACAACATTTCCGAAGAAATTCGGGCTATTCCGGCCGAAATGCTCGAAAAAGTTGCCCAAAATTGGACTTTCCGAATGGACCACCTAAGACGCAGCCGCGGTCAACATTTAAATGAAATTATCTTCAAAAAGTAAATGTCATGGACCAATCTAACGTTTCAAATAAAGAACCGATGAGATTTTGCAAATTTTATGCGTTTTTTTTTTAAAAAAAGTTCTCAAGCTCTTAAAAAATCACCCTTTATCATAGGATTCCAGACAGTCGATGGCACTTGAAAAATTACTGCAAATTACATTTCAACATTTTTTTTGCAATGTTACCATTATTTATTGAGTCTCTTCTATAATTATGAATCAATGTTGGCTCAATGAAAATTTTGCGCAACATTTTTAAAGAAAAGCATTATATATCGAGTTATTTTAACTTAAGGGGAGAAAACCCTTTACAATTTTCAAAAAATCGATTTTTTTTTCACATATTTCGAAAGCATTGGGTTGTTCGGAAAGTAATTTCGTTTTTCTTTTATAAAAATGAAAGACGATTTTCTTATAGCGAATTAATATTTTATTTAATCCAATATTGTCCATTCTGATCCAATACCTTTTGCCATCTTTCTGGCAGTAGCATGATTCCACGCTCATAAAATTTTTGTTCTTTGCTGGCGAAAAACTGATCCAAGTGACTTTTGACCTCCTCATTTGAATTAAACGTTTTACCGTCTAAAAAATTTTGTAGAGACCAGAACAGATGATAATCTGAAGGTGCCAGGGCTGAAGAGTATGGTGGGTGTGGCAGTATATCCCATCCAAGCTCTAGAATTTTTTGCCGAGTGGTCAAACTTGTATGTGGTCTCGCATTATCTTGTTGGAACACTATACCTTTTCTATTGACCAATTCTGGCCTTTTTTCTTGTTCTGATTGATCGGTAAATCACTAAAACTAAACTGCATTTTCCAAAACTGCTCGTGCTGTAGCTCAAAAAGTTGTTGTTGACCGATCTGGCTGAAATTTTTGGAGGTTTCTGTCTATAACATTATCTGAAGGATGTACCTAAAGTTTTAAGAATATAGCGTAAATAAATTACTTTTTTGGGGTAAAAATTGTTGAGAAAATTTGAGCATTTGATTAAAAAGCGTACTTAATTTTTTATTTTATAGTTTTTAATAATTTTATAGGTTTATCCTTCACCTACACATGTCAGTAATCGAAAAATATTTTTGTTTTCTGTTTTAGATGAATAGAAAAAAAATGACAAATGCAGCAGTTTTCGATGCAACGCAAAAGACGCCTAAAGGAATACCCTACAACGGCGCCACTTTTGTTTTGTTAAAAAAAAAAAATGTTTCTTAAACTCATTTCCGATATTCTTCAGTATGAGTCTCCTTTTTCCAGGACGTACAACCTTGGCAATAACTGCTTTTTACGACTAAATCGACCACTTTGCCGGACTAGTAGCCGATGAGCGTTGTAACACCATACAATGATTTGAACCCACGCTTTTTCCATGTGCCGTCACCAGAGACTTTGAGATTTTTTTCCATTCTTCCATGCTGAACATTTTTTTCGATCTCTTCTTTAACAGCTTTTTGCAATAAAAACTCGAATGACGACTTAGCAGCTGCATGAATATGCTCGATGATTTTAGTGTAACTGCCTTGACTTGATCCACGTGTCCATAAGATTGCAAAATATATTTATTCCTTCTCTTGTGACGCCCAACAGTCTCATAACCAACACTATCCTTCGATTTATTTCGTACCCAGTAATAATAAAAGGTCCTGAATTTATTTCTCTATTGCCGCACCGACACGTAACGACAATTTTGAAGCCTGGGCCTCTCTGCCCTGACTCTCCAAAACTTGTTCTTTGCTTGCATGTAGAACAAATCAAAATGTCTGACAGAGCAACAAAAACAGTGAAAAACTCGATAATTCTGTATCCGTGCATAGGATTTGTACGAATATCCTCACTGTTGGCTGTCTTTAGTTTTTTTGCACTTGCACTCAGATCGTCACTTGTACTCGGTCCGAAACTCTCCCCGCACTTATCTGTGAATTGATTCCCTTGATAATGTCTTTTTTTAGAACTTTTTCGAACTATATATTACCTCGCGTACCTTTCGGATAGTTTGGCATTTTAGTTTCGAAAACTCAACCGCTCACGGTAAACTTTCGAGCTAAACTGACTGTATTGCTCGAGCAACGTTTGGTTCCCATACCTACAGTTACACGCTATACAGATATATATATATATAACGTCCTGATATAAGAACATCTGCTCTGCCGAAACTGACGGTACAACAAATGGTGTATGCAAAGGTATTTTGAAAGAAAGGTTGCTCGAACCCAACCGCTCCAGGTACCTGCCGCGCTAGTTCTCGGTATGCGGTCCCAGCGCTCTCGACTATTATGTGCGATAACTCTGCAAATATTTAGTATTTCGATTTGTCCTTTTTGCAGCATACTCTCAATATATTATACTTTCGAAATATGTGGAAAAAAAAACCGATTTTTTGGAAATTCTAAAGGGTTTTCTCCCATTAATGTAATTTCAATTTAAAAAAAATGTCACGTTATTAACGTTTCATTGTTTGAATTTCTTTTATTTGGGCCTTGACACTGCGTTCACTGACTCAGCTGTCGATCAAGCCGTCCAGAAGAATTTCTTCGAGATCAACGAAGCAGGTAGCTAGGTCACAAGCTTTACAAGTTTTCAAAGCGTTTTTACTATAGAATTGTTGAATGAGCACCGCTCCGTGACAAATCGGGGTCTCTATAGAGAACAAAGCAGAGTTGTATTAAAGTAACAAGGGAAGAAATAAGTGCGATAACCTATGTATTAATAACAATGATTTTTTTTTTGCTATTTTGGTGCTTTCCACCATAATAATACCGCGAGACAAGTACTCTCTGATCGAAAGGTACCCGGAATTTCTCATTTAAACGAGTCACCCTTTAGAAATTATCAAAATCATTTTTTTTTCTAGGTTGGTACATCTGTCAGTTGTTTACATGTCACTTTTAAACGCAATGTGTCAGATAGTTTGTGCGTAATACCTTTGTAAACAAGTCATTGTTTCGTATACTCTGCGAATTTCGTTATGTCGAATTTAGTTGAGCAAAGAGTGTGCCTGAAATTTTGTCTTTCTAACAAAATATCATGTGCGGAAGCGTTGAAAATGTTAACGGTAGCCTTCGGGTACTCGACAATGTCGAAAACTCAAGCACACGAGTGGTACAAAGAGTTTAAAGCGGGCCGTACTGTCGTCGATGATTTACCTCGTTCCGGTCGTCCATCCACCTCTGTGACTGACGAAAACATCGAAAAAGTTCAGAAAATTGTACTCGAAGATCGTCGTGTGAGCATCAGGGAGATAGCAGTCGATCTTGGTGTCTCGTTTGGATCGGTGCAGAGTGTTATGCACGATGTGTTGAGCATGAGACGAGTTCAAGAGCGAGAAACAACTCGTGGTTTATTCACCACGAAAATGCACCGGCACACACATCTCATCTTGTACCCGACTATTTGACAAAAAACAACGTTAATACCGTTCCTTTTTCCTGTTCTCACGACTCAAGTTACCATTTCGCGGAAAGCGTTTTGAGACGATTGAGGCGATAAATTAGAATTTGCAGAAGGAGAAGCGTTGGAATATGTGTATTGCTTACGATGGAGATTACTTTGAAGGGAATAAAATAAATACCGATAAACAATTGAACCGTTTTCGTTTTATTGATAAATTCCGGATACTTTTTTATCGTAATCTTATCTTTGCACGTAATCGTATCTTTGCATGTTAAAACGTGCAATCAGTTTTACCAGTGGAAAAGGCCATAATAGCGCTTTACATTGGTATATTATTAAAAAGCGCTATTAGAATAATTCGCATAAATCAAATAATTCTAAGATTCTCGTATTGAATATTAGTATTCGAAATAATTGAATTGCTGTCGTTCGCTTCTATAATTTAACCCTTTGCGGACGGAGCCGCAAAGTCTCTAATTTTATTGAGAGGCAACACTATACGAAAGATAAGACTTTATCACTACAAAGTCTCTAATTTCATTGAGAGGCAACTTGACTTCTTAGACTGGTATACCCATGCGTATCTTATCGTTTAGAACGACAGACTTGAGCGGTTTAATGCCGATACGCGTCCGCAACGATAAAGAGGCTTGGGCGGCTATTTGCCGACACTCGTCCGCAAAGGGTTAAACGCATCGAGGTTTCTTCCTAAATGGACACGTTGGTCCTATTACTCGATAAATTACTTTCTGTCATAATTCCAAAGGAACATTTGACAACATCTGACAGACCACTATTAACCTTCGAATATAGTTTTGTAGCGCATTGTTTAGGACGTTGTTTAAATGAGATCTCGAAGCTTCGCTAAAATTTCACGATTTTTAAAGATTTCTCGCTGAATTAGCCATTAAGGTATAATCAAACTTTACATGTACAATAAATGATACTCAAGGATCAACGTATTAAAAAATCATACGATTCTCTACTACATATGTTCATTAACGCAAGGACCATCTCAATAAAATCAGAGTATCGACACTGTTTTTGGTGTTGTTGTTGTTGTTGTTGCAAATAAATCACAATCTTGTCCGTATGTTTATGTAAGTTTTAAAAAAAATCTCACTTCTATTTCAGACGTGGGATTTATTGACCCGAAAAATTCGCCAACGAAAGACTACAACATCGACGGATTGACCATAAATCGCCCTTTCGTCTGCCTAATCGTGATCAAACCCGTGGGTTTTTTCCTCTTCGTTGCGTTTATCAATGAGAGACCTAAAAATGATCAATAAGAGTAAACTATTCCGACAGTCGATACTCCGTGCCGTCATGTACCTGTTGGATGACTTTGTGACGGCAGATGACGGCTCGAATTTTTGATAACGCTTCATGCCAAAAGGCTGGGACCTGAGGTTGAAATTTTTGAGGTAAACTATCCGCGGTAAACTTAAGCCGCTATAAGTGCAAGTATGATAGCATCATTGGTGATAACTGAGAAACGAGAGAGGCCAACGAAAGTTTGCAAGTGTACACTTGTATCAGAGGAAACTGCACAAGAATTGTAGATGGTGCCATAGTCATTGAAAACGTTATAATTTTGATAAATAAACGTTATAATTTACAGAGGTATGAATCGCGGAAACGCCGGTTCTTCCAAACAACCAATTATCGTGAAGTTTATTACAAAATGTTTATAGTATAATACAACAATAATGATTTATTGTAATAAAACTATTCAACGGCGAAGACAGAATCTTATCTTTTTGTTTTCGTTACACCGAAGAAGCGGTTTTATCTACAAAATAATAAATGTTTGACTAACGGATCGTCGTCGTATCAGGAATCAGAGATCATTGGAACCGCAATTTTCATTTCATCCTTTTTATTTATACTTCTTTCAATCTAAAGAGGCTTCGGTGAATTTTCGAGTGAAAATATTTTGCTCAAATATTCATATTTTCAAGGGAAAAAGATGCGTTGATATATAATTAATGAGAAAAAAAAATGTTACAAAGTTAATTAAAATTATGTACATCTCTCAATGTTACTTTTTTGTAGTCTTATCGATAATATTCTTTCAAATTTTATGATTAATGGCTCGTTATCTTCACCGAAATATGCTCCGTAAGATCATCGATAAAGATTTTTCGATATATTTATTGTTTTCAAAAAAAAAAAATAATCGAAAACGACTTGATTTTTTATTGAACCTACACCAGCTACGCGTTCTCTATATCTCTAATGTTCTCGTGTGATAATAAAGAACTGATAAAACATCGAATAGCGCCGGTGCACGTTCAAAATCGTTAACGAGAAAACTAAAATTTCTTCATTAATTATAAATCCCTACGATCACTGGTATTCGTTGACTCTAACAATAAATCTTTCAGTAAATAAAATAACTTTTCCTTCACGAAAATCGTCATATAAAGAGCTCCACTGCGAATAAATTTGATAAAAATATGCGATATCGGTGTCAAACTCTTCTATTTGCCTCTTTAACATAATCTAATTTACATAATTCTTAAAATTTTATTACAATTTCGACTCAATACGTATTCTCAGCCTCCTTAATTCTCTCATACATATAAACAGAAGAACAAACAGACAAAAAGAAAAAACACGCTTAAGCGTTTGGTAAGTATATCGTCCGGTAATAAAAAAAAATGGCAAACCGCTTAATTAATAATATGAAAGTGAACAAAAGTGTGTGTGTGTGTGTGTGTGTGTGTGATAATAACTACATTTTTTTTCCATTATAAAACATATATTTTTAAAAAAAGAAGAATTTCCGTGTAGCGATAGTAACATAATTAATCGACAGGGAGCACCGTTCGTGAATAAGCTGAGTAATAATCGTTTCTCGAGTGCGCACAGAGATTCACGTGCGGTACTCCGAATGTCGGGCAAGCGTCAAAAACCGTTAAGCTTCGTTGGTTCGAAGCCTTAATCTCCTTCTTATAATATATACAACGATTTAGAAGAAAAAAATAAGTGTATCTTAAAACGAAAGCATCGAACCGATCGATTAAAATACATTTACGATTTTAGTTCAACGATATAGATAGACAGAGGTAGAAAAAATGTTCTCATATACACATATTACATAGATACATATAGATACACGAATCGATGCGAGTTGCGAGACCAAAGGCCGCACTGGTCCGCGTATTCTCTGTTCTAGAGGGATCTCTGGTTAGTTTAAAACGCACAATTTCTCTTAATTTATCCTATAATTCATTTATTATTAATTATTTAGAAAAATCGTTTATTCGATATGCACCTATCGTTGCCTCAAACTTCTTATCAGTCATTAAAAGATTATTTTATCAATTAATTAAATGAACAAAAAAAGAATAAAATTAAAGAGATTCATTGATTTTCATTATAAAAATAAATTTTTAATTGTTTTTTTTTATGTTTGAAACAAAAAAAAAGAAACTTTTTAAAAATTCCATACGAACGATCGTAACGTTGTTGTACAACAAAATTTTACCCGATCCGTTCTATAACAAATTGTTGGATTATTATTTGAATATTATTTTATGAAAGAAAAAAAAACGAAAAACAAATAGAGGAACGAACAATTTCCTAACATTTATTTATATTCGGATTTGAGGATTTACGCATATTATCAGAAAATCTATACGAATAATTGAACGTATGGGATATTTTATACAAGAACGCGCTCTTCTGAAAACAATAAAAATAGCAATTGACACCTAAAGTTATACTCGTTACATTTTCTTTCTTCTTGTCATAACACGCACATGATTTTAATAAAATAATGAATAAATAAATTATAGGTGTAAATAAAGTTAAATTGGGTATTTCGTTGTAACGAAAGATACTCGTTTCTGCTTTATCTCATTCTCTCTCTTCTTCGTTCTCGAAATAAGCGATAAATAATATAACATTATCATTAATCGACTAGTTTCTCCTATCGCGAAAACGTTTTTTTTTCTTTTTTTCTTATTTCTTTTATCAATTATTCATAATATAGTACACAGGTGTATTTAGTAGAGAGACTGTTAGACTCGGAATTGTATAAGAGTACTTATCGAGAGTTCTTAAGGGGAAAAAACTCATCAGCAGCTCATTTTTTTAAGTTAAATATTCTTTTTTTTTTCGCTTCCTCATAGAGAAAAATTTATTTTCGTGAAACCAATTCTTTTTTTTTTTGTTGGGATATTCATGTCACGATGTATAAAAAATTATTTAAAACGTCGAGAACCATAATTTAGGACAAAATGTGTGTGTGTGTGTGTGTGTGTGTGTGTGTGTGTGTGGTTCTCGTTATTAGGACTCTATCGCGGGAAATATTTGAGATATCGTGTTGAATTTTTTTTTTTTTACAAATAAATTTACATTGAACAACAATTGTACGTGGATCTATCGAATGATTAAAACTTAAGGAGAATTTTTATTTATCTCATTTTATATTGAAAATGTATATCAAGGGAGATGTCACGTCGTCTTAAAAATTTTTTTTTATGACACCCAGACACGAATAATGAGCTTATCGAGCTAAAATTTTGTTGATTCAGAGTTGCTGCTCTCTCACACGTTTGATATAAACTACATTAACCATTTGATACGCTTAAGATTTTGTAGAATTGTTGATTGAAAGAAAAAGAAAAAAAAGACAAAAAGATGCTATTTCTCTAACTTTTGTAAATTTTCAGGTATCTGGCTTAAAATTTGTGTACAAATTGATAAAGATGCCAAAGATATTTGATATTTAATTAATCTAAGATCGTTAAAATTTTTTTAGATTTTATGGGGTTTTATTATTTTTTTTTTTTTTGAAAATCCATATCGATCATCGAAACAAAAGACAAATTTTTATCCAACGATAAGATGAAATTTAGAAAATGAGTAAAAGCAGCTGCTACTCCTAGTTCGGTGCAACTTTGTTTCTTCTTTCTTTTCTGTAAATTAATCTATCGAACATAAGTTTTTATGAAATTTTGAGTTACTATCAATGTCTTATTGTTCTTATTCTCGCAAATTGAAATTTATTAACGATAGCTGATGTATCGAGTGTATAAACAAACATGTAAAGTACAATCTTGCAGATTGCTATTTCATTTTTTGCACTTTGAATTAAATTATCTCTGCGAGAAAGATCAAATTTATTGGTAGAAGAAGCTTTGTGAAAATTAGACAAAATTGACAAAGGAATTTGCAAAAAGTTATACTTTGCAAGCGTCTTCGTATTAACAAAAGTTAAGATGATGTGACGCATCTACAGAAATTGTAATGGGCAACGGAAACTGTAATTCAATTTATAGAGAACCGATTGATATTCAAGACAAAAGGTAATTCGGTTTGGTTTCATCTATCTACCGTACCATGATCGAATGTACTTTTGTCACAACCATCAATTCTCTGTAAGTAGATTGAATTACAGTAATTGATACCGACCGAGCCCAAGATGGGACCAGGGAGAACGGTAGGGCATTGCCTCGAGTCAAAGTGAAACCTCAAACTCCAGCAATTACCGCGAAAGAGATGAGCTAGTATGGTGCTCACGGTGAAGTGAAAGAGAAGCAGAACATCTGTGTAAGTATGGAGATTTCAGCTTCCCTTAAACGTCTGGAATTCCAACGTATTATACTTGAAAAAAAGTACCAAGTGCTGTTCTGCAAAGATGTTTTTTTTGGCACAGCAAGGTTGTTCTTATCTGGATTTTTTTGTTTCTTTTTTTAAATACCGATATTGACGTTTAAGGGTTTGGTTTTTTATCAAATTCTGCATCCTTAAAGTAGACGAATTTTAAATATTTTTCTTTTTTTTTTCTTTGCCAAGGCAACGGACATAAAAAAATTCAAAAAGAATGTAATTATTACTTCACGAGGAAGTAACTTTGGCAAAATATTTTATTAAAAAAGAGTCCGCGTACTCAAAAGACGAAGCATTTAATAATTAAGAAAATGAGACGTAAAACATCGAAATAAGTTGATAATCGTAGAAGAGATATTTTCTTTTAGTCATTTACCATCTACAAAATATATTAAACCATGATGGGGATAGGGAGGGTCTATCGATTGCATTTAAAAAAATGTATTTTTCTATGAAAAAAAATAAAATAAAATCGAACGAAACATTCAATACGATTGATTGTTCGTAACGATGTCCCGTCATGTCAATAAAAAATCCCCAAATCATTGAAATTCCATTCGTTTTGAACGTTAATTTCTATTTTTTTTTTAAATGGAACTTTTACAATATTTATATTGGAATTTGGAGATTTTGTTACGAACAATCAATCGTAGAGAACTCTTAATGTGATTCTTTTTACCATCGGTGTCGGTGGACCTGCCCCTTACACCTTATTGTTTTCAATGCAATCGACTTTGAAAATGATCTGCCGATTCGTTGCGCGCCCTTAAATTCGAATGCCGTAATTGGCGCGATAAAAATGAAAAAAAAAAAAAAAAAAACAACAAACAAACAAAAAAAACGAATATACACTATATACGAATAATAAACTATAGATTAACTTTGTATAATTTGTGTAAGTGTGTTTACCGTTGGTGCGACGCGATGCAGACGGATAGTACGGATTCGATGGAAGTGATTTTAGGATTTAATATCACCGAGAGTAACCGCGCGTCTATCATAAAGGTAGAAGATCAATAAGATTATCGCGCGGTTGCGTCAAAGACTCAGGAAAAAATTCGGCAAGCTTGTCGTAAAGCTCAGTGCGACGCATGTGAAGAATTCGAGCGGTTGCTGCCGTCTCCGGTGAATCGGTTGATGAATCTGCGGATGTTTCTGGTAGATTCTTCGCTGCCTTTTGTTCACGAAACAGAATCGACGCTAGAAGCTGAAACTTTCGCGATAACGAACGATAAACAATTAATCTTTCGATACTCTTTAGCACACAAAGTCTTGAGATATTTTTTGTTTGTCTATATAAGAAAAAAAACGTTAATAAATAAATAAATAAATAAATAAATAAATAAATAAATAAATACATAGAATAAAGAAAATTAGAAAATAACTTTGACGGTGATGTTCATGATGATGAGATACCTCTTTGGTCTGCTCCTCGTCAGTATGATCAATGATTTCAGATATCGCGGTCTGCAGATACTCGAGAGCCTCGATGCTGTTTTTCATTGCGAGTTCCTCGAATTTGTATTTTCGTATAATGAGCTTGCATTGTTTGAGAATCTGTTTCCGAGATGGTCGACATAGTCGTAATTGCCAAAAATCATCGAGGCGCAATTTCGGAAGGCAAGAACGACCAGGATTTCCGCCAAATAAGTAATGAACCTTTTTTACATAGTCGTAAACCAGTTGATGAGCGAAACGCGGACAGGGCTCGAAATCCTGCATCTTGTTCCAGTATTTTTCGCCGATATTCTCATTTCGATATATGCAGGACCATCGATTGTCTCGTATATTATATACCCAGAAGGAATTTTGGACGTTGTCGTCGCGTTTGTCTTTGTCTTTGCTCAGGCCCTGCAACAATAAAAAAAAAAGATTGTTTCTCAAATTTTAACTTCTCTTCCGAAGAAAAATGTGAAAAATATTCATTTTTTGTATATTCACCTCATAATTGATTCCAAAAATTAATTATTACATGAATGGTGACTATCAATATCGATAATTGCATTGATTTATTATTTTTCAAACTATTTTACTGTTCCGTACCAAATATTCTTAAAGAAGAACAAATGAATTGTAATGCTGAAATGAAAAAATGAACTAAATGTCACTTGTACAAAATAATAAATTAAAAATAGGCCGTTCGATAAATTAGAATGGAATTTATATTTTCAAGTAGCTAGTGGTGCTCGTTTATGGTTGAAGGTAATACGCAGCCTTTCGGTAATTTAACTTGTAAATTTAGTAAAGGAGAACAAAAAAACAACAAACAAACCGATAAAACGTAGATTTCGCCCAAAGCGGGATCGATCGTGGCTCGCTGAGTGTATCCAGCGGCGGGAACATGACTGGGATCTCTGTTTCCAAAATCCGTGAGACTTATATTTTCTAGCTGGCGTGTGTCTACTTCGTAGGTGAAGAAGTCGTTGAGATAATCTTTGTTTCTCTGACCTCCGAATATGTACAATTTTCGGGAATCCTATTAAACGCAAACCGAATTATTTGAATGAAAAAGGCTTTGGAGATAGAAGAATTGCGTACAATTTGAATCTCACCGGATGAAAAAGCATGGAATGTCCAACGCGCGATCTTATCACAGGAACGTTTGGAGGACTCGGTCGTGCAATATCGCACGCAAGCGTTGTCCATGTACCCGTCGATACGTGGTACGAATAAAGTCCGGAGAAGATGGGCTCGGAAGAATTAACCGGAATTCCCTGGTCTTCGAATCTGTTAAAGTACAATGAGGATTTTTAAGCTAAATAAAAAACGATGAAAATCAATGAAATCAAACGAAAGGAGAGATTCAAAACACCAGATGAAGAAAAGTCTAAATAAATCAATAAGAACGAATAAAAATCAATGTTACCCAGGCGACGGAACAAGAACGCGTCCTCCGACGACATAAATCGTTCTCAACTCCAAGTCCATGGACATTTGGTGATCGAATATCAATGGTGGGCCACCCACAGCTCCTGTATCTTCGGATATTTGCGTCCACTTATTGGCCTCAATGTCGTAGATGTAAAAATCACTTTTTAAAGTCTCCGGTGTTCGATACTGCATGTCGAGATACCTTCCGAGGGTGAAAAGCTGACGTCTCTCCGGGTCGAGACACATTTTGTGACACGAACGAGCGCTCGGTCCTCCCTGTTATATTATTATTAGATAGCTTAGCACGTGTTAACTATAATTGCCCTCGTCTTTAAACGGTTTTTTTTCTTTCTTTATCTCCTTTGTCTAACACACGCGGTAACGTACTTACTGCCGCTTCCGTGTCCTGGCAAATAAGCGTCCACGTTTTTGTGTTAATATTGTATGTCCAGAGGTCCGCAAGATCTTGATTCCCGTCCCAACCACCGAATAAATAGAGACTTTCGGCTACCGAATCCCAAACCATTTGATGACCTCCTCGCATCCCCGGTTTTAGATCCTCGCATGGTACTTTAGTCCAGATGGCCCGATAGGACTGAGTACTTATATATTTGTCCAACATTCCCGCTATTTACAAATTAATTAATCAATTGATGAAATAAATAAAAATTAATATCAGACGATTGACCGAAATGTTTTCTGATTCCGATTGAGTCAGACTAGGACGCAAAGACGGGGATGTTACTTCATCTTAAGGGGAATCTGTAGTCGCGTCATCTACGATCCGACAATTCTCAAGTACGAGAGGGACAGAGTTCAAAATTTCCAACACATTTTCCTCGGTCTCACATCTTCTGATAAATATCGGTTTAGCGTGGCTCGCACTGTATTACATTCACGCAGTGAGCCTCGCTATTCTGACGTTCCTGCCAAAAATCTGTGTTCGAGAAAAATATGTTAAAAGTTTTGAGGTTAACTGTCGGTATTGAACCTCGTCTTAAGGTAATGTGCAACCCCTCGGTCGGTAACAAAAACTGTAATGCAAATTTCTCTGTCATGATTGATCTTTTGAATAAAACAAGGAAAACGATAAACTGCGTCTTGTTATTCTACAATTCATCGTTCTCATTTTTTATCCAAAAATTCAATCGTGGCAGAGAAATTCGGGATAAGAAAATTTTACTATCTCTTTCATACGCATAACAATCTGAAAGTAAAGGTCGACGTGTAGCACATCGTCTTGAGGCTAAGTGAAACCTACTTAGTCGCTTTCATATCAAAATAAGAAATATTTAAACATTATCAACGTGTTTAATAATCAAGTACGTGCTCGTACTATCTTAATACCGATGTACATTTGTTCTATTTTCGTTTTGTGAACTTCTTTTGTCAGAAAATGTATTTCATGCCAACATATAGTATGACATGGTCAATATTATTCATTAATTATTGGATAAAAATAAAAAATTGCTACCAATGATACTCGTCACGATGCACCGATCGATTCAATCACTGATTAATTTATTATTTTGCAAACTTACTGGTTATTGAGTTTGTAATGAACGTCTCGACCTGCGGATAATCTCCTCTATTCACTAGAAGATCATAAAGTGTAGATAATCGACGATCTTCCAGCGTAACGCCCGTCACCCTTTCCAACGTTTCAACGACTTCGGACTGCTCCAATCGGCGAAAATGTTTCATACACAGTCTTACCACCTCCTTCTGTAGATACTGTAACACAATTTAGTAAATCAATTAAAAATAAATGATAATATAGCAAATACCTTTCTGAACAGATGATAAAAATGTTATTTTCTTTTTTTATTTTACCGAATCCACCCATTCTATGCTAGATTTCACGATTTTTGGATCGTCAATGCCCTCCAGACGTACGTGCCATATAGAAAAATTGAAACTTGGCCCCCACGACTGCAGTGGCAATATACTTATGAATTTAACGGGGAAATAGTTGCCGTCTCTTCCTATCACGTGCTTCATTTCAAATGTTTCTGGTACCGAATCGTTCTTCAAACCACTGGAAAGAAAAAAAAAGAAAAAAAAGTTTTTTTTACATGGTTAAAATTAATTTTTCACTGCAGAGAAATTACGTACAATAATAAATAACGTACGTTAAATAAATGACAAAATTTTACAAACTATTAGGCAGTTTTCAATAATTTTTATATAAAAGTTAATAAATGCTTCCAATAATCGCATTTATTTGTTATTTTTCCTTACTCGTTTCATAGTTAAACAAATTGACAAATATTGCTCGATCTAAAAAACCGCCCAGATCTTGTGAAATGGCCTCCATATATATTTGTATTTTGTGCAATAATGTATCCCGTCTATTTGAATAAATAATTAAAGAAAAAGCATATTCCATTGTCAAAGCTCACCTCTCCAACAGCGTCATCATATTCTCAGATTTCATTCCTCCGTAGACCTTAAACTTCTTTATATTACAAACATGAGTTTTCTCAAACTTGCCAAAGGTGATGGTCTTGACAATGGCTGGACTTTGTAGTTTGAGGACGAGAAACTTAAGAAGAAAATTTTTTTTTTTATTATTGATATCTCATGAAAGAAATATTCACACAAGCTGAATCAGTAAAAAATCTTTAAAAGCGTTTCTACAATTGTTGGTAATTTAATTGACTGTTTCGTAGGGTGGTTTGCGCAGTAGCGTTTTTAAGTACATTCACAGCTTCGTTTTGTAATTAAAATCGACTTGTATATGCTAATTTCCGATGAGAAGTTTCCTAGAATATTGATTAACAAGAATAAAGTATATTATTTGTCTTTTAATAACTACCGATAGCTCGTTCTGTTTACTGAAAGATGCTCTATCGATTTACCAATGAACTTTGTTGTGGTATCAGTCGTTTAAACGTTACAACCGTTTATTCATTCAACGATAGGCAAACAAACGTTTGTAAATCTTTAACGACTAATACTATCAAAAATGTAGGTGACGAATCGATTAAGTGCATTTCTATAAAAAAAATGAGCGCTCTCTCATCATAATGGCACGGATACTTATGTTAATACTTCAAAAAAACTTAAAAAACTGAATTTGTGTGAGGTGAATGAGAGCACCTTTCTAGAACTTAGCTCACATTGATTAACTGTATTTCAATTACGTGAACATGAATATTTCTTTACATTAAGAACAAACTCTCTTATTCAAGTTATGCTCCGATACATGCGATCGAACTATCAAAAGGTTTAAAAATGTTTTTAATAAATCAGGACTGATTTGACTAGCGTCAAGCGCTTGATCCTCCTTACGATCCGATTACCTGCGGTTGGTTGTCGTTATCGGAAGACCACCTCGAAGCCTGATCGAGTGGCTTGTCCGTCAGGATATTTCTGCAATAACTTACAATTAGAGTCGACACTACGCCTTGCGCAACTTGCAGTTTAACAGATAGAAGGCAACGACTTACCAAAGCAATTTTTTTAAATCAAATATTAATAACAATAAAACACTCACTCGGGCACGTATGTCGACGAATAACTCGAGCACTTGTATATCCTGTACTCTAAAATTTTGTTGCCATCACCGCTATCGCACGACGCCATATTACGCAAGTGACATAACAATAACCTCTAAAAATTGTATCATTTGCAATTTTATCGTGATAAATCGAACAAAAACTTCGTCCTAAGTTATATTATATTGGATAAAGTATATTAAGAAATATGGGACGAAAGATACCGGCTAAACTCGTTGACACGCGGTCGTAGATTTTGTCCCTTTATTCTCGTCGTCCCGAGATTTTGCTCCCCGTTCCTCCACCACAAATCTCCATGCCGTATGCTTTCCCCGCAACCCGCAGAGTGCTCGAAAGTTACACTGCGCGACAGTGACGCGTAGGTGGGTTAGCTGGCGATCCGAAAATACGTATTTATCATCTTTCTTTCGATTTCTTCGTTGTAGATTAAAGTTGCGTGGTATATACCGACTGAGCAACCATGAATACGAGTGAGATAACGACATCGATGATCGCTGTAGAAAGAGAGAGAGAGAGAGAGAGAGAGAGAGAGAGAGAGAGAGAGAGATAGAGCCTGACAGATATTTGTATAACAAATCACATTAACGGGAACGAACTTTGGAATGAATTAAATTCACTTTTTATCGGTTATATACCTATAGCGCTTTTATCGAGATAACTTTGTTAAATGGCGGCTGTAACATTTGCACATATCAAATGGAAGTTCATCATAAGATTTTTCGATGATGATGTGAAGCGTCGGAAAATGTAAACTGTATGATTTTTTTGTTAATTTCACGTGGTAAAAACTTTTGTAAAGATTTTGAAGCCATTCTTGAACGTATTATAATGAAAATTCTGTTGAATGATCTTCAACTGACCTCCCAGCTTAGAATATCTCATTGAAACCGATCGAATCTAGTTAAACGGAGAGAAATCCCATTGAAAACTAATCGGTTCCAATCGGTTTTAATGTGGTTTTTCGTTCGTTTAATCAATCTCAACGGGATTTTTTAAGCAGGATTTATAAATGCTTGTTCATTCGAATATCGGCATGGCACGCAACACGGCGTAAAAAGTCATTTACTTTAGTATTTGACGAAATTGTGCCGTTAAGGCGTGTTGAATCCATCACGGTACCCCTATGGTTGCAGTCCGTGATTGTTTTGGACGGATTCGGCACAAACCCATCGAATACGGACGTAAATAACTTCACTGTACCGGCATAGAGTATCAGTTATTACGGTACGCTTTTCTTTTACTGAATTTTATAATAAAAAAATCTTGTTCACGGTTTCATCGGGCGCTACGCGCTCTCGCAATTCACCATTGAACCACACCTGTCCCTATCATTGACACCTCTCGCCAAAACCTTATCATTGACAACTCCCGCCCAAACCTTATCATTGAACTCTGTCCTAAGACCAGGGGAAAAGGGACTCCAATTAATACTTACAATATTCAGGGGTGGGGGAAATGCAATTTAAATTAACCAGACCCGGAGGGGTCCCTAAGGGGTACTTGGAATAATTCTATCCTGGGAAGGAAGCATCTGCATAATCCTCGTTACTCTCCAGCTTCCTCACTATATTATAATACAGAGATATAAATAAAGAAACGAGAGCCCTGCATATCCCACTTCTCAAGCCAGAATTATTCCAAGTACTTCTTAAAGCCCTTTCTCGCCTCGCCTAGGGCACACGATTCAATGATAGAGTCTGAGAGAGGTGTCATTCACATGGACAAAAAAAGGTTCAATGACAGATTGCGAAGAAGCATCACGCCCAAGCCTCACGAAACCCTAGTAGCTCTCTATATTATAAAAATATCTCGCCGCCGCCGTGTAGGAGAATCGACACCTGATACTTACCGATCGAAAGGGGCAGGGGCAAAGCCTTGGATTTTCCTCAGAAACTGGGTTCTCCTAGGGGAGTCGGTACGCGAAGCGCGCAGTGGGGCGAAGCCCCCGTAACGTACTATATAAATAATATATATTGCGTGATAAAAGGCCTTTCCACGCTTATTATATCACAATGATTAGCCATCCTTCCAGCTTATGGTCAATGCGATACACAGCCATTCACATTTCAAATTCGGCACCCTGGCCTCACAATCAATTAAAAAAAAACAAGAAAGAGACATTTATTCTATTCGTTGCTTCTAAAATTGATGTGTCAAGTAATTCATCATTGTAACTCTACATTATACAGTTTTGACAGATGATTAATGTCATGAAAAATCATTTATCGGTTCAATTGATTTATTGTTATTATTATTATTATTATTATTATTAACACCGATTCAACGTCCATACATTAATATGTACACGTACATTCTCGAGCGTATATGCTTGGAAAAATGACGACGATGAAGATGAATCATACATGCCGCTTATCAAACATAAAAATATACACAATTTACAATTACATCTTATCGAAGTTTTCTTTTTTCAACTCGGAAAACGTTGTAAACGAAGAGGAAACAAACGGCGGGTGTCGCAGATTTTGTTTGTTTTTTTTTTTTTTGTTTTCAGCGCCGACTCACAGCAGGACGTGTTTACTTCACACGAAATTCGCGGTACGAATACTTTACTGTAAGATAAATTGACAATCGTTCTATTTTAACGGTTATCGTATTGACTGATGTTTATCACGTACCATGTACTGATACAACTTTCGCAATGGTCCGCAATTGTAGAGGTATAGACACGAGTTTAGTCACTCGATATCGCGCAATTACGATTTGTTTTACTTTGCGATGATCGCAAAATGCTATTGTTTTGTCTCGAATTATACGATGTCTATTAATACATCGATGAAAAACTTAACTCAGTTCAAAACCAGCGCCGGCCTGTATCGCGTACAATAACTTTTCTCGCAAGGTCGTCTCGTCCGGAAATTCTGGTAATTTTAGAAGATTCATGCAGGTACTCGAGGTTGGCAATCGATCGATCGTACCTGCGTGCTGTATACAGAAAGGAGGATCAAGTTCCTGGAAAAAAACAAAAAAAAAAAAAAAAAAAAAAAAAAACAATAAATTAAGTCATTTTTCGCAATTTTAATTCGAAAACAATTTGTTTGTTTTTTTATTTTTCAAATTTTATGATCGCTCGTTCGATTAGTTTGTCACTAAATTGACATTTGTTTTTTTTTTTTTTTTTTTTTAGTATTCTATAGTGAAATTTAATTCTTATTTACACTTATCATCTGCTCGTTCTACAATTTTGTTAACTTCGGATCTGGGGATTTTTTTTTTTTTTTTTCACATAAACAGTACATTGTTACGAACAATAAATCGTGGGAGATTGTTCATATAATTTATTTTACTGATAAAGAAAGAAATGAAACTTTTTTTGTTTACTACAGATCGGTAGATTCTTCCCTCTCGTTTAATACAAATGCGCGAATTTGGCAAATTATTTTGAGCATTGCTGTAAAAAAATTTTTTTTTTAAATAACCGCAACTTTTTCATTGAAATCACATTAATGTACAAATATTTTTTAATTTAAAGAAAGAAATTTCACCATAAAAAGGTCGCGTTGTATCGTAGAAGTTTTGTACCTTGAAACCAAGAAGCGGTGGTCGACTGCAGCTCGTGACGAACTTGAGAAGCTGTCCCTTCTGCAGATCGCTGAATTCGTTAACGACTTTCCAAAAAATCGTGATAGTTGGATGATCGGGTGCGTACCCACCGGTATAATTAGTATGCATTTTCAGATCGTTAACATCGACAGGGATCTGAGCTCCGGAAATGAGAACTTGAAGCTCCTTGTTATTAAACATTTGGAGCCAATCTAGAGGCACGACGTTACCAATTCCTTGCTTAAAAGCGTAGCATTGAGCTCTGATCTGCTTATTTAATTTATAGTCAGCCATCAGGTGAATATACTCGATACGATTGTGATTATTCACGGGAATGTTAGCCCCGCAGGGTTTAAGCTCATCGATCCGTCTCTCTCCTAATTCGTCCGACAAAACCGTAAAATCCAAGCCCAAATCTGTCACATCAGCCTTGTAACTCTTCAAATATAGAAGATTTCTGTACATAACTGGATCCAGCGATGCCAAATGATGCACATCGACGTCTGATTGTCTTCCGACAATTTTTGAAAGAAAAAATTCGGCAAACGGCAATTCCACCAACAAATTTTCATAAAGAGCCTTCCCAAGGATTCTACCAATGAAATAGTAATGTTTCGGAAAATCATCGACCAGCAGATGAACCGTTGGATTGGGATACAGCATATTGTCTTTAGTGAGACGGAAAAATCCACGATTCGGATCGAAACTCGTTTTCAAAAGTTCCGAAAGAAATTCCCTGAGCAAACCACCGCCATCCACTCCAGCTTCTTCGAGGCCCGCGGCGTTTACGAGCTGAACCCTCATTTTGAGCCGAAGTTCGGGCTCGTTCTCCGGTGACAATTTGTCAAAAGCATCTTCATAGAGATAACTTCTTCTAACGGACATTTGGATCGAAGGGCCCTGCATAAAGTGCGTGAGTTCGCCCTGTTGCTCCAATTTGTCACGATAGATGAGCGACTGGAGGACTAATACGCGATCGTTGAAAGGCACGACGAAGGGAATTTCGCGAAGAAGAGTCAAATTTCGAACTTCTTTGGTGGACAGCGGTGGGCCACCCTCCTTGATTTCCTCCTGAGTAAAAGCTCGTAATCCCTGAAAAGGAACGTAGCCGCTCAATCGTCGTCGCCGGAAGGTAAAATCCTGTGGTTTGTCCATAGGAATCGTGATATTCGAGGCGATCCAGTGTCCATCGGAACAGAATTGTCGGCGCAAGTCTCTGGTGTGTAATTGTCGAAGGAGACCGACGGTTACTTTGAAGAGATGCGTCCACATCTGTGTGTCATCGTGGTGAGGTTTTTCTCGAGAGGAGCCGAGGACGGCGCTCTTGTAATCATCGCGAACCGTTGGTCTAGTGTCGGGAAAGGCTCTTTCAACGAGGCCTAGGCAGACGCCTTTGAGATGAGCGGATAGAGGGACGAGAGCGGAAGTACCGAAGGGCATAGCTAGTTGATTTTCCTCGGGAGGCTGGCCGAGGCATTCCTCTCTCGTGTCGATGAAGAATTCGCTGTCGTGGAGGGTAGCGATGAGGAGACTGAAGAGGGAGCAGAAAACCGCTAGTAAGGAGACAATTTTTCGTGAATCTTCGGGCGTTAACGGAGCTCCTTGCGAAATTATTTGGAGCAGAGGCGTCGCGCCTCCGCCGAAGAGCGAAGTCTGGCAAACGGACAGCAGAGCGTTCCAAAGATTGCGAAGAAATGCTGGTTTAAAGGCGAGCATGTAGAGAAGTTTGTACTTGTGAACGGCGAGTTTGTTTGTCATTAAAAGATTGTGACAGAGTTGGCAGAGCGGTTGAAGTACCGTGGAATCCTCGCTTCGGTCTACCGCCAGCAGAATACCTTGAACGCGATGTTCCTCGTTTATTAGTTCTATACAACGGCGTAGAATGTCGGCTTCATCCTGGTCTACCATCTCCGTGTCACTGTCGGAATCACTGGCGTCATGATCGTCTATCGCACCTTTCTCGTTCGGAAGTGGAGTCATTGTTGCACTTAACGATGCAAGAACTTGCAGATAATTCATAAGAACGTCATCGGACTTTGCCGGACCTGCAATTATTAAACGATTTTTCAGCCTCGACGTAATCTTTTACAAATCATTTAAATCATTTAAACATCAGTGAACATTTTTCTCTTCTCAGTAATCTTAGTAATGATTTTAATAATCGAAATCATTCATCGCTAGGATAATCTAGAAGAACTCACAAAAATTATCAGGTTCCAAGGAAAGAACTGCATACAGAAGACTCGCCGTCGGCGGAATTTCCAGTCTGTTAATGCAAGCGATGAGCTGATCGTATGGAAAATTCGAAAATTTTGCCAATGCTGGTATTATAAACATTCTAATTGGCTCTGACATTCTTGGCGAGAGTATACTGAGGCTGAATTCACGAAGCACGAGAATTGAGAATTCGTCGTTGTAATCTTCGAGACTCTTCACAAGACTCAACGGTCGCTCTATCATATCGAAAAGACACTTGGACATCGCTGTCGGAGAAGTCGAAGTGGACTCCAACATCGGCGGAACTTTATCCTCCAGTAACTTTTTCACCTGATCGAAGTAGGCGTTCTTCACCAGATGAGAAAACACATCTTTCAGATACTGCATCGTCTTTCCCTGTAACGCACGTTCAGTTTCCTCTTGCACTGTAAATACCTCGAGAACTCGCAGAGGTATCGCTAAATGATGAATCTTGTCCGCTTTTATTGCGTCCACGGTGTACTGCATCGAGACCCGAAGAATCCAACTGTAAACAATTTCATAATACAATCAACAGATTCTTGTTGTTAAATATTATCATTTTTCAACTGTAAAGGTCAACTGTCAAAGTTTACCACAGAATATTCGAAGTAACGTTATGAAAATGTTATATTTAATTTATTTAATTTAATTTAATCTGAGAAGCTTAACCTTTATACAAAGAGAAAAAAAAATAATTACAGTTTCTAAGATAAAAAATCAACGTAAATCACTTTATTGAAAGATACCACGTTTCTTGGCTTTCAAACCAGAAATGAGCACCTCTTTAATCAAAATTCAAAACAAAAAATATTGAAATTACTATTCTGACGAAATTAATAATTTCTCTATCGCAATAAAAGTGAACATTTTTTTTTAAATCCGAGTGAAGCAGATCTCACAGAGGAATGAAACTTTTATCAGATTCTTAACGATCATCGAAAATTACAATGATTTTTTATCTCAATAAATATATTCGTTTCAAAAAGAAGAATTACGAAAATTTCGAATTTTATTCTTTATTCTTCCGCTTCTATCAATTAAAATGCCTTTAGGTAGTGAATATTATTCACACCAATCTCTAAACAGTTTAACAACGAAAGCAACTAAAATAATTATCACAATAACTGTGAAATCTCCTTGAGAACGCCGAGAAGGAAGGGAGGTCCACTGATTTTCCGTAAAAACACAAATGTTATTTGTTTATACGATAAAAAAAATCGTATAAAAAATCCCATATGATCGATTATTCGTAACGGTGTTCCGATGATGTAAAAACAAAATTCTGCACCGAATATAACTAATTGTAGAGAGAGTTGCATTATTCTAAATATAATTTTTTATTTAAAAAAATATAACTTTGTCATACAAATACAATTTTTTATATTCGGATCTTTAATACGATTTTTCGAAACGAGTGGAATTCCTTCTTAAATGAGAAATTTATATTATTAATCGAAAATACGATATTTTTCATTGGGAATAGTTTTTAAAAAATATTTACCGCAATCTCCAGAGCCAAACGGCGGACAGTCGCGTCTGAATCTTGATCTCCTGCTGATACTTCAAAGTATGCTGCAGCAGCCATATCAGTCTATTGGAGTCAATTTCACGTTCGTAGAAGAACAAAAGCGTCCTAAAGAAAGGAACTAATTCCTCGAGAGCGAGCTTCTTCGCTCCTGCAATATTTTGCGCCTTATCGAATTCCCGCCTGTACAACTTTCTCGTAAGTTGCCTCGCAACGAAGCTCCTGGCATGCGCCTGAATCTTAAGAGCAGCGTCATGTTTTCTTCGCTGTTGTTCTCGTTTCATACGCTCGTACTGGGCGTGCTGAAGAAGGGCAGCCTTCTCATCCCTTCTACTCGCTCCCGCCAAGTTCTGCTGAGGCTTACGCCTGTAATCTCCCTCGAAACTGTACATCCTCTCGTACAGCCTTTCGCCCTTTCTAATTTTCTTTTTCTAGTTCCTCTTAGACGGTACCATGTCTAAATAACATTTGTAAATATTCACATTTACAAATTCAACAAAACAATATAATATTTCGATACTAAAGAGATCAACGTATAGACAATAAATTTGACGTATACCCTCTAGACACGACTAATTATTAGGTCTATAAAGGTACCGATGCATCGATCGCTGTGTTACATCGATATGATATTTAAGAAAATAATTAGTACATAGCTTCTGGGAAGAAAATTACTAGATATAACATTAATCGGTATCTTAAATTAATAGCGTTTCAATAGTGTAAATCTGTTTCCTACTGCACGCACAAGCAGACTATGTCTTCTTTGCTTTTGTATGAAATATAACAAACACAATATATCGTCAGTTTTAATTTCATTAACCATTAACAGATAAGCTCGGAGTGTTCTCATTTTAAACGCTTAAACAAATCTCCAAATAGCACAATTAGTATCCACAATTCTGATGCAGTTATCGTCACAATAATGTACGATACAAATATTACTCATTGGAATCAACTATTTATCGATATTTCTTGCACGTCTCAGAATTTCATTGCATTGATTATCGTGTGCCCAAAATATAAAATGTATCTGATTTTTTCCATAGGAAAAGATATTGATGTTATGGTTTGTGTTAAGTTCGAAGCACGTCGAATCGATGTTGTGTTATTTAGACGTATAACAAAAGTTTCCATAACTTGAAAATAATCTTGGTAATTGTGATTTTAAATACCGAGGCAAATAGTACAACTGAGATTCACAATTCTAATACAGTTATCGTCATAAGAATGTGCGATATAAATATTACTCATTAAAATCAAGAATTTATCTGTATTTCTTGCAAAACTCACAATCCTGTTGTATTCGTCATAGCAGTGACATAATGTAAAAAGTGTACAATTAATGTTATGCGAGGGATTACTTTTGCATTTGAAATTATAGCAGATTGATGCTTGTTACATTATATGTTAAGTTGTCATACGTCGTGTTGACACATGTTAATTTAACTTCATTGAATTGACGTTGTGTTATTTGAACATGTAACCTCTTAGCCTTTGTACAGCGTAATTCACATGCTTGTATTATCCGTATCAAGTATCCACGGATACAATTTGTTCATGTTCCCATTTGTAAAAAGAAAACAATAGTCTCAAGACTGGATAGCTGTAGTTAAAGACTCGGGAACTTTTCTGTAATCAACATAATCGATGAGATTAGAAGGATTATAAAAAGAGCATCCCATTAAACTAGGTAACTCACGTTAAATGCTGCATCATCGTTGGTAATCGTTAGACTCTGTAAGAGCGTGAAAAATCTAATGATGCGACACGTAGGTATAGCCTCGTAAAGATCTTAACTTGTTGCCTCGATTCTGTCAGGCGTTTTGTGTGACACGAACTGACAATTTTTCGGTTAAATTGGGCAAAATCGAATGTGGATATGAATTATTGAATGACGAATAAATGTTAATCGCGTTTATCGAAAAGGCGTGAGAACAACAACGTTTCTCTAACGCGTTACACGATCCGTGCCTCGTATTTCCCAAGTTTTTCAGAGCACGGCTTGATGCAACGACTTCTGTCTCTCCCGATTGCCCTATCGTCACTGGGTCAAGCAAACAGAAACGAACGATCACCACAACGATGACTCTTGTTTATTTGCACCTTTTTGTCAAGGTGAATGCTATCCCTCGTTCTTTTTCTCATTTCATCGTCGTTGGATATCAATGGTATTCCTCCGTGCAGCTGCACCTGCAGACCGGCTGCACCTGCTGTCCTTCTCTAATACTGCGAAAGAATCCAACATGGCGAATCGAGAGTTGGGTTATCATTCGATGAAACATTGTTAAATAACCGTTAAATGACCGATTATTTTATTAATATCAAGTTAATCTCTAAGCCGTGAGTTTCTATTTAACCGCACAAATATTTTCTCGTACACACTAATTACTCGGCAACTTTTCATTAAATGTTTCAATTTTAATTCATTCGAATTTAACGCAATGTGATACAAATCTCTTTGCCGATCTCTCTCGGTTCATCGTGATTGTCAATGGCGCTGTCTCACTCGCGCACTTACGACAGCTCAGTCGGTAACTGTGCTACCTCACCACACACGTCGTCGTGCTATACCGATTGACCTATTGAGCTGCCATGAGCGGAAGTGAGATATCGCCGTTGGCGATAGCCGTTGAGCAAGAGAGATCGAAAGTAATTTGTATCGTAAGGTATCGTAAATTCTATGCTATCATTAATTGAATAGAATTCACGCGTGGTCGTCGATGAAATAAGCTTAAATGCGTTTTTATAATCTAGGCAGCGAATAAAAAACGAGAAAAATAATAGAATTCTCTATAACGCATAGAAAGTTAGGTTATATTTCTATAAAACCTGAGAAATATCGGTCAAATAGCCGTTTATTTGACGGTCATCGATCTACAAAACGTTTATTTCGGTTTAAACTCATAGAACATCGCAAAGTCTGCTTTCAAACGTAAAAATAGAGCATAAACTACACTTGAAATTTAGCGTGTGCGTGTGTGCTGTTTAAAAATAACTTTTTTCGTATATTTAAATGGCAAGTTAAAGAGAGAGATGCAACTTGCATCTCCTGTCAACGCAATCAGCTGTCAAGTGATAAAATACCGAGAAATGCCCTCTACAGCAGTGTCCTATTAAATCTTAATATATAATATTATGAAGTGACAGGCAGCTTAAGGTTCGATGGATGAAGGAATTTTTCGTCGAAGGAATTTTTAGTGATTTTCAACGATAGCGAAAAATCTGTGGTTAGGATGGCACCTCCCCCAGTAGTAACAGGTTTATCACCCAAGGAAGGTCCCCCGGGAACACGTGTAACGGTTCGCGGTGAATTTCTGGGAACCAAAGCACAGGATCTCATAGGCAAGTCGGAATAAATGTTTTTTTTTACTTTGATGTAATTTAGAATTATTTTATTTCTCTCATTTTATCTCAGGTCTAACGATATGCGGATGCGACTGCCTCCTCTCTGCCGAATGGAAATCACAAAACAAAATTATCGCCAGGTCAGGCCCTTGCAAGGGCAGAGGCGATATAGTTGTGACTACTCGCAGCGGAGGACAAGGCACTTCCACTGTACAGTTTCGTGGATATCACGAAACTATCGGACCCATGAAAGAGTCAGCTGTATGGGTGGAGGAAGCTCCTGTACAGAGCTTCGTCTGGGGCAGAAGGGCGCTATCACCCACCAATTATCAGCAGGAGGATCCTCTGGGTCTCAGCGTAGAAGGGAACGAGTAAGCACATTTTTCTAAAATTTTAAAGAAACGTGATGGGCAGGAGTAAAATTATCATTGAAATTACTATTCTAACGAGATAAATTATTATTTAATTTTCTTATTCACTGTAATAATCAGGAGTATTTATTTTTAATTACAGGAATTGTGAGGCACAATTTACTGTTTATCTCTTTTATTTGAAAGATTAATCGTGGCAGAGATACAAAGAATTATCGAAAATTTTGTTTTGCAGTAAGAAGTTTCCAGAGGACGAGCTATGCGAATTATTCGGCGATTGTTGTGGCGAATTGACCAGCGAAAAGTTTCATCCTGGTTGGTTTCTGCTCCAGCATCACCATGCGACCTCTCTTGACGATCTTAGAGCAGGTTTGGCTTATTTACGGCGCAAAGTCAATTCTCAAAAGGAAGGCCAGTTGTCGTTTCTCAAGGTAAAACTTATTGCGAATTCCACAAGACAATTACGAACGTTTGATCCATCTGAAACTCATTTTGATCGAGAATTATGATTAAGGCGAACGTAGGAGCAGTTATGGAGCAACTGGAGACGATAGTACTTCTCAAAGAGCAATTCGAAGCGGATGTGAGAAAGTACGGAAACAATCCGACTGATAAACTAGAATCGGCGATAAGAATTTCAATGGCTGAAGCAAACAAGCTCTTCGACGATGTCCTAGCCCGTCGAGATAGGGCAGACGCAACGAGAAGCGCTCTGACATTGATGCAACGCTATCGATTTCTCTTCTGTATGCCAGTCAATATCGAGAAAAACATCAAACGTGGAAATTACGATCTCGTCATAAACGATTACGCGAGAGTTAAAAATCTATTTGGCAACACAGACGTTGAGATTTTCAAACGAGTTCTCGAAGAAATCGAAGACAAAATAAGTTTCTTGAGGGACATATTACGTAAAAAACTTGAAGATACGCCTTTTGCTCTTGAGAAACAAAAGAAAATCATTCGAAATCTCGTTAATCTCGAAGCTAACGGTGATCCAGCATGGGATGCAATAGGCACGTACTTCAGCAATAACAAAACATTGTTTTCATGTTTTCCAGGATTTTACATAAGCAACACAATTTTACGAATAGCTTTACCCCGCCCTTAAGGAGGATAGTGTGCTTTCCACTTATCAAATCGTTGCTTTATTTTTAAAAATGTCTCTAAATTTTAAGGCCGCTTTACGGTGAATTGGATAGCAGCATGTGTACTTAAGGGGCAGCGAAACCCCTATATCGTGCCTTCGCAATCCTTTAAACGCCAACTCGTAACAAACCTTTCCGTCCAATTTTTTTTCTATTCTATCAGAACTTTACAGATAAAGGTAAAGCTTTACACGATGCACAGCACATCAGATTATCATGTAATATTCTTCTTTTTTTTTTCAAAAATTTTAAAGCACAGTAAACAAAATTGGTCTGGAAAGGTTTGCGGAGATTTCTGGATATTTTTGTTCATGATCTGAACATCGTTACGAACAACTGAGCACCAAAGACTTTTTATTCATTGATAAAAAAATAATAGAAAACTTTTTTTTAAAAACTAAAATCGGTGAAACTTTACCTTAAAAAATTTGTTAATTATTTAACTTCCGACTAGCTTAAAATTAATCTATAAAATTGTTAAATCATCGCAGTTTCACACGGAGCATACTTGGACAAGAGTATAACGAGCTGTCTGCAAGATTTCCTGAGCTCTGAAAACGGAGCCGGCGACGATGTGAGCAAAACACTAAAGTCCAACAGCCTAACGCCAATATCAGCGGATCGTTTGCGTCTTTATCGCAGCGATGTCAATTGTAACGTGCCTTCCCGTGTCCTCTGTATCGAATCTTTGTGCGACGTGGTGGCCGAACAATTACCCGATCTATGGCGTTTGGGCCAAAGTTATTTCACGGGTCAGTTGCACGTTGCGGTAGATGCGGAAAAGCAGGTTCCCTTTAAGAATCTCGTTCTCTCGTGTATACAACACGCGAGCGAAGCTATGCGAGAGTCCTGCGGCTCTAACATTTCTCCCGCCTGGATGCTGCACAGTTTGCGCTGTATCAGACAGATGTACGCAGCTCTGATACATCTCGACTTGCCGAGCGAGGCTCTTGACATCTTCGGCAAGTTTCTTTTCGATTTAAGGCTGCAATGCCTCGCTGGACTCTTTAGACAAACTGCTGATAATATTAGCGGATTACAACGCAAGGAAACTTGGCAATTGGAGTATCTGCCAAACGAGGATGGCGGGATAACGAAATTAGTGAGTGAATTACAAAATAAATGATAAAAATTTTATAAAAGCTATTTGAACGTTCAAATAAATTTAGTAGAAGTAAATATCGCTTGTAACAAAGAAGCAAAGAACGGCTGGTGCGTAGTAAGCTTAACGACTGCTAAATTTAAACAATTGTATTTAAAATAAATTAAGTAATTGACACAAATTGAATTTAACAAAAACACCGAAATATCTCATTCGAAAGAATGTACAGCGGACAATTATGCTTATGTTCTAATATTAATATTCAACAGCCTTGCCTCTTCGAAGAAATGGTCATGGAGGTATCGGAGCTGGCTCGTGAAACAGCTGTAGCCTGTGGACCTCGTGAAACTTCTCTCCTGACGAGTCCCTTACAACAATCGCTCTATCACAACGCCGTGAAAACGCTCTTCGTATCTTTCGCTCGTTGTTTACAGCAATTAGCTTTTAGCGGTAGCGAGGAAGCAGCCGACGAGGACGATCCTTCGGTCAGTCAACTAGTCGGATCACCGTCGTGTTACAGAATAAGGGAAAGCAAAAATCGCGGGCTCACGACTCCGGTAAGGAAACCTCGCATTTGCTTTATCGCTTGGAATTAATGTAAAGATTCTAATAACCAACCAGAAATTACGCATTGTAGACAGACTAAAATTTATTTCAACTATGATAAATGATTCTTCGACTTGCTTAACAACGACGGAATAGCAAACCAAGTCTTCTTCGAAACCTTAAAGAATTGAATCGCGACAGATTGCAACACTGCGATAAAAGGCAATTAAATCGATATTTAAATTCGATTCTGAGGTGAAATAGCTACAGCTTAAGGTATTCCTTGGACTTGTACATGCAGTAAAAAATTGTTATACGTTGATCCTTGAGCACAATTTATTGCAACTTGCGCGAGAGCGAGGATATTGAAACATCCCTTAATAAATCTTATAGCAAAAAATCTTAAGTTAAAAAATGCTATTCTCGCATGGCATTTGTACGAAATACCGTATCCGTCTGAAGATAATCTGATCATTTTGTTAATTAGGCTTTAATCTTTTATTGTTTCTTTTTAAAATTTGAATAAACGAATGTTGGAAATAGATTTTTGTGAGTTATCGTAAACAAAATAGTATGATAAACGTAATTTACTCTCTGTATGGCTAACGTGCGAATAACTATGGTAAGATCTATAATCGATATAAGTATATGAAATAAATTACAACTTGACATAAAAAAATAAGGCTTCGCGTGACCTCTCTGTTCCAAGGAATACCTTAAAAGTTTACGCGAGTATTTACAAGTTAATGAACGTTCTCCAGTTATTTTATAAACCTCCCTTCCCCGATCCCTCATCTCGTTACAATATTTTTCGTCTATGTTAAAGACTGGAATGACCTTGTATCGGTTCTTGATTAGTTGTTAGGACTATTACCTTACAAATAATAATTAAACAATGAAAATTGCATTTGATTCAAGATATTTATATCTGCCTTAGACTTGGGAGAAGTGTCTATTGATCTCTTTGAGCAATATACGCTACACATTGAACAGCGTATTACCCCGAGTCGTGATTGCTCTAAAAACACGAGGCTATCCGGATCTCACGATCGCTGAAGGTTGGAGAAACGATTGGACACAGTTGGAGACTCTCGACAGCGCCGTACTCGATGCTTACTTGGAAAGACGATGCGATCCATTGGTAGGAACCATCGAGCCTAGTATGTATCTCGGTGGCTTAGAATGGGACTCAGAAATTGAGCCTACACACATCAGGCCCTATGCTCAAGAAGCTCTTGCCAATCTTATAGCCGTTCATGCTGAGGTAAGATCCTGACTGACAATTTTGCAGCTCGATATAACGAGTAGTCGATTTAAGTAAAGAAAAGTTAATATTTTTGAGGGAGCAATTCGTTCATGCTAAAATTAAACCGCCCCCGTCTTCCTTTTAAAGGGAGTGGGGACGTAGGATTTGAATGAAACTTTTCTTTTATTCGAGATAGATAGCAACGTAATCGCAAAAATAAAAATTTTGCGATTATTGCACGAAATGCACTTGCAATCAAAAAATAAAATCAGGCATGTTGAATTTTTTCAAGAAACTACATTCAGCGTAACCCAAGAACAACGACGTGGACGTAGTAGTATTTTGTTCCCTCTGGGATCCTTGTTTTAGGTGAATCCCCTCGCCTATCACCATCGGGGTGCTTGTTCTTAGTGAATCCCTTTGCCTCTCATTATTCAATTAGAGTAAGTGTTCGAAATTTTGACCTTCAACTTCGATGCACTTATTGGTTCCTTCTTCGAATGCGTGTACACAGCTTAAAAGTGTATCTACTGGAATTTGAGCGCAAGCATCCCTGATTAGCTCTGTCATGTATTCACGAGTTAATTAACTCGGTTTTTGATACTTCAAGGCAAATTATTATTGCGTAAAACAAATTATAGGAAAAGATATCTCAACTACGATGATGAGAAAATAATGTTTAAAAGAAAACTTAACTTTTTAAAGGATATTGAACACGTACTTTTTTTATTTTTCAATCCGATGTGTATTTCATCGCTATCTATCATGAATTTAAAAAAAGTTTCAGACAAAACCTACGTATTTTATAATGTAGAATCCGAATCTGCAATAAAAAATGGAGTTTCCCATTAAAGATTTCAAAGTTACCCCCCGCTCCCTTCAAAAAGGGAGGCGAGTGGGGGGATATAACTTTACCATGAGTGAATTGCCCTCTCAAAAATATTAACTTTTCATCTGGGATATTTTTTCGCAAGATGCTCATTTTTCGATGTCTTCACTTAAATCGTCACCGCCCGGCACATTTATATATTTTACTCAAATAATAAACCAACCAAATTACTATGCTGATCAACGAGTATTATTCCAACAATTAGTTTGAATATTATGTTAGAAGACAGCTGAAACTTTCTTAATTTTTATTTGCTATTAGATGTAAAAAGTAACAATAAACGTAAAATCTTTCGGAGATTTCAAGAATTTAAATTATATTCAAAAGGATTTACCGAATGTTTCAAGGAAGATTCTGTAGTTAATGTTAATGATAAAATCCGGGAGAATAGGACTCGGTATGGATCAATATAGCAATGCTCTTAATTCGGGACTACTGTATTATTGGCTGTACTAAGTTAATAACTTAGACCAATTGCGCTTAAATATATAGAAATACGTGAAATTAGTGTAAGAATAAATTATTTGCAAATTTATTATCGATCGTGCAATTGTAACAATAAATTTGCTCTTTTCAACTGCATCTTGTAGATCGTGTTAATCTTTTAAACTTTCTTCACGGTCAAACAATGTAAATAAACATTTGTTCTCTTAATATCTTGCAATTCGTTTACGAAGAATGGAATTATTAATTATAATATCGTTAAAAAAAAAAAAATGTTTTTCAGGTAAATCGTGTCTCACCGGGATTGCAAAAGAGAGTTTTATCCCACATCGTCGAGACGATAGCCGAAGAATTAGCGAGACTCATGTCTTGCGTCGTGAAATTTGGCCCTCCAGGAATAATTCAATCTCGTGCAGACATCATGATGCTCCGTAACACACTAGAAGCCTACTGCACATCAAGAGCAATGTAATAAATGAAGATAAATAAACATAAATTCATTGGTGAAATCTTAATATTCGATTAATCACAATTTTCTTTGCAGGAGTTTTTTCGAGGAAGCTCTGGACGCTATACCTCAACCAGCAAGTAAAGATTTAACGAAAATCGAAGAATTACTGAGCAACGTTACCACGACTATGCAGCTTCAAATATGCTGCTTGGCTGATCGAACTCAGTTTGACGATAACGCACAAGATCCTAATCGCACTACCACAGTTTGAATGAATATGACGAATCAAAAATAAATTAAGTAATTGCGAGGGAGATTTATATCTTCAATGTAAAATATAAATATAAATAGTATTTAATCAAAATTCGTTTGATTTTCGTTGTTTTTTTTTTTTCAATCTAGAAGTATTATTGCTCTTTTACGTCCCCTACAATATTTATTTTATAATTACCGCGCTGTTCTGCTTGCACAAATGAAAAAAATATAAATTTGTTACCAATCGAATTGGCGTTTAAGGGATTGCGAAGGAGCGAGAGAGACAGAGAGAAGTTTCGCTTCCTCCTAAGGCGAGGCAAAAGATTCACTTGATTCTACCGGTGTGCGACTCGCACATAGGAATCCCACGAGTCCAAGCGAGAGTACACCAGTGTCACGTGTTACAAAGTCAAGTGAATCCTCGCCTTCCCTTAACAGAGGCAATCTCACCTGGTCTCCGGCAAAGCTATCCAATTCTCTGATAGATTCTTAATGAGGATTTACGACATGTAAGTAACGCCGAAAGCGCCGCTATTGTCACCTTATGTAGTTGAGATTAACAACAATCAGATACGACAGCTCATTCCGCGGATCTAACATAATTATATAAAATAAAAAAACAAATTTTTCGATCTTTTAAAAAATGCTCAATGGACATTTCTGATTCTTGACACATCCGTAATATAAAATAATAAAAACCATGAGTCCGTTATTCTATTTTTATTATTTCTAAATGTTAGAAAATGGATTTCAAAAGTTCGAGATTTGATAACGATGAGGCACGCGCCGCGCGGTTCAGCAATATTTACATAACGTATAACTCGTTATAAAGAGATAGGATTTCATTAAAGGACTCGTCTGCCAACAATCACCGACAAATGATTAACAAAAAATGTGCTTTTGTCCTAACACAATATGCGCCTTTGGTAAAATAGGTAAACGGTTTTGGATACCGGCTAAGCCTGCGATAAACGTAGGGAAGGGTATGTCAATATCGTCTTAATATAAATAAAATTAAATACTCGATGACAAAGTTATAAAGGAAATTGCTTTACCACCTCGTTATTCGTTCTTTTTATCTTTGAGTGTCTCATTACAACCATTAGGATCTTCCATTATCGTCGCAGTGTCCCTTCGACTCGGATCCACCGGATAGAGCCTGAAAAAATATATAATTTCGTGCAATAAATATAAAAATTTAATTAAAAAGAAAATAAGAAAAAATATTAAAGAAAGTGATAGGATAAATAGACAAATGAATGAAAAATTAAGCAAACAAATGAACACTCGTGACTCTATCGGTTATTAATTAATTTTTAAATGATAAAAGCAATCGAGAAAAAAAAAATATATAAAAAACACTACCACATGGTAGCGTTCATTCGTCGATAGATGTTCATCCTACTTACCATCGTTGATAGAGATATACAAGAAAGATAGCATCGTCGCGAAAGCACGCGACTCTGTGAGCTACCGGCATCGTTATTATAAATGCAAATACATCATCGATGAAAGTATTGAACGCTTTGTACATAAACGATCGCCACGGTAAATGCGCTACGGACTTTAGTTTGTAATTGACAAACAGCTGAGGCAGCATAAAGAGAAATCCAAATGCGTAAACTCCATTCACCAGTGAATTAATACTCCAAGAGTACCAGCTGCAACAAAAATTCCAATTTTATTCACAAATCTTTAATTCCACGATTTAATTATTATAATTGAATTCAATGAACCTTTTGTGAGGCTGATAAAGCAACGAATAGATTGCACCACCGATTACGAGAGGATACAAAAGGTAACTCAAATAACGCATACTTTCAGCGTCAAATTCACGAGTCTTCGACTCCGCCAAATCACCGTCACCTCTTTCGAACTTTATTCTTGGTAGGATACCCCCGCTTCTCGTTATCTCTAGCCTGAGAATTTTTTTCGATTTCCAAAGCTGGAAGAAGATTTAATTTATCTTTATTTCTTGTCAAAGTTTCCCCATAAGAATAATTAGAGAATTTTTCTTGTTTACACCGCTGTTCGATATCAATCTTTTCATAAAATAAGTGATTCGCATTGTCTCTAATTATACGTAAAAACATTTTATTCATTAAACTTAATTTACCGTTTTTTCATTGATTTTTTTGTAAAAGAAAAAACAATTTCTTTTAATTAATCATATTATTATTATCAGAAAGTAGTTGATATTAAATTTATTGTAGGATAAATAAACGACGAATAGTTATTTTAAAGTTGGGATATTACCTCGATTATCGTGCCGATACCCGCGGGAATTAAAACGAGCAAGGACGAGCCCTCGTCAAGAAGATAGAGGAAAACTATCGACTGGCTAAAAGCTCGCCAAACAATCGTTGTTGTGCTAAGACCTTTAAGATTTTTTTTACATCGCCAGAAGCTTACATCGTTTTTGAAGGCGAGGAAGTCAAAGAGTAGCTGCAAAACAATTATTAGAAATAATAAACTATTGCTTTCTCATTGAGGAAGCTTTGTACCATAAAATATACTTTTTGTTACTTATGATTTTCATGTTCGGGTACTCAAATGGAAAACTTTGAGATAAGTAATTCAAGACGATGTTTTGTCTATCTTTCTCAGATTGCCATGCGTGCAAGGAAGATAGAATTTTCCCATCGCGAATTTCTCCGTCACTATTGATCTTTATTATGAAAAATGAGAACAGTAAACTGTAGAATTGTAAGACGCACTCGACCGTTCTCCTCTTTCATTCGAATGACGAATCGTGGCAGAGCAATTTGCATTACAGTTTTTGTTACCGATCGAGTAGTACCGCGTCAAGTTAAAAGACAATTCGTTTTGTATTTTAGAATAATTAATTAATTCTTACATGCATCGAAGCGATAAAGATTGTTCCGGCTAAAAGATAGATGCTGGTGTTTGCATATATTCCTTTGGCTTCGTCGATATCCTTGTCGGAGAAACCGAGACTTTTTAGGCGTTGCATCGCTGCTTCAATGTGTAAAACTAATCGGATTTTTCCTAGGGAAACTGGCGTGTACAATATCGTTACGTTCATCACCTCGGAATCTTTTGTTATTCGGACGAGATCGTTGTATCGTGTTTGGAGAAAATCGTATTTAATTATCGGTAGAAAAGTTCCATCCCGAGTTACTCTGTTAAATGAATAATAGAAAATTATATTATGAAATTTTATAGCAATCGAATATCATAATATAATCCAAAAATTTACAGCTTCTTCGTATTATTTGTACATTAAATAATATTTCAATTGTTGAATTACGAGAGAGAAAGAGAGAGCGTATTTTAGATACTAAATACGACGAAATGCTATTTTGGAGAAATCAAATTTTCCAGTTCAATTGAATCAATGACAATTCGATTCGACTATTGAATATTCTGGAGCTAACAAATATGCAAAAAGAACATTCATCGAGACAATAATCTATGAACTTTAATTTTATACGTAATTTATAATTCTACAGATGGCAAATATGTTAAGAAAACTTTTTTTTTAGTGGCAAAGTATTTTTAAACTCTATTTTATGAATTTTGTAAACAATTTAGAGCTAATAAATGTCTACAGAAAGTGTTCTTCTATGTGACACAAATATTGCAAAATAATCATTGAGAAATATGTCAATTTTCCGGTTAAGACGATGTGCTACATATTATTTTAATCTCTCAGATCGCTATCCATGCGAGAGAGATAGCTGAATATTCTCATCGTAAATTTCTTCACTACGATTGATCTTTTGGATGAAATTGAGAATGTCGAACTGTAATATTGTGAGATGCAATTCACCGTTGTCCACTTTTACTCAAAAGATCAATCGTAGCAGAGACATTTTCATTAGAATTTTTTGTATCGTTAGAGGGATAACACATCGCCTTAAGGTACAAAAATTGTATAGAAAAATGATTTTATAAATTAATAAACGATTGTCGTACTTAAAGTCCTGTAGCAATTCCATTGGAATCTCGTGCAGAGGTAATTGAATATCATCGGTCATCATGGTAAAAGTGACTTTGCTTCTCAGATGCGATGTAGTCTTTGCTGTGTTAACTTTTTTAGACGAATTCTCAGTAAGAGGTTTGTTTTCTGTCAGAAGATTAAAAGCCTCTGCTTGGGGTACAGCAAACTGTGTCATCTTTATTCTTGTATAGGACATAGCCGTTTCCTAAAAATAATAATAGCACTTGTAGTCCATTAAAGCAATGAAATAGAAAATAATGAGAAATTACCTTTTGCAATTCAAAGAACGATTTGGAAGCTTTGGATGACTGTGGAACGACTATTACGTGTAGAAACAAAGTTCCGTTGTTGCGTGTTTTACTTGGAATTTCCATAACTACGGGTCTGGAAAATAAATTTCTTGTATCGATTGATTTTCTAAAAGGTTTTGCACAATTTCACTAAAGCTTTTTATGTAATTTTAGAAAAAACTATCCTAAAATTCATTTAAATATAATTGAAACATGACAAAATTATGGAATAATATTCATAAAATTTGTCAAATGTTTTGGTTTATTTATAAAAAGCATCAGAAATATTCGCAGCATATTACGATTATACATACATGGTATACGGTTGCGTGTAGTTGAACTGCGTAATAGAATGAACTCGATAAGTTTCTGTAGCGATGGGTCGGCTCATAGACGACACGAAGAGGTGGAGTTCCAATGTAGGATTGTCTTTCAAATAGGATTTGAGACATGTTTTGCCAGTCTCGCATGACGGAGTAACGAATAGTAGAGACAAAGTGTATATGGAATGTGCGATGTAGGCCAGAAAAACACCGGCCAAAATAAGGGTCAACGACGGACGCTGCATGATCGCAGCTTAGTGAAAATGTATCTAACTTATTTTCGTTTTCTCATAGAGGAAGCTTTGTTTTCATGAAAAATAAAATTGAAGATTTCTATTTCAAGGTGCTGAAAATATTCTAAATTGTACAGATATCGCATCTAGATTAAAATTATTGAATGGACACTCGTACATGTGCGTTTCTTGCTCGCAAAATTCAAATCTCTTTGACTTACCAACAGTATTGTCAATGGAGCTAAAATCTGTTACACAAGGAGAGAAGTTACGCTCCTTTGATCCGGATTATATTACATTATTAATTTTAAAAAAAAATCTGTAACTTTTAGCTATCGCTAGCCGATACTTTGAACGATATTTGATATAAAATTTAATGAAAATTGGTCAAAGGGTCAAGATGATTTGAATTTTTACAAATTTTAATAAAGACACGTATCGAGACAAATTTCAATGTGGAATGCCAGTCTATTCCATAGAAAATACAAAAGAGTAATGAAATATTACAAAACAGTTGTAAAGAGTTTGCACGTTGCTTTCTCATTTTTTTTAGTTCACAGTAAACGAAACATCCTCTACGAGTAATCTGAATTTAAGAACGTACTATCTCAGACGAAAGCTCTGTGTTTATTGGAAATTTCAAAAAATTCAAAAGCAATCGGCAGACTTATACTTTGCAACTTTGTCTTTCTAAATCGGTTATTAAAAAAACTTAAATTAGAACGAAATTAATTGTTTAAATCAGGATAAAAGTAATTCTAATCGTTGAATACATTTTTTAACGTTATTTACCTGATGAATTTGTTGCTACTTAATATTTTTACACAAATAAACGGAAGAGCGAAAAATCAACGCCGATACTTTAGAATGTTTTGTTGAACTTTACGTGCTGACGTGGCATCGCGACGATTTACCTTTTCAACATTCTTAAAAAACCGATCAAAGTTTTACTCAAAATAAGAAATGTTTTTCAAAGGATTTTATTGTAAAGAATAAATGCCGGCTTCTGTACTTATGACACGGCTTTGACATAAACCTCTGAGGAATATTTGAGGTTATATTGTCAATGTAAACTGGTTGTAAAGGGAAAGGGTTGGGTATAAGGAAGAGAAAGGGGCTGAAGGGCTTCCGACTAATCGATAATCGATAGTTAAACCCTTTTTTTAAAACAATAAGATGTTTAAGTTTTTAAAGGAGTTCAATTGTTTGTTGATTTTTTCGTATTTGTTTGTAACAAATAATTTTGCAACTAAATATAATTGAATTAAAATTTTTGTACAATTTCACGTGTACGCATATGTTCTTGTACTTAAAAAAAAAAAAAAAAAAGCAAATGTCACATGAATTTAAAATTAAATTGACCAAAGAAAAGAATTGAAAGAAAAAAAATGAATTGATTTAACGCTAAAAGTTAATTATATTTTATATTATATTTGATCTAATCGATAACAAAAACTGTAATTCAAATTTCTCCACCAAGATTCATCTTCCAGATAAAAAATATAGTGAACTACGCATCATAATTCATCAGTTGTACGATAGTTAAATTGAGCAATTTCCTTGCAAATGTTTTAAAATTTTGAACTCGCACATCATACAACAATTTCTTGTATTCATGATTATTGTTAATTTACACGTAGGAACATCGGTTACCCCTTAACGATTTTATGTCACGCTACTACCACCTTCCCTGTTCCATAAACGCTGTCCAAATGTAAAAGTCTGAATTTTTATTACAAGCGCCCATCGCTCTTTTATCACGTATTCGATAAGTGGAAGCGAGAGGGAAAGATGCGTCTTCTTGTTCTTTTTGTCTATCTCTGTTCCACGCATAAGCGCAAAAGCGCAAAAGCGCAAAAAGCAGCCTCACGCATGTGGTTGCTCCTGGTTACAAAGCCAGTTATCATTCTATCGATTCAACTAATCTAACCTGTCACTAATTGTACTATTTTTCTTTTGTACTAATCGGAATACTATCAGGAACGTTGTTTTTTTTTCAGTTTTAAAAATTAATTAATAAAGATCTTGTGAGAAATGGCAGATGCGTCTTCGGAAAATGTTGCTGATTTGATTGCAAGACCGCCTGAAGAATACGTTGCAGAACCTAGGTACATTTTCACAGCTTAATATTTTAGATATTTGTTAATGTTTATTATTATATTTCAATCAGATACGTTTCGAAGTATCGCGAGATAGTTAGAAGAGCAGCAAAGCGAGGAAAAAGCGCTCACAAGACTCTGGGTGTTCCGAGTGTTAATCTAAATCCACCGACGCAGTATCTTAAGAAAAATAGCAAGGAACTTCCGAAAAGGCCAGAAGTGCATCACAAGCATTATCATATACCTGGATATCAGCACAAATTACCCGATTGGCAACCGATCAAAGCTGCTGACAGAGAAGCTCAGGTTACTCAGAATCAATCGGTCGATTTTACCAAACGCAATATAGACGAAGCAAAAAATTTACGGCCACATACGGCTCGTAAGTATTACGTTGACGATAGACGCGGGACAACGCATAACTTGAGAACCAGTGGCTTATTTCCACTGTATAGAAATAAAAAGGTAAAATTAATTTTCATTCGATTTCGTCGGAAATTCTAACCAAATTGTAAAAAAAAAATGTTTTTTCATTCAAGCATCGAAGCTAAATATTTCATTAATTAGATAAATATTTTATCGATCAATCACAAATGCTTATTGAAAAAATAATAATTGTTAATTCAGGTTGCGCAGTTTTTAATAAATAAATAAATCATTTTTTACATCTAATTGTTTAGTTAGTTTAATATTTTTTATAAAAATTTCAAACATGATCGAATAGTGATGTACGATAGCAATTATTGTATTGTTTTTTTTTTTTAAATTATTATATAAATTTTGCTTGATAGAATTACGGGCAAGTTCCCGGAGTCAATTCTCTCGCTGCTGGCATCAAGCTCGGAGAATTAAATGCAAAAAATGCCCATAAGAGAGACAAAATTAGAGGTAAAAATCGTGATCGTTCAAACGAAGAAACTGAAGATACGAAAGCTGAAAGAAACGACTTGAAACTCGAAATAAATTCAACAAAATCTGCTGAGTCAAGTATAAAAAAGAATTCTTATAATTCTTACAAAGAAAAGGACGAAGGATCTATAATATCTAGTCATCCACGGCAACCTCGATGTCGATACGTGACCGAGGACGAACGAGCCGAACTTCTTTACGTTAGTCTTATCAAAACGTATAAAAAGAGGCATCGCTCGATGGGAAAAATCATTGAAAATATTATTCTAACGAAATAATAAATAATTACATTCTTAAAGCGATGTGCTGAATGTCGTGTGTCTATGTTTAGGATTGCTATACGCACGAGAGAGATAACGGAATGTTTCCATGGGAAATTTTTCTGCGACAATTTATCTCATGGATAAAAGATGAGAACGGTGAATTGAAGAATTGTGGAGACGCTGTTTGGCCATTCGCATTTTTTATCCAAAAGGTAAATCGTGGGAACTGTCGGTATTGAGCATCTCCTTGAAGCTAAATAGTTCTTAAGGTGAGGCTCGATACTGATAATCCACCACAAAACGTTAAACACATTCTAGTTTGTAACGTATCGACGCACCAGTGCGTCGATATCACCCAACGGGTTAATAATAGTTGAATTAATAAGTTACTCTTAATTATATGAAAAATAATTGTGAATACAATGATTTTTAGTTTTATCGAAGAATCGTCGATGATTATTCAGTGAGAATAGTGTTTTTAATAGTTTTTCCATCGATTTCCGCCTATGTTTCAATAATTTTGAGCTTTTCACTATCCGAAGACAATTTACAAATGCAATTTTCATCCAAAAGGGAATGAAAAAAAAATGGGACGAAATGATGAAGCAATTTCAGTGTCTACCCTTCCTCACGGACACGCCACCAAAAGCGAAACGAAAATCAAAGATGGAAAAAGATCTTAATCAACTAGAGAAGGACATCGAAGTAATAGAGCGCCATCCCTATATATACGTTTACAATGACGACGCTGAAGAAGACTCTTAACTATGAAAAAAAAAAAATTCAACGGTAAAAAAATAAATATTTTTTTTATTACTTGCGAAATATCAAAATTCCTGCCAAGTTTCTGTTATAAAAGAATTGTCGTCATCTCTGTTAACGATCACAGCAAAAGTGTGAGGATTCATTCCACGCCGTTTCATCTTTTCGCCCATCGATAGCGCGCCAGCGTTAGGATTCTCGTTTTCTTGGGGTTTTGGCTCGATCATCAAAGCCGGACGCTTAGAGAGATTCTTCCATCGACTTTCAATGTCTCCGAGGTTATCGGAGATGATGCGGCTGTCGTATTGCGCGGGAACGTCACAGTAGAGACAGCGAGTTTCCTGATATTCGTCGTCCAACGATGGATGAAAAATTCTTCCGCAAATCGGGCAAATTCGATATTGTATCGACGTTATTTGTAGCAGCGTTGTACTACACCTCGAGAGTTTATGTCCAGCGGGGCAGCTTTCGATCGTCCATGGCAAATCGCTGATAATTTCGCCGCAGAGATTGCACGACTCGGTTTCGATGGAATCGATGTGTGAAGTAAGAGCAAGAGCTTCGCTTATTCTTCGTGAAATATCGTTGCCACTGAGATCTTCGTCCTCCTCTCCGGCTATGTAGATCTCCATGTACATACGTAGAAAGCTTACGGAGCGTTTTTCGTCGGCGGTGAGGCTGGATTTCTTTGCTAAACGGCGGAGATGCTCGCAAGCTGAAAGGAGAAAAATCAGAGGCTGAGCTTCCGATATTTCCCCGACAATTTTCTCCACGCCTTTGAGCATTTGCTTCTTTTCAAGGACTTGAGATATCAGAGTGAGCCACATTACGATTCGCAGTCTATGGAGCGAAAGGCCATCGAGTTCTCTCGGAATTTCTGGTAATTCTTTAGCCGGCTCCGTCGATCGTGCTGCTTTTATACGAATCGACTCCAGACAGTCCCAGTACTCGTACAGCGAAAGTTTGCTGTCTCTACTTGCATTTATTATACTCCAGGGGTTCCACTCGTCTCCCAATAGACTAAACATCTGCAACGTGCTTGGCTCGCGATTTATCAAATGATCGTGCATGGCGTCGGGACTCGTGACGTTCACGAGTATCGTTGCGTTCGGTGAACACGCTACTCCCAGATATTGCACTTTCTTCGACTTCAAATCGTTTTTAACATCCTCGTAAGTCATTTTTTCTGTTCCGCTGACTGTGGCAACGTAGATTTTCGAACTTTGGGTTGTTACGATCACTTTGTCGCTGCTTACCGGAGTCAGACCTAGAAATTCAATTGTTATTTCAATAAATGATGAAACTGAGCTAATCAATAAATAATTAAGTATCAATTAATAATAATAATAAGTTATTTTTATAGTAATCGTATTAATAAAATTATAACAAATTAATATTGATAATGAAATATAATAATTTAATGTCAAATGAAAATAAGAATTTCAATTAGAAAAAATGAATAAATTTATTTAAGATAATTTTTTTTATTGATTTTTTCCTTCAAATTTCATGCTCACCTGTTATAAAAGAGTCTCCGAGCCGCAGATGACGAGTTTTCGAACACTCTCCATTACCATCGATGCTCAGAGCCAACAGCCAAGACGATTTTGTCACAAGAATGAGTCTGCATCCGTTACTCTCGTTCATTAATTTAATCGAAGTCGGAATAATACGATCAGAATGATCGTGATACTTGAATTGTTTCTTATCCCAAAAAATATCATTATTTATAGTAAAGCGAAGCCCGTGAATTCTACCATCTGCATATCCGATAAAAATCACGTGTTTTTTTTCCCCGAGACTCACCCAAAGCAATTCGTTTATTTTTACGCCATTTTCTAAATTAGTTTTGTAGACTATAGTTGGTTCTTTGTTTTTAGAGAGCTCAGAGATGCGTTCTACTCGAGAAACAACGAGATCGGAGCTGCGAAAGACTGAGCCGAGATAAGCAAACGGAGAGTCATCGGAATTGCGAAAAAGAGGACTCCAACAGATAGCTGTGCATAACAGACGATTTATAATATCGGGCCAGGCAATTTTCTCAAATGCTTTATCACTTATATTATTGGGATCGAACCCAGACTCGAGTTTAACGATTTCGTACCATTGGTTCCATAAATTCCACACTGAGAACCAATTGCTGCCCAATTTGTACAAAATTTCAACGCTTCCGGCAGAATTTAAGATCGCCAGGAGGCATTTCGAAGTATCGGTTAGTTTGAGGGGCGACCAAGCAATTTTGAGTATTCTAGGCACTACATCAGTCCTGTCTTCAATTTTTGAAGTAATCGCCGGTTGCATAAGGAGCGCATAAATCTCTTCTCTCGTCATTTTCCATAGCGCACTATTGACCAACTTTTGGAAAGGCTCTGATGGCAAGAATTCTGAAGGGTAGATAAAAGTCCTCCAAAATCTGAATGTTGGATATATGCACATGGGATGTGGCACGAGTTCCTGTAGAATAGCATTTTGAGTATCGCTAATAAATGTGATTAATTTTACAGCAAATATACAAATCGCAATTATCACATTTTTGTTGTTATTATTAATATTTTTATCAATTAGATTCAAATGTGACATTTCAGTACAATTTGCTATAAATTAGACAACTCCTATGGATTCCCTATGGAGTAGACATTTCAATACAATTTCCGATATATTTTATTAGCTCTGAAACAGGAGATATCGCGTCATCTCTAAGCTTTGGTATTATTACACACAGCAATAACAAAAATTGACAACATTACAAATCAAGTTTTAACCTCAAGTCTACATAAAGTTTGATTTCATTTTTATTATTCTCGTTGTACTTACTGCTTGTCTGAAATAATTTGTTTAAAAATTTATTAAAACATTGCATTTAATTGAATGTATTATCCAAAACTATGTGCAATTTAAACAAAACTTCATCATTTTCAAGTCGAGATATAATGACAATCAAAGTTGTCACAAACAAGGTGTATCTTATACACCGAACACGCACCGGCGTCACTTTTGTAATATTGTCAATTGTTATCATCATTATTGTTGTAGGTACTATCCGCATGAAATCATTTATTTGAAAATTTATTTAAACTTGGGGTTCAATTGAATGTATTATCCAAACGTATGTGCAACTTAAACAAAATTTTATCGTTTCCAAGCCGAGATATAATGAAAATCGAACTTGTCATGAATAACATTTGAATTCTGTACGAAACACGCATAAATGTCACTTTTTACTTTTTACTGTCAGAACGTGATTAAAAAATTGAATAAAAAGCGAGATTTTTTTAAGAGAACATAAATCGATTATGCTGAATTTGATATTGATTCACCGTTTCCATTTAACGATACCGTGAATTAAATAAAAATGTTATAGCGCGTGAGTCCTTGACGTATCTGTCAAACATAACCATAAAAGTAGGGAAAAAAAACATTAAGATTTTATTATGAAATTTTTCCCTGAACATTTGTAATAGGAAACCAAAATTATTAACAACTCACAAATATATGAACACCCCGATGAGTGATGAGCGACACATGATTATCCTGAGACCATTCGAGGGCAAAAGGATTTGTGACGATCGGAGAGATCGACAAGCAATATAACTCGTTGGTTTCCATCTTTCCTCTCAATATATCACGAATTTCGTTGAGAAATCATTCTCCAAGAGTCCGTTCACAATTAATGTAAACACAGTGTGAACAAAAATTGTCATCAATGAGAGAGAAATGTAAATATACATCAAAGAAACCTTCTCGGAAAAGCTGCGATTGGTTAATTAAGGTTCAAATTTATTTTCACTGCCTCTTTGAAATACTTGTATACGTTGGTGTGCGCATGCGTCTGTGCTAAGGCGTCATGCGCCAGCGCATGCGTAAGTAAATGCGTGTATGTATGTTACATCGTGTGTTTCACTGTTGCATAATGGAAGCGAAGCCTCGAGATTGCATATATTCGTCGTATTATCTGGTTCTCTCTCGCTCCCCCAAGAACCGCAATTTACTTTTATCTCTCTCACGTACCCATAGACGTTCCGCCTTCCCTTAATGCTAGGTTTATATACACTCGACAGCGCAAGGAACACACTCGAGGGAAAGAGACAATTTAATCTATCGTCTTTCTTTTGTAATTGCGATTGTCGTTTGTCGCGCATATGAAAACGTAGCATGACGGTAGTTAAAGCGCGTACACAAATATACACTTGTGTTTACCTTTATTTCCCACAGGTAGCACAGGCTAACAAACACACGCACGCATAGTCAATATATGCGCCGCTCGCACGATATACGATAATTTATTATTTACAGGTAGAGGGGCGAATGATTTGTTTAATCAAAGAGGCAGGGCCTTCCAATTTTTTTTTTCACGGAACTAAAAATCGTATAAAAAATCCGATTGATTGTTCGTGACCAGATAGAAAAATGTAACGGCACGGGGACTACACGATGGCGGCCCAGAGCAACGGTATCGTGGGATTCACCTACGCCGCAAATAACTGATAATGCTTCCGTGCCGCCACGAAATTTCGACAGTAAAACGTGCCAACAACACTGTGTCCAGCAGCAAATTGTGTCGTAAGTCGTCAAAGAAGCATGTTGGATGCGTGAGGGTACGTCTGGTGTCACAATATCATCTGGTGCAGATGTGCATGACGGCATTCTGCCGACACGTGTCAGCTTATCGCGACATGCTTTTCTAACTCGATAACGGTATTCCGATGATATAAAAAAAAAAGTTTCAGTTCCGAATATAACCATCGTAGAAGAAATAACAATTTTTTTCAATATTACTCTTTGTATAAAACGAAAATTAAACTTTAACAATTTATCAATATTCGATTCTTGTGGTTTTTTTGACGTCGGCGGAACACTGTAAACGATTAATCAAACGTGGGAGAATTCAAATACCATTTACTTTCCTATAAAAAAAATAAATAAAACACGTTTTTTGTTTGAAGTTGATGCATTCTCTACCCTTTGCCCTCCTGTCACGTAATCGTAAAAAAATGGAAATTACGGGTGAACCGTGAACCTTTCGAAGTTCAAATATGTTCGACTTCCGGAACACTCGAAACCGATGACTTGCGCGTGTTGGGTGCGCACTACTGTGTTACGTAGCAGAAGTCAAAACGCATTCGCATAACCCCTCGGTTGCGTGCTTAACTTTGATATCGCATACACACAGACACACACGACAATGCACGAGAAAAGCATACATACGTTTCACGATAGTCTATATGCTTACGGATAGGGGGCGCGTGATTTTTTAATTACTCGTGTCCAAAATGGCGTGGGTGTTGTGAATTGACTAGTAGCCCAGGTAAGCTCCGTTATTGTTTTGTGTTATTTCTACGCGATAACGGGACAACATCGAGACAGATGAATGTTAAATACGAAGATCGTCGCTCATTGTTACTCGGATTGTGTTTTAACTAGCGTATGCAGCCACGTTTCTCACGATTAACATAGGAAATATGTGTGCCGTGCTAATGGTAGAGTCGTGTACGTCCGTGCTAAGTTAGCGTATTTACCCTCTTGACTTTTTATCCTCTTGTCCTGTTATTCCTCGCACGCGTGTCTTCTTATCGATGTCTCACCCCTCTTGAATCTCGCGACGCATTTTCGTTATTTGTTTTGGTATTAGTTTTTTTTTCTTTTTTTCTTATCGCTCATGCGTAAATAATCGTTTGATTTTTGTAACGTGTCGTTTAATTAATTGCTGTATCGAAGTCACTCGATTAAACGCGTCGTATGTAAAGTTACGTGTGCGATTATTTTTATTCTTTGATCCTTGGTATTTAATTTTTGCAATCTCATTTGTACGGAGGAAAAAACTCAGGTTTAGCTCGGATTTAATGAAAAATTATTTTATGAATTAAATCACTTTTAACCATCGATACGATCTCTGATGTGCAACTGAGGACTGTCAACGACAGATTTTCCTTAAATGCAGTCGTGTAAACACCATGCTCGAACATCTACAGTTAATTAACTAGTAATAGAATCTCTTATCTCAAATGGCATAAACCTGCTTGCCCTTATCAGTGAGATAAGGCTTCCGCACTATTTTGTACACATACCTAAGCATTTCTAATTGGCGTTTTAACTCACAGCCGGTAGCTGCTGTGTAAAAACCTTTACTCTCCGATTCTTTGTCACTATTATTTCTCTACGCACGTGTAACGCGAGCCTCTGTTTAGCAAATTTCTAAGTTTTATGGGTAACTTTCTAACAAAGTTTATAAAAGAAGTTGCAAAGCTTGTGCCGCTCCCTTTTATTTGTTCTTAGTACACAGCCTTGTCGATAAAAAAGTACGGTACTTAATTTTGGAAACCGGTTGGCCCTTAACGGCATATTAAGACTTCTGTACTATTTATTACTAGCGTACATTTCTGCACGCATTTCTATGCAGTATTACAACTCTCGGTTGATCGCCGCTGTGCCAAAACCTTTGCTTCCCTCTTTCCTTCGTGCAATGATTTCACTGTGCTTGCGAAATTGGGACCTTCTGTTTATCATGTTCAAGAGCTTTGTAGTAACTTCCTGAAGGATTTTACAAGAGCGTTGCAAACAATAATTTTGTGCATTGCTTCCTTTTTTTCTCCCAGTGCACACAACCTCATCAATGAGAAAGTACGTTGCCCTATTTTGGAAGCCGTCAGGCCCTTATCTCACTAGGCTTGTGCAATGAGAGCCTCTGTTTATCAGATTTGATAGGTTTGTAGTAATTTGCTATTAAAGTTCATGAAAAAAAAACGTTGCTAGGCTGAACCTTGCACACTGATTAATTTTTTTTGTCTACAGTAAGCACAGCTTCCTCCATGAGAAACTGCATTGTTCAATTTGGTTTCCCCATCGCGGAAGCTTTCTGTACAGTGGTGCAAAAAAATGAGTAAGCCGTGTAGAACTTTGATTGCTGTTTGTAACTTTTTTTGACAATTTCGAAAGACAGTTTTGCCATATTTTCGACAATCTTGAGTGCAAAGTCTTAAGAGATTGGAGATGACACAGAGAAAAGTGACAGATTAAACTGTGGCATTTGATGGTTAAAATAATTTTGATTCTCATTTTTATTGATATTCAACAAATTCAAAATGCTACGAAATCTAAGCCTCTCGACAGATACTCACTAAACGTTGTATCGATTTTTTTCCCATGTTCATTCGTGTAGAAAATTGTAGCGCGATAGCAAGCGCGGGAGTAGACTTTTTTTAAATAAAATTTTTTATTCCAATCAAAAGAAGCACCCTGCTCCCATGAAAAAATTTGTAAACAGTTATCGATATTGACTGGATCTACGATGGGTGCGGCGTACAGTGTCTCGCATAGTCTTAAAACGATGTGCAACACGTCGTCTTTATCTCTCAGACTGCAATGCGTGCGAGAGAGATAGCAGAATTTCCCCATCTCGAATTTCTTCGCCAAGATTGATTTTTCGGATAAAAAATAAAAACAGTGAACTGTAGAACTGCAATACGCGGTTCATCGCTCTCCTCTTTTATTCGAAAGATCGTTCGTGGCAGAGAAATTTGCATTACAGTTTTTGTTACCGACCGAGGGATAGCATTCACCTTAAGGTGATACGATAATACCCGGTCGGAAACAAAAAATTGTAATCGATATTTCTCTACCACGTTTCATACGTCGGCTGAAGGAGAACATTCCCAAATTGAAAAATTCGTACGTGACACGGTGTACAACGAGCAGTTATCGTGCCACGACTGTGTCACATTCGGATACACATGCCGACACACTGTTTACACGGTAGACTGGGCCGTACCGTGTACGTAATAATATCGTAACATTTCTATCTGGGTCACTCTCGGTCTAACAATTCTGCAGGGTGACGTTCTGATTTTGAATTGAGGCTCGACACCGAGAGTTCACCTTAAAACTTTCAACACATGTTCCTTCAACACAGATTTTTATTGGGACGTCAGAAGAGTAGATCACTGGTCACGTGATCTATTGTTCAAGAACCCGCAAGTGCGAGAGAAAAAAAATTAACAATTTCTAATACATTTTTCGCGGACCTAGATTTTCTGATAAACGGTCGTATTTTTGGGGGCTCACTTCGTCCCACATTCACGCATCAAAGCCCGCTCTTGTGACGTCTCTGCAAAAATCTGGATTTGAAAATTTGAACGTTTTGAGGTGAACGTCGGTATCTGTGGTGTATTATACCGACTGAGTTTTCATAAGTGCGAGTGAGCCCCATTGGCGATTGCGGTAGAGCGAGAGAGACTGACAGACATTTGTTGCAAATCACGATAAAGCTCTTGATGAAAATTTCTATTTGTATATTTCTAACAATTTCTGTTTGAAAGACCCAAAAAAAAAATCGGATTACAGTTTTTGTTATTAATCCCGAGAATTTCATAATTTATGAAAATTTAAATAAATTCGATCCCAGGAACCCCATTCTCATTTATAAGTAAAAAATACGATAATATGAGAATATTATTGTTAAAATTAAGGCGGAAACTTTGATAGCCATGTTATGGAGATAAAGTAATACGCAGACGATATACGAACATGAAAACGCTGATAAATATCTTATTAATATAAAATTAAATGTTAATAAATAGGCAGAGGCGCCCTGCCCATAACCGTGGATGACTGAATGCGGAAACATGCCAGACTGGCATCCCTACAACCCACCACAGCCAAGTCGAACGTCAGTACCGACGGGAGCTCAGAATGCAAGTACAGGACATATGTTCATCTCTAGCATCAGTCCACCGGCTCTCGACGGCATAAATTTAAGCACTGAGAGTCGGCACCAGTCGACGAAACATCAGAATGACCCATCGCCGTTTATGGCTCGAAATTATCAACCAGGAGGACCAATAGCAACTTCTAATGGATCAACGAGTTCCTCGCTGAGCTCAGGAGTTCACATGACGCCTATGGCGGGTTGCGTGAGCCACTATGCCTCGACGTCTACGAGAAACGCGATGATGGAGGGCATCGGCAGCTCCATGGACCCTCGAATGGGTCCAGTACCCGGAATGAATGAGGAAGTCGTTCATCGGAACAGCCAAATGCCTTTTTCCGGGCCCACCAATCATCCTAACGCCTCTAGCATCAACGTTAATGCCGGAAATGCGATTCATCCTTCTACGATGCCTTCGCAAAACTCTCCAGTCGGCTCTATGTCCCCAGGGCGCCAGGGTCCGGGTTTTGGAGCTTGCAAAGGTCCCTGTTGCAATCCTGATGCCAATATTTCCTACCAACACTGGGACAAATACGGACACTACCACGGTGCACCAAACGCCAACGCCTATCGCGAAAATATGCGACAAGCAGGTTATCCAATCGACAATCGTCGATTTTTACCTGATATGAATATCCGAAAGGATTGTCTGGACGGCAAGGAACTCGAAGGCCCCGCGTCCTTTTCCGTTGAGCATCGTCGCAATTTTCCAGACTATAAATACCGAAAGGACAACGTTCTACCTCGTAATTATCCGAATAACGGCAATAATATGCTGCAAAATTATCCAATGCAGAATTACAACTTTCCTAACGAATACCAAAAGTGTCCTTACTCCGTCAAGGACTATATGCGCCGTGGAAACAATGGTGGACCTATGAATTCGAAAAATTCAGGAATTTTGAAGTATCAGGAACAACACAGCGTTATTGCGCAGCAAAAGTATCAACATTCCAAGCAAATGCAGTATCAGAACGGCTCAGTTATGTCGAGTGGGCTGCAAAACTCTACGGCCACCGGTAGCATGCCTTCGCCCTTGCAGAGTTCGTACTACACCGCTGGACAGATCCCTCGTGAATTGACACGCGATTATTCTCGTGATTATCAGTCGGAACAAAGCGTTGTTCCCAATAGAATGCCTCAGCCACCGAACGCTCACGTTCATGGATCCTTTCAGAAGTACCATCAGGCTTATCACCAGAAAATAGCGATGCAAAGGTACTCGGTGGAAAATCATTTACGCGCTTTTTCGAGAATTCCTGGATATCAGTCGCACCCTAAGTATCAAGAGTGTGTTATGAGGTACAGGGAACTCTTGAGACTCCAACAGACTGTCGACTATCAGAGTGTTCTTCAGGAGGCGCCGAAAGTACCAAGTCCTTCGAACCCCTCACCTGTAGCGCCGATTAATCTTCAATTCGATCAAAACGGCATTCTCATCAATTCGAACTACATTCCAGCCGGATATTCCGGTATTCACGGAGGTATGAATCCCATACCGAGTACAGAGAGCACAGATTCTTCGGGAAACACTAGAATGAGCGGAACAACCAATGTAGAAGCGGGAAATCAATTTGCCAATCGGACGGAGACTTCTACGAATCTTACGCACGATTTGGACAATCAATTACATCAGAGCACAGTTACGGCGATGCACGAAAATCCTGAGAGATATTTTATGTCCGATCAGAAGAATGTGAACGCTGGGAGGTACGAAACAGAGCAAGGGAACGCGAGTGAGAATTTAAATTCGGCCAGCGTCGATGGAACGACAACAGGATGCGAACAGAGGGTAGAAAATTCTTCAGGGACTATTGCTGCCCATGAGACTGCGATTTCAGAGACGATAGAGTACAAAAATTCGAAGGATTTCGCTGATAAGCCAGAACTGGACGTTCGGCAGTTCCTCGCAAATTGGGATGAGTCCGAGGACGAAGATACCGCGGCTGCGAGCATGCCTGACGTAGGCTCGAGCGTCTCGACCGCTGTGCAGTTCGAAGAGGCTGTATTTTCCGCCGAATCTGGGGAAAATTGCCCACTGCAAACGAATACTAGCGAAGTGATAAGTTGTACTGAAAATAAGGATAAAAATTGTGTTTTAGCCAGCACTGAAGGACAATCGACGGAAGTTACCAAGGACATGACGACAATTGCGCCGGAAGTTTCGATGAACGATTCTGGAAGCGAGCGGGAGGCTGTAGCGAAGGAAATACAGTGTATAAGAACGGACGACGGTGTCGATGATATTCCGACGATTCACATAGTCGATAGCCTTGAAGGAGACTCAGAAATTGAAAAAATGCATACGGTTTTCGGTAGACTGGCCTCTGCGGTGCTGAATCCTATTTCCATAGGCGAGGGTTCGGGCGCGGACGTGGGAAAAGGAGAGACGATCGTTTTGTTCAAACAGGGCGACGAGGTTTGCGCTAAAACTCTCGAATTCAGCATTCCTTCTGAGGGAAACAGTTCAGAGGTCGTAGAAGGAGTTATAGCGTCGATAATCGATTCCTCAACGGTCGACACCACTACGATCGTCGATACCACGACGATCATCGATACGACAACGATCGTCGATTCTACGGCAAAAAATTCTTACAAATCTCCGGAAAGATCGGAAGATGCTGATAACGATCAGTTGGAGGAGCAGGCAACTACGATAGCCTCGTCCTCATCCTCTGGCGCCAGTTACGCAGTCACGAACTCTGTTGCTTTGTCCTCCTGCTCGTCAAAATCAAATACCGACGACTCTTCAAATTTGCGGAAGCAAAATAGCTTCACTATTGACGAATCGCACAATCCTGACGATATTAGCTTGCCAGATCTTCAGACATCCGAATGCACGCCTATTTCCACGACTCTCAACACTCCGATTCATTCTGATAGCGAAGAATCCTCGGAACACGTGTCTGATCTCACTATTTCGACGAATCCCATCGAAATCATTCAAAACAGTCCAATTATAAGCTTCACGCACTCGCCGATCAAGATTGAACCTTACGAACAGTTGAATTCCGCAAGAATGGGTCGTCAGGTCAGACAGAGGGAGCACGAGTCGTTAGATTTCGATTTTGATCAAGAAGTCGCTTGCAGGGAGAACGAAAAGTACAACGAAACGACGGAGGTGACGGAAGACAGTGTTGTGGAAGGCCTGGAGGGTGAAGATAGAAATTCCGGGAATTCTATGCTCTTGGACGACATTCGAGAACCGTCGGCGTCTTACAACGAAAAAAATCGAGTAGAGAACGAGAGGGAGGAGGAATATTATCGAACGGCCGATCCGTTGGTCGGTATGACTCATATTTCCAAATCCAACGACCAATCGAAAGTTACTGATGCGTCTGAGACTTCCGCTGAAGCTCCCAGAGCCGAGAATATCGATTCTACGGGTGAATCACCCGTTCACACCATTTTAACGAGCGATGAACTTGACACAGACAAATGCCCGACGATAATGGAACCGGATGACGATTTTAATCGCTCCGAAGATCTGGAGAAGCTCTGCGATATGTCTCTCAGCGGTTCCTGTATGATTCCGCTCATACCCGGCGAGGAGGATTGCGACGAGCCCAGAATGCCAGTTCCACCCATGGAAGGTAATTGTCTGACGAAAATTCTTAACGATACTCTACCCATCACAGATCTCGATGTCCTGGAATCCTCCGATGAGGATAAGCTCGACAAACCCGACGACGATATGTGGGTAGAAGTCCGATACATGGATAAACATTTGAACGAAAATTCAGGTGAAAAAATAAAGAATGAATGGGAAAAAATGAGAAAAGCGGGAAAAAGTAGTAAAATTAGGCAGGAACAATCATCACCAACGAAACTGAAGCATCACTCGGAAATAATTGACGACACATCACAAGAAATCGTTGCTAAAACGAACACTCCCTCAGAATTTCAAGTTGAGAGGATTCCTAGTCTAGAGGCGGAGAGAGAGCCACCAGACTTGGAGAATTGCTTGAAGGATAAAGCTATTGCGAGTTCGACGGTGGAATTGCAGAAATCGACTGTGGAGTTTCAGAAATCCACAGTGGAATTGGAAAAATCAACGGTGGAATTGCAAAAATCGACGGGAAAGGAGCAGAAGGAGGTATCCTGCGAGGAATCGAAAAAATCGATGGATATTATTTGCAGGCGAATGATTTCCATAGACGAGAAACAGTTGGGTGAAAATAGAAGAGATTTTGAGGACGAAAGGCCAGCGGAGAACGACGTCAAAAGTTCAACATCGAACAGCTTTTTGACGAAACATCGCGATTCAAACGTGGAGATTCAGGTGGCGAACTTAAACTTAAAAATTCACGACAACGATATAATTAGGAATGATTCCATCGTCGGAAAATCGAAGAATCAAGAGTCTGCAGGCGATTCGGTGGATGCAATAGAGATCAAGATAAACTTGTCACGCGGAGATGTTCTCAGTCTCAGAAACAATAAATTTCTCGAGGAGGATCGTCGAATGTCACAGGAATCGCTTGAATTACGCGAGAACAATCCACAGGCCCGAGAAAACGTAGCTTGCCCTTCGGGCAAGAAGTGTTGTCGTCGACGTCGCAGATCAATGCCCGATTGCATTGAAACAACAAAAAGAACGCGGAAAAATGACGACGAGAGAGCGCATGTCCTCCAACACTACACACCGAAGAAAATAAAGAGCAGAAGTCGTCACAAAGTTCGTAAATCTATGGACGACGAGTTGTTGATGAATCAAGAACTTTCGCGGAAAATAGTCAGCGTTGAGGAACTAAATTTTCATTTGGAAATGGCAAAAACATTTAATCTACCCTGGCCCCGCGAGGAAGAGCCAAAAACCGGAGATGCATGCTCATCGGGGTTTCCCAAAGATGAAGAAGTTAAAAAAGACAAAAAATCGACGTCCACCAAGAACAGGAACGATTCGCGAACCGATAAGCAAGTAAAAGATGCGAGAGCTGTTCCCAATCCTCCGTACAATTCCTCAATGGAAAATTCTTCGACTCTGGACTTTGACAACTTCGATGTAGCTCCTCATCATAGCAGCGACACCGATCCAGAGCAACGAGACTCTGTTAACGAGGCTAGATACGGAAAAGTTAAATCGCGACTCGAGGATTGCGATAGATATAGAAATCCAACGAATCACGGCTTCGATGAATTAGCGAGTCTCGATGCATTCGAGATTAATCTCAATACAGTTCCTATTTACACGACCAAAGATGGTAGAATTACCTATAGTCCTAATCGAAATTACACATACAGAACTCTCATAATGGAAGCTCGACAGCGGGAAGGATATCCGCCGCTTAGAAAGCTGCATTATCCGAGACACTTGTCACGGAATCATTATCGCGAGAATAATCAGCGAAAAATATATAAAAAGCGTTACGAGGAGGAGAGGATAGAGAAGAAGCGTCGAGGCATCGATTATCACTTGGGGAAATCAAAACGAGCAGCATCCACGAGACACCACGTTGAAGAGACGGAAGCCAGAGGGAGTAAGTCGAAAAAACATGATAACAGACGGAAGGAAACGAGAAGTCCTTCGGAATTCGAGTGCTGCAGCGACGATCAGACCAGAGGATACTCTGCCGATTGCCCTGCTTCAAAAACCCGAACTTCCGACGTTGTTTCCGCTTCATTTAAGTCCGAATCTCGAAAAAGTATACCGGAGATCGAGCCTGCTTCTCGAAGAACGGAAATTTCTCGAAAAGAGGATGGTCCCGAGGCTTCTAAACATTCTGCAACGTCTTACAATGGTCCATGTCCAATAAAAAATGTGATAGACTCGCTGACAAGTCCCAAACACTTTCCTAATCGTGAACCCGACGATTCTATCGTTTCTAAGATCTTTCAAGGTCAGGAGCTTGAAATTCCAACGCGAAAAGTTACTGTGAATTGCGAGGAGAAATTGCAGAGCCAACGAGACAATTCCGAAAGGAACTCGAGGTTTTTTCAAGACTCACCGCTATTGCTCAAAACTCCTATGGCCAGTCCCCTTATCAATTTAGAAAAAAGACCTATCGGCTGGGATATCGAGCAGGATTGTCAAACTGTTTTGTCCGATAGCGGGTTGGAATCGTCGACGACATACGTCGAGGCTACCAAGGAATCCAGAAGGATTCAACGATGGAAAAATTCGTTCGTTAACAAAGTCGAAGCTAACAGAACAATATATTCTGATACCAGGGACAACAGGTATGAACCTATCGACCTTTCGCATGATAAAATGCAGGAGAAAACTTCGAGGTACTTCGACGCTGAGCCCAAAAGTCTGATAATGAGAGAAGAGGAAAAACAGGAGCTTCTCGGGAAAAGTACAACGATTAACACAGCAGACAATGAAAATCCAGTCGAGGACGAACTCAAAGAAATATCCTCAATTATTATAGAAGAAAAGATCGAAAAATTCGATGCCGAAAAGCCAAAAATTACTTTAGCGATGCAAAAATCTTCAGTAGAGCCAGACAATTCTTCAAAGTCAAACGAGATGAGCGAAATTGTGAAAAGTCTCGACCTGGCGATCGCAAATCGACACTCTGGCATTTTTAAAGAAACCAGAAGTACAATTGAGCGAGAAAAAGAAGTAAAAGTGAAGGAAAATCGGCCGGCACAGATTTTTCGACGGGACAAAAAGACGAAGAGCCTGATGAACAAAGTTTCGGAAGTTTTACTGAGAAGAGCCACCAGCGACGACGTCGATAGACGAGAATCGAGAAATTTGTTTTTCCAAACTTTAAGATTCTCAGATATCGAGATAACAAAGACTCCAGAGGTACAGGAGGAGCATTCGATCCCTCTCGTGGAAGAAGATGAGAAAACTGTCGATGAAACGGAGAACCTGGACACACAGGTGACAACGAACGAGCCCGTGAACCGATGTCCTACTCCAGGTACTTTCGGAGCTGCTTGCAAAGATTTCTTGATCGACACTTCTACCAGTTTTTCGAGCTGCTTGAAGCTAAGAGTTCCCGAACTCGTTAGCGAGATGCCCAGCGAATCCGAAGCCGCGCAGCTCGAGGATACCTCGACAAGGTTTGCCAGCGAGTCGATGGATTTCAAAGAAATTCCTGAGGTGAGTAATTCGCAAGGAAATTTCTCTTTCCCCAATCAAAGAATTCACAATTCTTCTGCCATTGATGATACCACTGTCAGAGACTCTTTCTTCTCGAATATCACGGAAAATGCGATAATAGCGAGCGTCGATTGTACCAGGAAAAGCTCAGAATTGCATGGAGAGTCTCAGGAAATAAATTCGATGCGTGTTAAAGATTCTCCTGAAAAAGCACCGATTTTGAGCTTCTCTGGACAAATCCACGACTCTCGGCACGACGATTCACAGACCAAAAGCCCGCCGTGTCTCATCAATGAAAATTCCATTCCTAAACTCGTGATTAAGAAAAACGAGAGCCCTAAATCGTCTCCTCAACATCCTCTCGAGATTTTCAGGGAATCTGTGGAAAAAAAGAAGAGAAAGCCTCTTGAATTCGATCAAGAAATTTCCTCACATCCTAAGATACCGAAGATGATTATAAGGAATGTGAGATCACGACCGGGCACTCCAACGGCCATCGAGGAAGACAATGAAATCAGAAATTCAACAAAAGAGCAAAAACTCTTTAAGGTGAAAATAAAATTGGACAAAAATGAAGAAAATCGCGAAGAATGCAAAGTCCCAAAGATGAAAATCAAATTGGAGGACAAACAGCTACCGAGAATGATACTAGGAAATTCAAAGTGCCTGGATATCGGCCCCGAGGCTTCGAAAAATGTTCCTAAAGTGAAAATAAGAAAGGTGCGAAGATCCTCGACAAGTCGCTCGCCAATAAGAGCCGAAAAGTTTCCTCTAGTAGGAAAATTATCCAGGCAATCGTCAGAGACAGAGATGCAGGTCGATTTCTCGGAAAATATGGACAATAGCGACGCCAGTAGCTCCTATAAATTTACTTTGATCGATAAATCGTCCTCCAAATCTCACCATCAGAGCAGCAGAGTCGAGAGGGTCGAAGAAGAGTGTAAGCAGGACCGGATACCAAAGCTAACGATAAAGAAGCAGGAAGTAACTGGCAGTGGTTTTTCTTCAAGCTCTTCGGCGAAGAAACGAAGCTCCAGGAGTCCCGGTGAATCTAGCTCAAGGAAACGGAAGGGAACTAGCAAGCATTGCAGCAATAAAAAGGAGGAAACTCGATCGCAAGAGAGAAGAACGAATTCCTTGGACAACGAAAGCAATGCAGACTCCCAGAGCGTCTCGGAGAAGGTTCCGAAGGTTATAATTAAACGTACGTCCCCGAGCGCGGAGTTTAAGTGCGAATTAAGCAAAGTTGGTCGCGAGGCGATTACGAAAGATTCGAAATGGCAACCGGAAGTCAAGCTTCAACGTTCCTGGATTTTGGACTGTATGGCGAAGGAACCAGGGAATGGTAAACTCGTTCTTAAAATGCTCGAAGGCTCGCTTGGCTTAAAAGAGCGATTAGATCTAAGTTCGAAGAAGCATCGTGAGTGGAAGCGAAGTATTTCTGACTGTGATTTAAACAAATCGCAACCGCTTTCTGTACATTCAATCGGCAAATATCGACGAAAGAGCTGTGACGAATTCGTCGACCACGATCGAAGAGCATTGCGCGAGAAGGAGACCTCGTGGCAGGGAAATTACGAGACCAGCGAGGTTTTGGGTGAATCGAGGACACTGCCGAGTTCCGTAAAAGCTGAGGAGGACAAGGAAGCGAGAAATGCGAGGAAAAGTGGATCAGAGACTACCAAGAGCTCCGGTGGCGAGAAAACCACGAAAATTGAAGAAACTATAACGAGGGACAAGTTGGATGTCAAGAAGAGCACGAAGAATGCTCCGGTCTCGATAAAACCGGAGAAAAACGTTGGAAATTATGAAGAGAACGAAGGTTCGGTGATTAAATTGGACTCTTCGGACGAGAGTCAAACTACCATCGAAATTTTACCGGCATCACCGGACAACAGTCAACCTGAACTCGATAGTATGGTGCAAGGGATGGAGGTCACTGAGGGCAACTGTTGCGGCCCTATGGGCAAGTTATACTCCGACGAAGCGATTCCAACGCAATTTGAGCTTGAATTGGAAATTGTCGATAATAGCACCGTCGATTCGTTCGAGGTTCCAATACCGATGCCTGGGGATACGAGTCTCGAGGACGATTCGATTTCCACCGTTGAGAATTTGCACAAACTCGAGCGATTCAAGCCTTATCGCGTGAATGCCGATGACGAGAGCCTCGCGACTGATCTCGGTTGCGATAAATTCGTCTACAGCGATGAATCCATTAGCCTTTCGACGAAAAGTTACCCAAAATCATCGTTCGACGTTGAAATGGACGCTAAAATTATTTGTTGCTCCGATTCTCTGGTCAAGGAAGTTTTAGCGGCTAAAGAAACGCTCAAGCGTTGCCTGACGAAATCCAAAAGCATCTCGAGACCAAAGTTGAAGCCAAGACCAAAAACCGCCGCGGAAAAGAAGCAGGGCTCGGGTTTTCAATTCGTTGGCTTGTCGGAATTGGCTAAAACTTCCAAATGCGACGTTAAGGAACGCGCAGTCTTCCACAGTGACGATAAATCATGCGGAAACGTCGAAACCACTGTAAGCGTCGAAAAAAACACGAACATTAAGATTAAGGACGAAATAACGTTGCATAAGTCGCAAGAAAAGCAGGACAAGTATCGTAAATCGTGGAGCAACGAAAGGCGATCAAAGGAAGACTCCGTGTCGTCCAGTACGGCCAGTAAATCTTCAAAGCGTTCGGTTCCTTCATCGACAAACGTAGGTGAAACGAAAATCAGAGGAAAGTCCATGGTGAATGAGAGTTATGGCGAAAATTCGAGAACCCAAGAGGCAACTTCTAGCGAAAGAACTGGCCCTTCGGAAAAGATTGGCAAGCATCGAAGCAGCGCAAAATCGACGGAGAGAACCAAAGATCCACAGCAGCAGCAGCAACAGCAACAGCAACAGCAACAAGGGAGCGCAACAAAGATCGTAAAAATCGAGGATTCTTCGAATAAAATAATGTCCTACAAGATACCAAAAATATCACGATCCAGGAAGAGAAATGGCAGCGAAGATTCGGTGAAGGAAGACAAGAGAAAGTCTCCGAGTCCCACAAAAATGCCAATTCTTGAACCACAAATTCAACTCAATTTCGAACTCGCTGGGTCTGACAGAGACACCTCCCGTTCACCGCCAGTTATAACGAAACAGGAGGAACCGGATATCCATACCGAACAACCAAAGAAACTCGAGGAAAAAGTTCACTCGGATAAACTAGATAGCATCACGAAACAAGACTCGGAGGCTGTGACGTTTGCCGATATTGTCTCCAAATTGGCCTATCACGAAAAGGTAATTTGTTGGTTTTACAAAGAAAAAAAAAAAACAAACATAAATTCGACTTTGTCGAATTAGGTTTATTAAAAGTAATAAAGCATATCCACCTCTGCTTAAAATTACGTTTTGCAAAACCTTATTCTTTTATTTCGATTTGTGGCTCTCCGTTTCAATGATCTATGGATTCTAAAATTTAGCTTAACCAAAAAGTTGTACAGATTCCTTGACTCCGTTTAACAATAAATTTTCTTTACGCAAAAGGCAACGATAAGGCACAGACGTTACTGTACTCTGTGCGAGAGATGGTTTCCTACCGCCGCCCGACATCGAAGACATCTCACAGGCTACCAGCACCGTCACACAGAACTTACTCAAAGACGAACGGTCCACGCACTTTTCATGCTCTTCACGGGCAAGCCATGCCCGCGACTATTGCCATCGAGCATAGTTCGTACCGACTGTTTGCCTGGTGAGCCAACGCCTCTGCAGATCGCCGTCCAGGTACATAAAGAGAATATTTTTAAAAACATTTGAAAAAACTTCTTCAACCCTAAAATCTCGACAAAACGATTGTAAAAACACAATTGACACATCAATTTATTTCCAGGACGTTGCGATAAGCCTCGAAGACGGTGCACGGATGAAACCGAAGGACGTAAGCGAAAAGAACGATTGAAACTTAACGCTTTTACATCCTCCGGATAACCAGATTTGCCAGGAGTCTCGATCCCTCTGGTCAGGTCTGTTTATTTATTTAGCCAAAGATATTAGATACGAGAGACATTGCCGGGCGTTTAGGTTGGTTATATTACTTAAATTATTCTTGAGACGAACGCTGCCAGGCATCGTCGTCTTCAATTTTGTACAAATAACTTTACGAGCAAGACCACGCGTCTTGTTGACTAAAAAAAAAATTTTAAATATCAATTATTTACATTCTTAAAAATGCGCCGATCATACTGCAGTATGTGTTATACATACACCAAACATACACAGAGATAAAGACACACATACACACGTTCATACATAGATATTTATATTTATTATTGCAATGTCCTGACGGACTTAGGAGTATGCATACGCTTAAGTATGCACGGGTTTCAAACGCTTGAAGGGAGAGATATAATATATACATATGTATAGACAGATATATCTTTTTACGTTGGGATAGACGTATACATATATATATTTTAAAAGGAACGTATTTACCTTTCCATTATCCGTCAACAATTTTAAATGCACTACATTATTTCTCGTGCCCCTTCTCTAATTTTTTCCGATGGCCAAAGTTGGATAAATCTGATGGCCAAAGTGCGTTTCTCGATATAATTGCATCAAAACGCAATATTACTCGACGAATTTTCGAAAACATGATGTTTTTCGAAATTTTTGAGGCTTTTGTTGCTAGTGAATGTTACGATTTTTTTTTTTTTAATTCAATCGTTTGAAATATTTTTGGTCTTGTTTCCAATTAATCGAATTTGAAATTCGCTTTTTTTTTCATCTTTTCTTTTTACTCCAGTGAGACGTTTGATTGCTCGGTCGTTTTAACATGTCGGTAAAAGAAAACTGCGGTACATTTTTGCTTACTCCAGGTACTCATTTCGCGACGTTGAGAGAGACAGGCAAAGTCAGAGACAGAGAAAACGCCTAACGGAATTCAATAAATCCGCTCAGTCAATCGAAGAGTTCTCTTTGAAATATTCATTGATCAAACTTCTCGATGAGATGCATCGTATCGTTAAAATCCTGGAAACATTTTGATTCGAACGTTAACTAATCGACAAAGACAAAGAATGTACAACGAGAACCCCTTCGCTTGACGCTATGCGAATCTGCCGTAATAGCGTGTGTTAAGTTTTCAATAATTATCATTTCATAAAAATATTCGGTTCCCGAGCATCAAATTTTGCAAATATTGCGGTACAAAGTATTACTTTAACCTCTTAAAAAATGTAAATACTTATCTAATCGTAATGCTCATCAAAGGACTGTCTCAAGCGGTATTTTTAACAGTTTTTGGACATTTTTAAGCGTAAAATTGTTGCGTAGGAAGCTCAGCTATCGGGTTCAATTATGCATGACTGCATAATCGCAGAACTATGGTCGTTTAAACGAGAAATGCATAAACATGGCCGATCAAGGATTCACTTGAATAGTTATTCAGATAAAATGAACAACAAAACTGAAGCTAAATAAAGAAAATTCTCTAACCTTTCGTTATATTTCAAGGCTAAAAGTGTTGATTTAAAAAAAATTCGTTAAATTTCATTCGATTGAATATTTTATAATTAAATGAAAAAATCTTCAAAACTTAATTACTGTACGACATGTTACAACTATTTCAAGTAATTTGTTCTTCCAATCGCTATCGTTTTCAAAATATTAATCAACGATAGTCGACTGTGCTCAATATATTTTCACATAAAAGACAATAGTTCGCCGAATATTTGTCACGAATTTAACTCTTTACAAGTCATAATGTCCGAAACCATCCCGGAATAGGACTATAAAGAGGAGAGCAGGGATAACTTATTCTTACGGTAGAACCGAGGAGTTGGGTTATTCTTATCACTGATAAAGGGTTAATCATTTATTTCGTCTTCATGATATCATTATTACTAAGTAGGAAAATATTAAGTGCAATATAAATGAGTTTTTACTATGTCTGTTAACGATTCATCATTTTAGTTTATGCATTTCAATGAACATAACAGTTGTTAGCTCGATTCTTTTGATTTAAGACAGTTTCATTAGTGAGTTATCTTAAGGAGATTAATGCTTAACCCTTTATAAGTTACAACGTCCGAAACCATCCCGGAATGGGACTATAAAGAGGAGAGCAGGGATAACGCGTTCTTACGGTAGAACCGAGGAGTTGGGTTATTCTTGTCACTGATAAAGGGTTAATCATTTACTTTGTCTTTATGATATCATTATTACGAAGTAGGAAAATATTAACCCTTTGCCCTCGAGAGGTGACTCGCTCACCACTTATTGGGTGAACGAGACACCTCCAGAGTGCAAAGGGTTAAGTGTAATATAAATGAGTTTCTACTATGTCTGTTAACGATTCATCATTTTAGTTGATGCATTTCAATGAACATATCAGTTGTTAGCTCGATTCTTTTGATTTAAGCCAGTTTCATTAGTGAGTTATCTTAAGGAGATTAATGTTTAACCCTTTATAAGTTACAACGTCCGAAACCATCCCGGAATGGGACTATAAAGAGGAGAGCAGGGATAACGCGTTCTTACGGTAGAACCGAGGAGTTGGGTTATTCTTGTCACTGATAAAGGGTTAATCATTTACTTTGTCTTTATGATATCATTATTACGAAGTAGGAAAATATTAACCCTTTGCCCTCGAGAGGTGACTCGCTCACCACTTATTGGGTGAACGAGACACCTCCAGAGTGCAAAGGGTTAAGTGTAATATAAATGAGTTTCTACCATGTCTGTTAACGATTCATCATTTTAGTTGATGCATTTCAATGAACATATCAGTTGTTAGCTCGATTCTTTTGATTTAAGCCAGTTTCATTAGTGAGTTATCTTAAGGAGATTAATGTTTAACCCTTTATAAGTTACAACGTCCGAAACCATCCCGGAATGGGACTATAAAGAGGAGAGCAGGGATAACGCGTTCTTACGGTAGAACCGAGGAGTTGGGTTATTCTTGTCACTGATAAAGGGTTAATCATTTACTTCGTCTTCATGATATCATTATTGCGAAGTAGGAAAATATTAAGTGCAATATAAATTAGTTTTTACTATGTCTGTTAACGATTCATCATTTTAGTTGATGCATTTCAATGAACATAACATTTGTTAGCTCGATTCTTTTGATTTAAGCCAGTTTCATTAGTGAGTTATATTAAGGAGATTAATGTTTAACCCTTCATAAGTCGCAACGTGCGAAACCATCCCGGAGTGGGACTATGAAGAGTAGAACGGGGATAAAGCGTCTATGCGAAGTTAACCGGACGAATTTGGCGAATTTACTAGGGTTTGGGGAAAAAGCTCATAAAAATCAAACTAAAAATGATATTTACATAATTCAAAAATAAACGTATTAAGAACAAAATGGAGAATAAAGCTATAGCACTAACTTTTCAGTATTCATTAAAAATCATACGAATAACACGAGTACGAATCATCATGAAAAATATAAGATTTGAGTTCTCTCTTACAAAACGTATTTGCACATAAGAAACGTCATCGTTTTATCATAACTTTGCATAAACCACTTGGTACGAAGTCTCGATGCACGGCGTGGCACACAAACTCTCAGATAACTATCATAAACATTTCGATTTCGGTGCCAGGAACGGACACGGTGTCGAGTTTCTCTCTTATCGCTCCAGCGTAAACAGAATCTCGACACCAACCGGCATAGAATGTACAAAAAGTCAAACCCAAAACATTTTTCTAAATTCTTTTGCAACGAAATTAGATCATTTACAACGTTTTATAAAAATTTTTTGAGGTAAAGCTTTATCACAATGCGAAGAATAAGGCGCTATCACACGCGCAACGATATATCGTCGTTGGCACTTTTTGCAGGTGTATCGAACGACGATATATCGTCGTCCGGCACTAAAAGGGTTAAGGTACAGTCGAGGGATGAGGATATTCTTATGACTTATAAAGAGTTGAATGATAATTCCTTGGAACCAACGCAATAATATCAAAAGAATTCGTTGGGCAATCCATCCTCTTTGGCTATCATTAAATTTTCGCACATTTTTTTACACCCATCGGGATACACACGAAGTGCCTTAATGTACATTCCCAACATTATTTCTTCGTAAAAATCGTTGATTATCGAATAAATAAATTGCTAAAAAGTATATAAATTCAACGACGTTACAAATTGGCCAAACGTATCAAATGGATTTATATCAATTTGAACAACAATATAAACGAATCTCCTTAAATTCCAAAGATATCTCGAAAAAACATGGAGAAGGCGACTAAACGTACAAAGTTATTTTACGGACGTCACGGTAGCGATATAAAATACTTTACTCAATGATTGGCTCACATTTTATTATATATAACATTTAAACATTTTTTTTTTCTTTTCTTCTTTTTTTGTGTCTTTCTCAAATTAAACGCAAGTACCGACGTGACCTTAGTGTATTTCGCATACATTGACTGTCGAATAATGAGAAGTAATGTCGATGCTCCGATAAACAAGGGCTAAACGTGTGCGGTGTGTGCAAACTATCGAATCATCGTGTGTTCTATGTGCCTAAAAAATAGAGATTTTATAGATCTATATATAAACCAACAAAAAATTATATATATTATAAATATAATATACGAATAGTATGTACACATGTAAAAATAATAATAATAATAATTATATATATATATATATAAACAAGAAGGATAAACAGAGAGTAACGAGGACGCGAAGGAGCACTCAAGTCCAAGATTAGTTATAATGCAATCTGTATAAACTTGATGTACGAATTTGTACCGTTGCTTCGTCGTCATCTCGCGTACCGTATTGCCTTAAACTTTTAAAAATATTTAAAAAGGAAAGAAAAAACAAATAAAACCAACACTAAAGGTTTTAGAGAAAGTTTGATTTTACAGAAAATCCGGGCTTGCTGGACGCTAGCGATACGAGAGTTTTGTCGCTCTGTATTTGTGATAGAACGATGAGTGAGATTGAAACTCTCACTCTCGGAAAATCCCTGAAAACTATAATTAATCCAAACTAATAATGTTCCTCGCATATCTACAGGTTGTTCGTGTGAAAAAAAAAAAAAAAAACAACTAAACGATATTAAATATATATATCGTTGGTTAATGGACGATTGGTTACATTATATTGTTTGTTGGGTTTTTTTTTTTTTTTTTTTTTTCTTTTTTTTAACAATAGACATTCGTCTTATATTTTATAAAAAATTTCTTTAAACAATTGGAATAATTAGAAAAAAAGTATAATAGAAAATACTATTTACATTCCATTTATCGGGCGAGATGCAGTATTGAAAATTTTATGTCTATTTGTGTCGCATTTTCGATTATTCGCGTGAATTTTTATCATCGATTATCACTGTTGACTGTTGATAATATTTCTGATGATAAGTCGCTTGACTATTTTAACAAATATTATAACGTTATCAACGAATAAATATGCAATGTTTTTTTTTTGTTTTTTTTTGTTTTTTTTTTTTTTCAAAAATTCCTTGAATAGAAGATGGCGCGATATAGTACATTTTTATATAATAATTCTAACGTTTCAATAAATTTTCAACTGTTTCATATTATTTCGATGTTTAAAATGTTGTAGAATTTTATTGATTCAACGAATTTCATTACATTGTCAAAATTATCTTAACATTCCAATTTAAAAAACAAAAATATATATTTCATAAGACAAGAAAAAAAAAAGTGAAATACAATGGGAAACATTCGAAAAAAATTCGGGTCGTATGATTCTAGATTCGAACCCGAGATATTTCTCAAAATTAATTTGAATTCTCCTCGTATATTGAATATTCCACAACGTAAAATTTTATAATTGAAACAAAAATGTCTTTATGAAGTGTAAACAAAAATTGTTCTATATATTCGTGTATTCTCTATCATTAATGACGTTTAAATATATTCGCGTTATCAATATTTAAAAAAAGAAGAAGAAGAAGAAAAAAAAGTATTGGCTGCTCCACCACTGCCCGGAGAGTTTATATCAATGCGATTGGATTAAAAATGTTTTTATTTACATTTTTTAATATGCGGGATAAGAAAAAAAACGCGCATTCAGTTTGTTGATGTAAGAGTATCGCACCATCGATTAGAGTTTAATGATTGTTAAAAAAAAAAAGAAAAAAAAGAGAAAAAAAATATTAACTTTTTAGTCAAACTATTAATGTATTCGAGTGGACACAGGGTTTATCTATCGGATCTCCTAATTTTGTAGTCAGTTAATGATTTATATAAATAATATATTTAAAAGAAACACACACACATATATATATATATAAATAAATAAATAAATAAATAAATAAATATAAATATAAATAAAAGTATAAATAGGCACGAAGCGGGCGGGTTGCGGCCTTGATCCTAAAAATGGTCCAACATGTTACCTATCTACAAATTAAGTTTATATTACATTAACATTGTTGCTTCGATAACAAAAGCCGAGTCATTTATAAATTACTTATTAAAATTGTACTCCAAGAGAGCGTCTGGTAGTGTTATCGTTGCATTTTAAATAAATAAAAATATAATTGCGTCGTTATACAGAACATAAAAAGAATAATGTACGTCAGGGAGGATCTAAAGAAGAGAAAAAAAGTAAAAATGTGTACTTAGAGAACCGTGAGCGGGCGCGGTTTGGCGAACGATTGATAATTGATTGAACAAGGCGTAAAAAAAATAATAAATAAATCATGTATCGAGATATAATATTAAAAAAAAAGCGTTGAGTGTATTCTACGAAATGGCCACTTTCTTGTCCAAAATTCGTTAAGTTTTATTACGTTTAATCATTTTGACAATGAGACAATGATTCTCGTGTTGCGAAGATTCGAATACGCTTCTTGGTTTTTTAAAAAAAATTATTTTATTTATTTATTTTTTATCATTGACATTGCATCGTCTCGCAATTCTAGTCGAATTATATTTATTAATATTAACGAATTCTTTGTGTTCAGAAATCGAGTTGCGACGATATATCGTCGCACAAATATTCTCTCATCCGCATATATCGTACACGAATTATTCTTTCAAGTATCTCGAGACTCGTAACATTATCACAAAAGTGCAATATTTATATAATTAGTATGAATTAATGAAGAAAAACAATTGCTTAAATGAGAAGAAAACAAAAAATATGTTTACTCCGTTTACCAAGAAGCAATTCGAGTCTGACGATATCTTTAAACACACTGTGCATAGTACATAGCTCTATATACACATACAAATATTTATATGGTGCGCATAAAAACAATATTTGTTGTTCGGTTGATGAATTATTTCTTCTTTTGTTTGTTTCCGTAGAATATTGTAATTGTCTATTACGATTCAAGAGTTAACATTTTGAGGGTCCGCGGCGCTCAATAATTCAAACTTACCGAGAAGATAAAGAATAATATTAAAGCGTGATTTTTGTTATTGTTATTATTATTTTAACGTATAATATCTTTTTATTAAACTATTTTTAAAGCAATAATAGTCGACGAATCGAATACGTTTAATTTTCATAATTCTTTGGCATAATCAGGGTAAAAAGAAAAAATAAAACTTAGTGCGTCACACATTCCAAATATTATTCGCGAATATATTATATATGATGTGATCCTCGCGAGTTTTAATATCGCGGGGATGACAATTTTCTCGTTGCTCTGAGGTTTTATTGAATTTAAATTACTAAGACCATCCCCTGCCCTCTCCCCCATTATAATAGTTGTAGTATTAACGGCCACCCGATGTTTTATTAAGCAGTGTACTGGGATAATAGGTAGAGGTATTATGATACAAACAAACAAAAATTGCAATGTCTTATGTGTGTGATAAATAAGACTTGTTTGAGCTGAATGTCAGCCTGTTGCACTATTATGAATAAAAGAAATCTATATATAACTTGTAATTCTTTATTATTTTATCCTACGCCTAATTCCTTATCTTAATATCTTAAGGTAGTACCGCGGGTAATTCAAAGTGATAGACCATAGAAACTATATTATTAAATAACGCTCACTCGTGCCCCTGCCGGACTACGCCTTAACCTCAAAATTTGCGCTTCAAACAGTGGCAGTGGGGGACTTTGTCTAATAGCACGGAAATCCGGTGCCGACTCCGTTGAGTTAGAGAGAGTCGACTGTAGTAATTTTGTGATGACAACGTCGTAAAACACGCGTCGTCTGTATACAACGTACGTTTGCGCGAAACATGATTGCTCGATTGTTCGCTCGGCGTTTTGAAGCTACTCGTTTGTCCACGATATACGTGATATATTATGTGAGATTATGTTTTTGTTTTATCCAAGAAAAAAGTATGCATACGAAAGTTGTCGCTAAGGAGAATCACAATGTCAAGTCTCAATACGTAAAGCTAATATATATTTGGAAAATACATAAAGTATATCGTTTAATTAGAAACTTTTAAGCCGGAATAGAATATAAGAATTATTATAATAAATAATCATTGACTATCGACCCTAAAATAAGAGATGTTAGGGTGCAATTCATGGTAATGAGTTAATACAGAATAACTTATTATAATAAATATAATAAGAAATAAGTTATAACCTATGATTAACCCTCCGTAGACACACATTGGTGTGTGGTGTCCGGACGATTTTAAAAATCGATAGATTCTCCTATTCATTTCCATTAAATAACAATAATAAAAATTAATTTTTATCCATCATTAAATGCATGCTCTCTTTCTATAGATCTCAAACCACTCTCGTGATTTTTTTCAGATTTTTTAAACGAGTCTAAGTATGGTAAAAAACAATAGGAATATCACAGCCCCATGTGTGTCTACGGAGGTGCGCAAAATGTAATGTGTCTACGGAGGATTAATATCGAGTTCTATTTAATAATGAGACATATACCGGCTGTGCCTAGGAAAACACAGCGCCTAGGCTGTGTTCCAGGAAAAATTGGTTTTGGTGTAAGCATAACAGTGTTGAATGAATAGCGAATACCTGAATCCCTGGATGAGGTACTCCGATTGATTAAGATTATCTTAAGCGTACGCAAGTTACGCAGCATCGGGAGGCACCCTCAGACTTTTTTATGTACATATTTATTATTCTCCGGGTACCCCCCCCGGGTTAGAGGTTGAGAATGGAAGCGTTCGCGGTGGACCGCGTTACTGGCTGGTGCAGGATTTAAGGATGAACACTGAAAGAACCAAGGATTTCTCCTTACCACTATTTTCACTGATTACTTTACAGAGTTAGTGATTTTTAATGTAGATCAATAACGACTAGAACTCGCTAAAAGAGCCACAATTCGGCTCTTTTATACCATGTCGATACCCTCAGTATCAGTTATACGCAGGGGTTGGAGAAAGTAAGTTCCTCTGGGCCTAGCAAGGAGTTTGCCCTTAATAGGGGTTGGGGACGGCAAGTGCCTTACGCCTGGTTAATTCGATCCTGCCATCTCCCACATCCCTGACATTTTAGAAGAAGGTTTGTCCCTTATATCAAACGACTAAACGAGCAGGGAGCCCGTTTTCCCTTTGCCTTATCTTAAGCGCCTACCGCAGCAGCCCCTCGGTTAATGCATGCAGCGATGTAAAGAGGGTTGCATTTTTAGGGATGTAACATGTACAGACGGAACATAGTTGAACTTGGAGCGGATAGCACGAAGCTCTTGAACTTGATAAACAAATTAATTCAACCTTTGGAACATGAAACAATTGTACTTGAATTCTTTTAAAATTCTCCGCGCATCGCGAATCAAAAACTCCAGTGTTCGACGCGCGTTAAAAATTTTAAATATCCATTCACGAATATAATGTAAATAAGTAAAGTGCGAATAAAATTATAAATGTTCATTAATAAAATACATTAAGTAGATCAATTAAATAATGAAATTTCATTGATTAATTAATTCATTAATAAAATCAATTTAATAAAATAATTGTTCCATGACAAAAAAGTTTGAATAATTCACCAAATGTAAGCTTGTATTTTGTCTTCTTGTCCTCGTAGTCGTCGTCGTCGTGATGCATTTAGCAGTACTTCCCCAGTAGCAGGATTCTATAACTCGTTACGAATATAACGATTCGAAACTTTATGGTAACGATAACGAATTTCTCCGCGTGTAGCGACAAACCCATAACGACGGTATGATTCTGAAACCCCGATTAGCGATGCTTCGACGTTACAGAATGCAATAACGAAACGTCGTTATGAAACGTTTTTGTTATGTTCGTAACGACAGAGGAAGTGACGTATACGACGTGACTTGGTGGAAATACCAAAAGTATAGGAACTTTCGAAAAGTCGCTAGTAATTTATTTTTAATGTTTAATTACTTTGAGTTTATATTCTTCGTTTCTCCGATATCTTGTGCGAAACTTGTGTCTTGTGTGCTTCAATGAACTTCAATATTTTTTTATGATGTCTTCTTTATTGCACTAAGTATATACAGTTGCAATGAAAGATTGAAATAAAAAACTACAAACTGCTTTTCTATTATAATAAAGAGACATTAGGCATGTCCATTCCTATGTTTTATCATAATATTTGGTTTGAAAAATGGAATTTCTCGCTGAAAGAGTGCATCGGATAGAACGACGTGTTGAAAGAAGACGGCTGAGATGCTCAGAACTACTGTCATCTGCCACGAGACGAATTCCTAGATTATTTTCGCCTCACTCCTGCACTCGTAATTGATATTGTTAATGTACTACGAGTAGATTTGAAGAGTCAAAAGTTTTTCCCATGATGCAGTTAAATCTTCCTTTCCGTGCATGGGTGAAATTTTCCTGTTGCAACATGCGAATGTTGACGTGGTCTTCGCCTGGCTTTTTTATGGTGACATTTTTTCTTTCTGAAAAAAGAGTAAAAACCAAAATAAATATATTTCCTTAAAGTAAACAAATAGATGTAAACTGCAACCTGACATGAGTATGCGTACTATCTACTCGTAGTACATTAACAATATCAATAACGAGTGCAGGATTGAGGCGAAAATAATCTATGAATTCGTCTCGTGGCAGATGACCGCAGTTCTGGGCATCTCATCCGTCAACTTTCAACACGTCGTTCTATCCGATGCCCCCTTTCAGCGAGAAATTCCATTTCCCAAGCGAAATATCAAGAGCTATATTTACTAAAAAAAAAACAGATATTATTTAATAATATGCGTAATCAAAAATAAGAAAAAAAATTACAGTTCTTACATATTTGAGTACATTTTATTTTAAGTAGAAACACCATTTGTAGGTTATGTAGGATTTTAAGTAATTCATCAAACAGATAGGTACGGATTACCATTATATCTGTGGTATAAATTATTACAAAAGTACTTGACTAACCGGTTTTTTTAAATCTTTCAATTATTCTTCTTCTTACAACTTGTTTTTGGAGTACGCTTTTCTTATATACGGCTGCAAAATCTTTGACAAACACTTATGACGTCACGATTCACGGCGCTTCCAACAGTTCTAACCTCACTTTAAATTTCAATATGTCGATATGCAATAGCGAGAGGTACGGGCTTGTTATGCTAGCAAGCCTATAACGACGTTCCTCGGTACCAATAACGACGAAACTCGTTATATTCGGTGTACAGAATCATCGTTATCGTTAAAGTAGCGTTTTTATATACAACGAACCGACAATTATCACTAAAAGCGCATAACAACGGCAAAGTGAGTTAGATGCACCGGGTCAGAAACGGCCTCTCGCACCATCTGAACCGCGATGTAATATTTAAGAATGCGGACAACGCCAACGTGACGATTCGTTGTTGGTAAAAAGTAATGCGGCTAATGGACGCTAGAAGAAGCTTTTATGAGTGCGTCCTTGATTCGAAAATGTAAACAAACCGACAATATTTTGTTACCCGGTGAACGATGCTTCGTTCTAGCCTTCTAGCGAATTTTCCATTGTACAATATAACGTAAAGATGACACAGTGGACTTTATTGATGTAAGAAAGTTCAACGGGAAGATATAAAGAATTAATAATGTTTTCGACACCAAAGTCTAAGGGCGAGTTGTTTCTGGCGTCGTCCCTTCGGGACGGTTTAGAGGACCACGACATAAGGTAGGGCACAAGAATTCAATTGAATTCTTCAATATTGTGATAATCCAACATTTATTTGACTGAAAACGTACAAATTAGAATATTTATCATCTTTTTTCTTTGTTATAGACAAGTGAAGACTCTCTTGGTAAGCAAAGAAGCCGATCCCAATGTTCTGTTTCCCTCGCACGGAATATCTCCGTTTCACCTCGTTATCGGAAACGAATCGGAGAGTTTTGCGGAAGAAGTTACTAAGCTTTTTCTACGACACGGAGGAAATCCTAACGTCAAGTCGATCGACGGAATGACTCCGGTTCATGTAGCCGCTGCCTGGGGTAGAGTTAAGGTACTCGAGTTGCTTTTAGCCAATGGAGGCGATCCTTTGTGTCTCGACGACGATGCTCGCAGTCCCTTTCACTATGCTTTCGACGGAGCCTATTACAATGCCATCTCTGTACTGGGAAAGTACTGTGGAATGCATCATAACGAAGACGAGGATAAGGAGCCAAAATACAAACTGACGCTTGGTGAATTATTCAAATTTCTTTGTCACAGAACAATTATTTAATCGATTTATTCAATTTATTAACTTATGGTTCATTTTTATTTCTATTATTTATATTATATTAGTGAATGGATATTTTAGATTTTTATTATACATAATGAACTCAATCCCAAGGCTTAAGCAGCGATAAGTCTGTCCTACAGGTTCCGACTCTACACGCGTCAACTGAGCTCTGTTAGTTTCAAATTGTACCAGGTGCACGGTCGATGCGTGTAGAGTCGCTACTTTGTTGAGTTGGAACCTGTTGAAACGACTTACCGCTGCTTAGATCAACGCTTAAATGAGCAATAATTATGTTTCGATAACAGCTTTAAATAATTATAGTAACAAATGAATTACTTTATCACATTTTAATTCTTCTTTTCCTTTTTTTTTTCATTCGCAGATAAAATTTTAATCAACAAGGGTAACTGCGTTGCCGAGTATGTTCCCTCGGACATTTCCCATTCGGTTTCCGTAAAAACAGAGACCTGCCAGAGTCTCAAAAGCGTGGAGCAAGAACCACGAGCTCTACCAGCTGCGACGGCAAATATTATGAGAAGTTCAAGTCCCTCGAGCGATTCGAATACTCCGGACGAATTCAACTACTTAAATACCGACAATGTAACACTCCGTCGTCACCAAAAACGCCAATGGCTCTCAAATACCGATGCTAACTTGGATATCGCGTTTGACGAACGCAGCGTCGAAGAGGAGCGGCTTCTCATTGGTCAAATAATCAATAGATTATCCAATACGTTCGTAAACGACTCCAAGGCTATCAGCAATAATGCGATCACGCCTAACAATAAAATAACGATAAGTGATAAAGCGAACAATGCGTCGGAGATAAAGACAACTCGCAGTTTTCTTCCACCGTCAAAGTATCACAGCTACAAACTGAAATCCAAAGAAACACCACGCTTATTACTCGCGGATACTTCGATTATAAGCAAATCTCCAAATTTTCGAATTTTTGACAACGAAAAAACGCCGACTGCGTCAAAGAGAAAAGTTTTTTCGCCGAAAAGTAATACCTGCAGGACAAAATATTGCAACGAAGCTACGCCTCCTTCAAGATTGTCCAGAGCACCGGAAGTTAGAGTCAAGAGTGCGAGCTCGACGCCCAAGAGAAAACAATACCGCAGCCGTCTTTCTGGCTACGTAAAATTATCAAAAAATAAAAAATTCAGTGATCTTGCTTCGGTGAAGAAAAAAGAGAAAACACGGACGATACTTGACAAAACATTCTGCAAAGATCGATTCAGAGTACTTTCTTATTCTCCCGATACGGAAATAAACAAGAGAAACGTGAATCGGAAGTTTTTGTCAAAGAATATCGCGATTAAGCTCGACGATTCTATGTACGATGATAAAATAGAAAATGAAACGTACGACTTACCTCCAGGCCGTAAAATCGAGCTCGAAAGTCCCTCGAATAACTTGATAAGACGATTGAAACCTCTAAATATTTATAACAACATTAAAACTAAGCCCGCAAGTGAAAATGGAAAAAGTTGCAACGCAGCATCAAAAGTATCAAAAGCTGCATCTCCGCACAATTTATTACAAAGTAAGAAGGTAAATGACAAGTATCCTACAAGGAATCAACGATTGCCGGTAACTCCGAAAGGTGGAAACGTTGAAATTCATGTAAAACAGGAAAAACGCGAAGAAACTCCTGAAAAAGAGCCAGACAACTTGAGAGATTATTTCGAGAGCCCTGGATCATCGAAACCAGTGTCCGTTAGTCGTGTAGAGTACTCCAGTTCAATTGGAAGAAAAATTGAGAATAATTTAGACGACGAGGAGGACGAGGATACGAAAATTTGGTTGGAGATCGAAGAAGCTTTTAGAAACAGATGCGGCACTCCACCAGCCTCCGTTTCTATTCTAGACGTCGATAATTCGACAAATTGTCTTTGCAGCTCACCTGAACTCGTGGCAGGAACGACATTTTATTCCGACTACGGAAGCGAGGATACAAGCAATTCGGATTTTCGTGAAGCTTTTATGAATATTCCGAAAATGTTGCCGAATACGGGATTCATGGGTTCGAGGTACGTCGGCACGATCCCGAAGATGCTGTCTCTTTCACACGCTAATAGCTTCATCGAAATTTCAGCAGAATTTGAATATTGCTCGTTGCTTTTAGATCTTGTTCCGAAACGTTTGTCAGCGTCGATGAGGAATATACGTACGAGGATGCGGAGGAAGGTGTTGCCTTCATCGAACGACATCTTTGCGTTATTCCATCCAGGTAAGAACTCGTAGAATGATAATTTGAGTTATTTCTAACTTAATTTATTTTTAGTACCGAAGACGTTGAAAATCAAACGAAAAACGAAATCTCCTGGGTCGATCGATTCGGTGAGTTGAAAAGATTGTCCATCAGCCAAAGATCAAGCCGTATCAGGTAATTTACCTTATTATATAACATTTTCAGAAGAACTTTCGTTAGTAACAAGCGAGTATTCCCCGTCGAGCTCGCCGCAAGGAGTTCTCACAAAATCTTTGCTGAACGACAAAATCTTGCGAGAGAGATTGACCGCCCTCGGTGAAATGCCAGGACCAATAACAAAAACAACCTTTAATGTATACCTGAAGCGTTTATGGAGATTAGAACATGCCCAGAAAAAATGTCTCAAACCCATTGAATCGCCGAACAAAGACTCACGACAAACAAATGGAAAAACCACAATTTCCAGGACAATTCCCGATTTCCTGTTGCCAACGGACTGGATTACGAAATCACAGATCTACAGAAACATGGAGGAACAAGCGTTCAAGGAATACGCAGCAACGATTCCAGGCAGAAAGTATCGAGGTGGAATTTCAAAAACTTCTTTCTGCTATCTTCTGTTGGATCCTCGTGTTACTCGAGATCTGCCGCGTTCGGGAGTTCAGCTCAGCATTGACGACAGGTGGATGAGATTTTTGGAAGGAATTTTTTACGTGGGTAAAGGAAAAGCCGCGAGACCAGCAGCGCATCTTTACGACGCTTTTGGTATATGGTCGAAGCAAAAACAGGTCGAGAATCTTAGCAGAAAAATTCAGAGGATTCTCGATATATGGCAGAACGGACAAGGCGTCGTTTGTCTTCACGTTTTTTCCCACACGATGGTCGAGGAAGCGTGCAGTCGCGAAGCTGCTATGATCGATGCTCTCGAGACCGTACATCTCACGAATTGCGTTCGAGGAACTTATTATGGCTACACAACGACTATGAACGCTCAGGAGAAACGATCACTCGGCAAATACTTGCTCTACAAGGCAATGGAGATTTTTATGCACGAGGGCGAGAGACAACTCTTTCCTCGTAACATAATATTGTAAATAAGTAAGGACGGGATATAAGTTTAATAATAATAAGACGATTAATCTGTGATCTTAAACGACTGGAATGAGATAAATTAGTCAATTTAATATTTGTTATTTTTTAAATTATTATTTTAAGTTGTATAAGAGGAGATAAAACGTTGAAATGCTTTGTGTGGTTTAACATTTAAAGACAATATCGTTAGAAATTCTATGATTTTAAATGTTTTTATCAAAGTTATCCGACTTTTTGTAATAATGACATCGAAAATAATGCGATTTATGTGATCGACAATTTAACAACCAATTGCTGCTCGTATATCTCTTAGTCATTCTTTCAACGAGCTATTATGGTTGTTAGACAAAGAATTACGATCGAGTAGCTATGATAAAAAGTTGTAAAATTGAGGAAAAAAAAACGTTACGAGTTGGACGAATTTTTAATTAATGAATACGAAATAATGCGAATTGTATAATCGTCAACGTAAATCGGAACAAAAAAATTCCTCTCGTGGTTATGATAAAAAGTTGTAAATTTAAGGGAAAAAAAGTAAAAAAAAAATGTCGGCGAATTTTTAATCAACGAACGAATGAATGAATAGAAAATAATACAAATTGTGTAATCGTCAACGTGAATCTAACAAACTAAACAAACAAACTATACACACGAGGTACACTAAACTAGTGCATAACTAAAGAAACGAGGTAATCAAATTGTTCGAGAAGAAAAAGAGAAATTGCAAAAGTTTGTAACTATAATCAAAGTTATGAGAAAGAAAAGAAAAAACAATTCGTTCGATAAAAAATGAAGCTTTAACTGATCAAGTAGAATCGTAGTATAATTAAATAACAATTTCGCAAGCTGTGATGTATAATATAATTGAAGATTCTTTATAAAAGTATTTTTAAAAAAAAAGTATTAAAGTATTTAAAAAAAAAAGGAATCGTGAAAAAAACGTTCGAGATTAAATAATTGCTGTAAAAAATTAAGCTTTTTACTTTACTGATTAGTATATACGACAATTCTGCAATGAAGCTGTGATAGATTATCAAAGTAATTGAATAAGGTAAAGAAAATAATATCTGACTCGTGTATTTATTGTGTACGTAATAATATAATTTTTTTAAACAGCAATTAATGGAAAAAGATAAATAATTTTTGAGATTTTCCTTATCCCAGCAGAGATTTCAAGCATTAGTAAGGAAAAGGTTGCACCGCATGCCAGAAGACGATACCATACAGTTGTCAAGAAAGACAACAAGCGATGCTGTAGGCTTTTCTTTCAGACTTTGTTTTCGTATCGATTAGATAGAAATAAATTCTACAATGAAACCGTGATTCACGCGTTTTACTAATGTTGCGAATCAATCGGTGTCAATAGGAATCTATCGACACTGCGGGTAATGAATAAAATTATATGTGGATCATGAATTATAAACACACAAATAAATACGATTAAAAAAAAAGATTTTGCATTGATAACAAATATTTATCTGGTTATGTGTTTTTCTCTTTCTTACCCTGCTCCTTGGGAACCATCGTTGCTTCGTAGAGTAGATCAATTTATTCTAATTCTATTGCAATCTCACGTTTGTGCTCGTACAGTTTTCTAGCAAACACTAGTTTCGTCTTCTCTTGGATTTTGATTACCAAAGAGAACGAACGTTTGATTTCCGGAAGAGGTTTTGATAATTCGTGAAAGGAAAAGGTTGCTCCGCACCCCAGAAGACGATCCGCAGTGCTGCAGGCTATTGTACCTGGATTTGCTTTTGTATCGATTAGAATGTTCAAAGATTCTGCAATGAAATTGTGATTCACACGATTTATTCATATTGCGAATCAATCGGATTTTCTGAAAAACAAGTAATCTAGATAAATAAAGAACAAAATAATCTCTATATGAACCATGTATTAAACATACCGTACATTTGTATTGTTGTATGTACGATATAATTTGTATCGTACACAGCAATACAATTTTTATACAGTAATTCAAAAAGCGAGTATATAGGTTTATAAATAAGGTCTATCCGGCTTCGTATCCTTCGCTCTCTTATCCCTGCTCCTCGGGAACCATCTATGCATCGTAGTGTGAGTCAATTGAGCTAATTCTTTTGCGAGTTCGCGTTCGTGTGGTTTTCTGGCAAACATCAGTCTCGCTTCCTTGTCTTGAATCTTGAGTACCGAGTAGGGCGTATGTTTTGGTTCCGGCAGAGGTTTTGAGCATTCGTATGGAAAAGGTTGTTCAGGATGCCAGCAAACGACCAAGTCGTCGTCGGGAAAGACTACAACTTCGGGTGGCAGAGTAGCAAAAGCTCTTGTCGCGATTTTCGTCTTTGTCAATGCAGCTAAGCAACCTCGCAGTATCATCTTGAACTGCGGATAAACAAGTGTCAGGAAGATTGAAAAAATATATAATTAAATAATTGTAAACGTTTACCTTCGCTTTTGTAGGTTAGTGAAGGAATAACAAGCTCCTTGAGTTTCGGCTCTCAATGCTGCGAACAAGTTTAGCAAATAAAACTGTAGAAGGCGGAGCAATTGCTCATAGATCTCGAAGGTCATTGGCTCATTTAAAGATTTTTTTTCTCAAGGTATTCGCGACAGTGGATTTAAAAAAGCGCGGGATTTATGTAATTTGTCACATTTAAACGTTGTTTATTTATAGTTATTAATGTAATTGTTTGTACAAGAATGGGAAGCCAAATTACACAATCTGTCTTCCGAGGGGTCCCGTCCCTTCAGGTTCTGATTATTATAAATTCCTCCAGGAGCCACTAATCCTAAATTCCAATAGGAGCCACATTCACGAATTATTTCAAGTTCCCCTTAGAACCATCCCGTGACCTAGGGAGATGACAGGAAATTTAATTATAGGAAAAAGAGAGGTTCAATGATAAATTCCGAGAACACGAAGCACCCGAGCCGTACGAAACCCTAATTACATTATATTCTTTATTTAACAAAATATTTCATAAAAAATTCGAATATATATATATATAAATATATGTTGCTGTTATTGAAATTGAAGTTATTTCGGTGCTTGTAGGTACGCTAAGACGTACAATTTGTATTCATTTGTTTTTCTTCTTCCTTCTTTTTCTTTTTTTTTTTTTTTTGTAATCTCAACACTGTAAAGATGATGATATGATTGTGATGTTAATTCTTGGGTTCAGAAACCGCCGCTTTGTGTTGAGCCTGAATGAACTCGGGATAGTCGATGAAACCGTCCTTGTTCACGTCATCCATCTTTAGTATAGGATCTATTAGAGAGACCAGTTCCTTGTCAGTGAACAACTTTTCTTTCGAGTCTGGTGACGCTGGATCCGCGTTTCCTTGTACTGAAAGAAAAATATGACAGAAATGTGATTAAAAGTTTGTTTTTTTTTTGTGCCTAAAGCGAACAAACAAACAAAGGAAATTCAGCAAGGGATGTGCCGGCACGTGCGTCCCAACGTGACGCCACCTTTATCTGAAAAATCTTTTAAACAATTCTATTAAATTTTCTACACACTTTTTTTACAATTTTTTAATTAAATCTGCAAATTAAACAACAGATAAAAGCAACATTTTACCTCGTCTTCGATATATCGATCATTCAAAGAATTGTCAAAGATCGTATTTAAACATTTTATAGAAATGTTTATGATGAATTTAAACTCCAAAGAATTTTTTGAGCATTTGACAATAATATTCTTAAATTTGATTAAGTCATACATCATAAATTTATTTAATAAAAAATCCAATGATTAATAATTACGAAAAATGAAGAATTCAAAGCTTTGTAAAATTAATAAAAATAAAAACTACATTTTAAATAATTAATTACTGACTAGCATACATTTTATAATTTTAGTAAAAAAAAAAAAAGTCGTTAAATATATTTTTTAAGCATAAGGGGTAAGTTTGAAATATTTCAAAATTGAAACGCTTGCCCTACGGAACACTTACGACCCTAATTTTTTTATATGATGGAAAAAAAAGAATTCTGCTTAAGGAGACATAGTTGCTATAAGGTAAGTGATTGTATTTATACCGAAAAATAATGTATTATCGTCTTCGATCGGATTTCACAGTGTTCTGTGGATTGAATATTTATTTGTTATTTATGCATCGAATACCGTTTCAATTTTCAAACGTTGCAAACTTCCTCTCTATTTTTAAGCCATAAAAAATGGTATAAAAAATCCTCTGTTACTGACTGTTCGCAATGATATTCAGATAATGTGAAAAAATCCCTAGATCCGAATGTAGAAAATTGTAAAAGATGCGTTTTTTCAATATTATTTTCTATTTTATAATTCAATATTGTTTATTCGATTTCGATAATTTCTTTTTACATGATGGAAAGATCGCTACGAACAATCAGTCGTGGGGTATTTTTTATACGATTTTTTAATGCATAAAAAAAATATTAAACACGTTTTTTTTACTGCAAACGATACTCCCTGCACCTGATAAAAATGTAAAACCGATCAATTCATTCTGAATTAACGGTATATTTACTGTACAAAGGTAACGAGAGTGTTTTACCCACCATGCCAGTGAATAAGAGACTTTATAAGCTCGCATCCATCCAATTTGTCATTATTGTCGGCATCGTGCATCTTGAAATAGTGAAATTGAAGTTCCTGATCGGTCATTTTACTCGTATCCATAGGTACGTCAAGATGTTCGGCTATGTGAGCTTTCTCGTTAGCGATATTCGCGGTGAGCAATTGCTGAGGATTATGGACGTGATCATGATTGTGACCCTGTTGCTGAGCGTGCTGGACTGGAATTTGCTGATGTTGCTGGTGGTGTACAGGAGGTTGCTGGTGTTGTACAGGAAGCTGCTGGTGCTGCATAGGAGGTTGCTGATGGTGCTGTACAGGCATTTGCTGCTGGAATTGTTGGTGTTGCTGCTGCTGCTGCTGCTGCTGCTGCTGCTGCTGCTGCTGCTGGGTATGCATCTGATGCTGATTATGCATTTGTTGCTGCGGCACTTGCTGGTGCATTTGTTGACCCCCGTGCTAATTATTAATTGATTCAAAAATATTTTTAAAAACCATTTTTATCACAATATTCTGTTAATATATTCTTTTCCTCTCAATTTTTGTACTCAATCCCCTTAATTCTCAGTACTGAGAACAAAAATGATTATTATTTTTATTCATACGACGAGTAAAAAAGTCATAAAGATCAAAGTTATCGAGGAATCGATAGAAATATTAACATATTTTCTACTTTTTACTTCGTACAATTTTTCAACCATCTTTTATGACAAAGACAAACGGTCGATCGCTTAGTATCAAAATATTGACCCGAAGCCTACAGTTTTAGCTGATTTTGGGATTTAAAAAAATGTATATGCAAAAATATTACAATGATGAGCTATCAACGTACAAAGCGTGTAAGCAAGCCAGCAGCATAGAACATTGCACGTCGCTTTCTGCATTATTTATCACTTTTTACAAAGCTCTCTGTGTTTGAGTAATGCGTAACATTCTACTTTGCAGCCTTCTTTAAATACTGTGTACGTTATGTAATCTTTGCGAAATGTATAAAAGTTAAGGAATCAATGATTCTTATTAAAAAAATTTTATTTCATAAATTTTTTTACTTATTCAGTCAATCCTACGCAAATTTAATACAACGGAATCTTTGTCATAACTAAATTTGCGTAACAAGTTCTCACAGTTTGAAATTTATGCAAAACTAGCTGAAATTAAGTATTGCAAAAATTTTTATAAACATTTTGAACAAAATTTTCTTGATTAGAAAAAAAAAATTCTCAACTTAATATTTCTTTTAAAAATTGAATTATAAATTTATGCAAAATCTTTGTCAGAGCACCAAAGTATCAAAGGTATTTTAACATATTTCCACTTCTCTCAGCAATTTTTCAAGCAATTTTATCTTTTTTACTAAATTTTATTTACAAATAGAGTCCAAGGAGTCAAGATATCATGAAAAAAAACTTTTCTGATACTATTCGAATGACGTTCGCAGTCTCCGGATTCCAAATAATAATTGTTAAAGAATTTTGTATCATTTTTCATTCCATCGATTACAATTTATCAGATATAGCGACAGATTCGGGGATTCGTAGCATAAACCATATGTTATGAAAAATAGGTTGTTAGATGCTCCAAAAAAGTGTAATTTATGCCCCAAGATGTTCCAGAATGTACAGTCTGTTTGCAAAAGATATTTAAAAAGATTGAAAAGCCGTTTAATTAGAGTTGGAACAGCGGTCGAGGTAAAATTATAACAGAAAGCAACCTGTTGATACTGTTGAGGCGGAACGCCAGGGGCAACTCTCTGGCCTTGCGCATCAACTTGAATATGTCCAAAGGACCCAACAGCGAGGAGCCATAAGATCCGGAACATCATGCGTCTCTCTGGAACTGAAGAAAAACGAAAAATTGAAAAACCTACGAGGTGACGTACAATGAACGTTGGATAAAATATTTTCGACGATATAACTTCCATATCGAAGGAATTATTCAAAATTGATGTAACTTTGGTAAACGTTGAGTCGTTGTGTCGTGAATTATTAAATAAACTAACCTGTTTGTGTCAAGAATCGATATAAAGAGTTGTCATACGCGTAATTGTGCCGAATTTACGAATGGCAACGAAGCACGAATCGAACGAGGAAACAGCGTGCCGCGATGACTAGCTGCGCTTTGGTTATGTTTGTCGAAAGCGCGTAACGACTGACGTGGACTTGCGTTAGCCGCGTTATCCTCCATGGACTTCTTACGCCATCGTCGGCTTTCATTTTTGTAGTGTGTGAACTGTAGTTGATTCAGCGAGTGTGCTCATTGGTTTAAATTCGAGAATTGACCAGCTGTGGCCAATGAAGATGGCCGATCAACAGGAGGCAGCAGCGGCGTAAATTTACTTGTACGGTAAATAACTAATTACACTTGTAAATGAAAAGCAAATAGTAAAAAGGCAGATCTTTTTATTTAACTGTAAACATTTTTTTTAAATTAGTCCGATATGAAACATATAAGGGTGCAAGAGAGATAGAAATAAAATCTTTATTTCCGACATTTTTTCTGTTACGGTTTATCTGTCGATTAAAAAAAATGAGAACGGTGCCATGCACCGACGAATGTAGAAGACGAAAAGGATGTTATCGAGGAAGGATGCTCTCTGATAAACGCATCAGATAGAGATAGTAACACCTTTTATCCTCGCGTAGTATTTTTTTTTATCAAGGTACAACGATCAGGACCCAAGGTTCACTCATAAAAACCCATGGGCCACAGTTTTTATCTGATAAATCAACCGTGGAGGAGAAATTTTGAATTACAGTTTTTTTTTATTAACCGAGTAGTATCACCGGAGGGTATCACATCACCTTAAGGGGAAGCATAAGACTTTGTATCGCGTGACACTGATTTGTTCTCTTTTACATTTATTCGATCCCTATGGTGCTATCTCTCACACACCGGTAGAGCGGAGTGATCGTTTCGCCTCACCTTACGGAGGGTGGAACGTTGGAGCATTTTTATTATTTTAGCGTGAATAGAAAATCTGAGATGGAAATAAATTCTTAATTTTTATGTATGCATAATTTGAAAGCTATTCACCGTTTAGTTGCCGATATATTGATTACGCAATTTGAGATATTATAAATAGCTATAAATAGCAATTTGAGCTATTTATAATATAATATTTATAATAGCTCAAATAGCTCAAATTGCGTAGTAATAAATTATAATAACATTATAAACATTGAGCTATTACAAATAGTTCAAATTGCGTAGTAATAATTTATAATAACATTGCTCTTAAAAAAAAGTAACAGACTTATGGCATTCAAACTGTAGCTACAAAAATTTGGCAATAGATTTATTCAAAAAATGTATCAATGACAAAGGAATAATGTCAGGAAAAGTATATTCAAAATTTCAAAGCGATTTACCGTTTAGGTTTTGAACTAGCACGAGTAGAAGGGTTTTTCCAGCTTTTATCTCGGCACGGTCAGGATTTCGTACAACGAACCTCTCGCTTCCACATTACTTGGCCCGCACCGCCCGCACCGCGTACGTTAACGGGATCATCTCCGGCGAGCTTTCTGTTCTGTGGCAAACGGCGTTTTTTCATTTTTTGCCTTAAATCATTTTAAAAAGTAATTTTTTCATTACAGGTAACTGCGGATAATTGATCTATAATTTTTTTTTCTATTTTCAAAATTCTACGTTTGTCAACCAAAAAGTTCACGTTTTTGCAGTCCATTGACCAAATTTCATTTCATTCCGTTCAGTGTAGAACGAGTAGATGTGTTTCGGGAATCAGATGCGTGGTGTGGAGATTTCGCCTCGCCTTAAGGTGATGTGCTATACCGACTGAGCTGCCATGAATGAAATTGCGATATGGTACTTGGTGACAATTGCTGTGGAGTGAGATAAACTGACAGAAATATTAAGGGCATTACGAATGCCATTTTTACTCTAGCGAACAACATAAAGAAAGTTAAAAACACAAGTTAATTAAAGAAAAAAGTCATTAATAATAAATAATAAATGTTGTACCTGAAAATATAGTTTATTTTGTAACGAGTTATCAATCTGTAAAACAATAAGAAAATAAACAAACAAACAAACGGTTAGTAATACGTTTAATTGGCTAAAGATGACGCGCTTGCACGAATTCGGATCGAAAGACAGAGGCATCATTGGCTTTTTTTCGTAGACGATCTGACGGACACGAGGATCATTGACGATTTCAAATTCTCTAAACACTTGGACGTCCTTTTCATTACGTTATCAAGTAAGTACAACACATTTTACGTTTTATCAACATTTTTATTGTCGTTTGTGTAGTTTTTTTTAACTGGATCATTATTATTGCAACGACGCTGAGCTAACCTCCACGAAATCACATGCTTCACGTTCGCCATTATATCCGATGTATACGAAATTTAATAATCTTTCGATCCCAGTTGTGGATACAATTATGAACCAATTGCTTGTTAATTGTTAATAAACTTTATACACTCTGTAAACCGTATATTTCCACGAATTCATACGCTTCACTTTCACTATTTTATCGGACAGATTTGTACAGAATTTTAATCCCAGTTGTAGATATAATTACGAACCAATTGCTTGTCAATTGTTAATAAACTTTATACGCTCTGTAAACTGTATATCTCCACGAATTCACATGCTTTGCTTTCACCATTTTATCGGACAGATCTATATGAAATTTTTATCTTTTAATCTTACTTGTAGATATAATTACGAACCAATTGCTTGTCAATTGTTAATAAACTTTATACGCTCTGTAAACTGTATATCTCCACGAATTCACATGCTTTGCTTTCACCATTTTATCGGACAGATCTATATGAAATTTTTATCTTTTGATCCCAGTTATAGATATAATTATGAACTAATTGCTTGTCAATTGTTAATAAACTTTATAAGCTCCGTAAACTCTATATCTCTATGAAATTACATGTTCCACATTTGTCATTATATCCGATGTATACAAAATTTGAATCTTTTGATCCCAGTTGTAGATACAATTACAAAATAATTGCATATCAATTATTAATAAACACTCCGTAAATTATATCTTCATGAAATTGCATGCTTAACGTCCGCCGTTATATTTGATGTATACAAAATTTTTATCTTTTGATCCCAGCTGTGGATACAATTATGAACTAATTGCGTGTCAATTGTTAATAAACTTTATACACTCTCCAAAGTATATATCTCCACGACATGGCATGCTTCGTGTTCACCATTATATCCGGTGTATACAAAATTTCAATTTATCAACGAAAATATCAATTTATCAAAATTTTTATCTTTCGTTTCCAGTTGTAGATACAATTAAAAATTGTTTGTCAATTATTACGTAAATTCACGTATTACTTCCTGTTAATACTGGAAGTATACGTGGAGGTAGTAATTATAACGTTTTGGTTCTTACCTTATGGCATTGAAAAGATGTTTACGCCATCTGACTTATTCTTATAATATTGGATTAAATGAATCTATAGTTTATCAGAATCTAAGCGCAAACCAATTTAAATGTCCTATGCTATAAATAGTTATTAATAAACTTATATCAAATAAACAAAAGTTTATTCTTAATCCCTCGAGTGTCAGACTATAGGCATTGATGGTTATATATTTGTCGATATATGTATCAGTAACATTAAAGGAGTCAAAACAAACTTAAACTGTGGCGGGGTAACAGATTATATTTATACTTATTGATATTTCTATAATTAAACATAGTTGTTTATTATTTTATATTGTAAAACGATGGATAAACTGTATACAGCGATATACAGAATTTAATTATTTTAATTAATGGAAAGTACAGCTACATCTCATACAAATTTGCTTGCGTATAATTAATTTGTATAGAAAAATTGATTTATATTACAATAATTTGTGTATCACGTTAGACACTCGCAAAGATTTATCTTTAATTTTATTATGTTTATTTAGTGATTTCAATTTTTATGCAATCAGAATTGCTTTATACAATATAATGCGTATACAGTAGGAAAATGTTACAAATCAATTGCGATATATTTTTGATCCTGGAAGAACTCACTGTTGGTATTTCTGAGACATTTTCTCGTTTCGTTATTTGACAAAAGTAAAAAAAAATAACAAAAAATCAACTTTTTGATCAACAAATGAAAGAAATTAGAAAGTTTTTTATTGATCTACATTTTGAATTTCTAGAATGTCCGGTCGAGAAGGCGGTAAGAAAAAACCACTGAAGGCTCCGAAGAAGGATTCCAAACAGTTGGACGAGGATGATGTGGCTTTTAAGCAGAAGCAGAAGGAGCAACAAAAAGCATTGGCCGAGGCAGCGAAAAAAGCAGGCCAGAAAGGACCCATGGTCACCGGTGGTATCAAGAAATCTGGCAAGAAATGATAAAATCGAGTTTCTAGATCGATAAGAAACTATCGAAAAAGTCATTGATATCACGCCAAAAACGACACTCCGCAAAACACATCTGCAAAAGTTTCGTTTTTTTTTTGTTTTCTATCGCCGTGCACTTCGATATCACCTGTACGAATGATCGTAATTTGTAAATAAAGTAATTCGTATTAAAAAAATTTCCTCATCGTTAAACGTACAGACATATTTTTTAAATAAAACTTTTAAATAAAAAATAAAAAATACTAAATATTGCTTGAAAAGCAATTGATTGCCGGTACGAATGTGCATTGCCTTACCGACGATAAGCATTTTTCCTCAAATTCACATCATAACGCACTTTTTTTTGCAAAAATATATTATATTTCATTACATTAGTTTATTCCACGTCGTTTCGCATAGTTTCATTCAATTCTACCGACCAGTTTTCGAGAAAATACGAATAAAAGTTGATAACAGCCTACTGCAATTTTTCCGTTTAGGAGTCGTGAATTACTTTCCCTGGATAGTGTCCTAGACAAGATTTAAGATGGTTACAGCGTTTTACAGTGTTCAAACGAGTGTTGAGTTTTAACAATAGTTTCTGTAAATTTTTATACATTAAGACGATTCGATAAACGTTGTCTTTCTGAGATCGCCATATGTGCGATGAAGATAGAATTTTCGTATTGCAAATTTCTCCGGCACGATTGATCTTAAGGATGACAAAACGAGAGCAGTGAATTGTAATACGCAGTTCACCGTTTTCCTCTTATCGGAACGATCAATCTTGGCAGAGAAATTTGCGCTACAGTTTTTATTACCGACCGAGTAGTACCACATCAACTTAAGACAATGTGAAAAATGTGTGATCGCGAAAGAGAAAGAACCAATGTCGCTTAGAACGAAGGAGAGAGAAACACTTTTGATATGTTTCACATCGTTTAAAAAAAAAGGAAAGTAACATGATAATAATCATAATCATTTCGTGGCGAGGTTATTCATTCCGAGTGGTCGTTGTTCGTCCAATGAGCTGCCTCGAAACACAGCTGACTACCATATGATCGACATGGTTGCCAACCTCTGCGTAAAACTTCCATTCGATAACCAGCATAGGATTCTGACGATAAATCTTCAATAAAGAATTAACAATCGATGAAAAATATTAATTATGATGCGAATAACCTCACAATTTCTAAATTATCCTTCTACGTCGATCCTACCGCTATATTATGGATTTTTCGTCACTGATAAGAGCTCTGTGGCTATCTCAATTTCCAGATTAAGTCAGCTTGCAATAAATACGAGAAATAAATAAATGAAGATGGTAAGTTATGGCCCCTAAAGCTTTGATTGAGGTATTATCAGTTAAAATCTCTTTTGTCTTGTAGATTCTTTTCCGAGAAAGGTCATAGAATGGCTAGCGAATCGACGAAACACGATTGCTCGCAATGCGCAAGCCTAGTGAATTTTGGATCGTTCGGTTGACGATTGTGGGTGTCTCCTGCGCTGTCACTCTCCCGAATCAGTTGGCAACAGACCTTCGGTCTGGATGGTTTGGTATTCGGGGTGCATCGCGTACGAGAGTGTTTGTTATCCTTTCATACGTTGGGACAGAGCTGTGTGCCACTCACGATCAACGATCGAGTACCCAACAGAAAAATAGACAAAATACTTGTCAATCGTACAGCGACACCGGCTGTACTGTCACGCGAGACAAAGCTTTCGGTAGTCGGGTTTGATAGTCGAGACGCTGGTTGACAGTAGAGCTGGGCCATGGAGCCTGAAAGAATCATTTGACCCAACGGATCGACTCCAAGCTCGGTGGATCGTGCACTCGTTGACTGATACAACAAAACGGTGAGTGCTACGATAATATTCAACAAAAATCATATAATTTCGACGCAATAATTCATTAAATAAACCAATCGATCGGTTATCGTTGACCTCTACTGTCATTGTACAACAAATTTTATGACAATTATTAAACCTGAGCTTCAAAAAAAAAAACGATATAAACGACTGTAGGGATACGAGACACCATATCCGTTGCATTCACCATATTGTAAACTTCTCAACAGTCTTAGATCTCAACTAACCAAACGGCAACCTTTGCGATTGCCTGGATGCGACTGTCAGATCCGGGAAATCAATTTATTGCTCAGAGATGGAGAAAGAAACAGAGGGTATCGCCCGAGTGGCTCTACTTTTGTTCCCCTATAGAATATACCGTGAGCCACGGCCGTGGTTCTCACTCGTGCTCCGAAACATGTGCGAACTCTGTCTTACGAACACACACAGAAAGAGAGAGAGATATATATATAGAAAGAGATTGTGATGCTCATCGAAGCTGCAACAGATCGTGTCTATCAGGTCGAGTGCAGAGAGGACACGATTGAAATTCTTTTGTCTTTTACAAAGGGTCTTCTGCTGTCTCTATCCGTCTCTTTCGTCTTTTTACCCCCTCTCTCTCCACTCTGACATGTAACACGAATACGACGAGTGTAAGCTCGTGATTTTATGATTCCCGTACGTCATTCGCGACCCTAGATAGTAGGAGGGACATAGGGTGGAAAGAAGAGAGAGAGAGAGAGAGAGAGAGAAAGGGAGAGAGAGAGAGAGAGAGAGAGAGAGAGAGAGAGAGAGAGAGAAAGGGACAGAGAGAGAGAGATAAAGAATCGCGAATTTGCAATCGAGCTGTACCTTAACATCAGCAGTTGCACATTACAAGTACGTACCGAGTACGCCAATTGGCATTAGCTTGTGCAACGTGCCAAGATGAATTGCGCCTACGCTTAGCTATTCTTTAATTCATCGTTCCGGAGAGTAATGGCATAAATAATGGTTTCATTCTCAGCTCACACGCAGAAAGTTTCGGTTCGATTTCCCCTGGAACCTATGATACATTTTTTTTACAGTACAATCTCACCTATTCGACGGAGTTGGGAATGAGGGCGATCACGTATTTTACACAGAGACATATTCACCATTAACAAAGCAAATTAACTCGGAGTGGGGACCCCTTTCGTTTCGGCTCTTCGACTGTTGCAAAGTTGCTTGAATGTGGGGGAAAAGTTTATATTTTGCTTCGTCGAATAGATGCGAGAACTTTCGTCAAATACGTGGCGACGAATGTCTCCTGTATACGAATCAAACAGATTTACATGATAATTGAACGTTACAATTTAATGAAAACTGTAATTTAAATAAATAATCTTACGTTTAGCGTTTGTTAATTACGCAAGAGACTCCCAGCTCCATCAAAGCTTCCAGCATTAACGTTTCAGACTTTGATGTTCGGAAGCCACGGATGTTTCGAATTTATCTAAGTCTTAACACAAAGATATACATCTAGCTTAACATTTTTTTTTTCTAAACCACGTTTTCTGCACGTTTCACATTATTTTAATTATTCTGATATGAAAATCACGAAAGTAAATTAATCTAATCAAACACAGCAATTTCATTGATCAAAGATGACTAATTAAAGAATAAAATTTTAATTCATTGAATTAAAACTTAAGTTCAATGTCTGAAATCGCGAGTTGTTATGAAATAAGGAAAAAAACGAGAATACATAATATTTCGTATTAATCGGAGTTCGTTTAATTATATTTCAAACAGAGAGATTCACTGTCAGTGGTTATGCATTTACAAATTGTTATTTAAGGGTTCTTTATCCTTTTAAGACAGATTGATTGGATTGAATTACGAGAGATTAAACGGCTATTAGCAGTCGTTGGAAATTATTATAATTCGAGATAAAAATTAATATCAATGATTTGTAAAATGATAAAATGAATTTTTCTTTTAAACATTCATTTGCAAAACGTCGTAGATAATTCGTGAAATTTTGCCAATATCTATGAAGTTGTAACGAGTAATTACTGTATTTTGTACAGTGTAAATGCCACAAAGTGCGTAGACAGAACAGATACGTTTAATTTATTTAAATTTAAGTTCGTTGCGCACGAGTTAAAATAATGTTTATAACGTTGTTATATCTTGAAACAGGTAAAGTGTTTTATCAAGGTTGCTAATAATTATCAAAATAATGACTAATAATACTATAAATTATGGAAATATCCGCGTTCCTACTCTGTCTTGCAATAAAATAATTTTATCCGCAAGTTACCGAGATACGAAGTTTTAATATTTTGTAGATTTTTTGATAAAATGAATTTTTCTTTTAATCATTCTTTGCAAACTTTCATTTGCAAAACGTCGTAGATAATTCGTGAAATTTTGCCAATATCTATGATGCTGTAACGAGCAATTACTGTATTTTGTACAGTGTAAATGCCACAAAGTGCGTAGACAGAACAGATACGTTTAATTTATTTAAATTTAAGTTCGTTGCGCACGAGTTAAAATAATGTTTATAACGTTGTTATATCTTGAAACAGGTAAAGTGTTTTATCAAGGTTGCTAATAATTATCAAAATAATGACTAATAATACTATAAATTATGGGAATATCCGCGTTCCTACTCTGTCTTGCAATAAAATAATTTTATCCGCAAGTTACCGAGATACGAAGTTTTAATATTTTGTAGATTTTTTGATAAATCTAACAACATTTCCTATCATCCAGTGACCAGTTTTATTGGTCTGTGAATATTTTCACAGCCTTTAAAATGACTGTGGGATATATATAACCTTTAAGGGGCCAATGAGGATCAACCTTTTATCACAAAGCTCAGTTTAATGATCGAATAAAACGAAATACCAGGATTGTGGATGTACAGCTATTGACTTAATCTCGGAGATGTTGAATTCTTAAATAAATAACAATATTTATACAAGGAATTACAAAATTTTTGTAATATTCAACGTGTTAATTTATTTTTTGTAATACGATTTCACAAGTTGAATCATTACAAAAAGAATAAAAGCATCGCGTATACGAGGAAACTCGTTCCTCGGGCATTAATTATTGACTTAACGTATAGACACAGGCAACTTTGAACTTTGAATTACTCGCATTTGTCAGATTAGTCACGATAGAAGATGAAAATAATATTAAATTCGTCGTTTGAGTCGATGCGAAAGATACTTTCTCTGTTTATTTTTCATTCCGTGGTCAACGTCATTGGATACATCTCTCTCGCACTCACACGTGTTTCATATTGTCTTAAGGTAATCGTTTTTTTTTCTCAATCAGGTCCTAGATAAATTGTTCGTCTGAAATATATTTTTCACTGCGTCTGTAGCTTTGCCCTGAAAAAAAAATCTATGACATAACCCATTATTTCATCAATAAATTACATTTAAAAAATGATAAAAATATAACTGTGTCATCCGTGATAGACGCTGAGTTCACAATGTATTACGAAATTTTTATATTTTAATTAGAAAATGTTGAAATATAAGTATCCTACTTGTCGTAATGTATACAATTGTAAAGTAGGTCAGATTACGAGGATCCCAACGCAACCGTGAAAAATGTGGCTCAGCGATTATTTTGAATGGAATTTTTTACGTACGACACAAGAAACGTCATTAGATCTAATTCTCTCGAATGCATCCGTACATGTTTAATATCATCTTAAGATAATCGTTTTTTTTTTGTTTTCGATCAGGTGTTAGATAAATCGTCAAATCTGAAATATATTCTTCACATTTAGCTTTGCCCTGAAAAAAATAATGCAGCAGCAATGATCCAAATAACATTGACTCATCCGTGATAATTCGCAATATATTACGAAAATTGTATATTTTTAATTAGAAACTGTTGAAAATAAATATTCTACTTGTAATTAAGATTACGAGGATTCGTGACGCAACGCAACCGCGAAAAACGTGATTTAGGGATAATTTTATAAAAATATCAAAACTTTGGATAAATTGCGGAATGAGCGGAATCACATTCTCTTAATTAATCAACAAAGGATGTATGAATAAACAAAGAAATTATTAAATAAATAATCATAATCTGAACGTTTTATTGGATCGATAAACAGAATTTAATTAGTAAACTAATTTAAGAAATACCAAAAGATTTTTCAAGTTTTTATTTTACAAAACATTTGTAAATTTTTGTCGATCGAATATTATTGAACAATAAAATAAATGCGTTACAACGATTCCGAAGTAGTTAATAATACTTTAGAAAGTTAGACATTGGAGGGATATATTCTTAATAAAAAAAATTTAATATCGATGATAATACGGAATAGTTGGAGTTAGATTTATTTCAAAGACATGTTTGACTCAGAAGCAATAGTCCCGCATCCTTAACAGGAAGACAGACAAGCAGCAAGAGGCTGAAAAGAAACGATAGTAGAAAAAAAAAAAAAAAAAGGCTTAATCCAAGCGTGTACGAACACTGTACATCTATAATATCGACTCTGTTGGAGTTGGGAGTCGACTCTAAGCTGCTTCTCTTACACTCCGAACGTACATCGGTGTAAGTGACTTGACCTACATTATCGAAGAACGAGGCAGCGCTTCCACACACTCGTTCACACAGTTTTGATGTTCATACAGCGATAGCGCATATGCAGACTCACACAATGATAGAATCTCTCGGTTCACACGTGTCAGGTCAGCACATGCGCGAACACATCGCGTTAGTAGCCTCGTCGGTTGTCCAAACATATCTTTATGGTCAACTCGTGAGAGGGCGCAAAGGAAGATAATCGAAATGGCACAACTACAGTTACAACTTCCAGGTTGTTCCGTGCTTTGGAAATAACAACGATAATATTGTATTTGACAAAAATTCACATAGATTCCTATTTAAATGAGCACTCTGAATATTCCTTCGAATGACGTATCAACTCATGAATTGGATTAATTTCGAAGAGAAAAATTAAACGGATGAATTAATCAGTGAATTTATTTTCCATACAAAAAATAAATTGCAGCGTTATCTCACAGGAGCTCGGTAAAGAATTTGGCGAGCGAAGCTCTCGCGTTCTCTCGTCAACGGTATCGAACGTATTAACGATTTTTTTTCCGCTTCGCACAGGACCTACACCAACAGGCAGACGCGTGAGCAAAATTCTTTCTCGCTTATCGTGTATACTCTCGTCACCACCAAACATTCATCAACGATGTGTGCTACTCACTTACACATGTTTGCCTACTTTGAGCGTACGATTACGATCAATTATATGGTTTCATTTTTTTTTTTTTTTTTTTTTTTTAACTTTCTTCCAACAACTCTTATTTGTTTCGAATCGATTTAGGCAATATCAAACAATGAAAGATCGAATTCTTTAATAATGATTTTTCCATTTAATTTATTTCTCTCATGAATCGATATTCAATTTATTTCAGAATTGCCCAGTACGTCAAGTATATGATACTTACTTGGTACTTGAAGTGCAGTTTTTTAGGTACAAGCTCACTTGAAGTACGTTAATTTTTTTGTGCTTCAAGTACATTTTCTTAAAGTACTTTTCACTTGAATACATTATTTCCATTTAATTTATTTTCTCTACTATTAGATATTCAGATTATTTCAGAATTGTCCAGTACCTCAAGTACGTGTTACTCAATTGGTATTTGAAGTACAGTTTTTGGATACAAGTGCACTTGAAGTACCCTAGATTATTCTGTGATTCAGGTATATTTATCTGAAGTACTTTTTACTTAAATAAATTATATCCGTTTCATTTATTTCTTCTATTATTCGATATTCAGTTTATTTCAGAATTGCCCAGTACGTCAAGTACATGATACTTGAAGTACAGTTTTTTAGGTACAAGTTCACTTGAACTACGTTAGTTTTTTTTGTGTGCTTCAAGTACATTTTCCTAAAGTACTTTTCGCTTAAATAAATTATTTCCATTTAATTTATTTTCTCTATTATTAGATATTCAGCTTATTTCAGAATTGTCCAGTACCTCAAGTACAGGTTACTTAATTGGTACTTGAAGTACTGTTTTTTTAGGTACAGGTACACTTGAAGCGCATTAGATGTTTGTATGCTTCAAATATATTTACCGGAAGTACATTTTACTTGAATACATTATTTCCATTTAATTATCATAATTTCTACTATTATTCGATATTCAGTTTATTTCAAAATTGCCCAGTACCTCAAGTACGTGTTACTTTATTGGTATTTGAAGTAAAGTTTTTGGATACAAGTGTACTTGCAGTACCCTAGATTATTCTGTGATTCAAGTATATTTACCTGAAGTACTTTTTACTCAAATACATTATTTCCATTTCATTTATTTCTTCTATTATTCGATATTCAGTTTATTTCAGAATTGCCCAGTACGTCAAGTACATGATACTTAATTGGTACTTGAAGTACAGTTTTTTAGGTACAAGTTCACTTGAAGTACGTTAGTTTTTTTGTGTGCTTCAAGTACATTTTCCTAAAGTACTTTTCACTTGAATAAATTATTTCCATTTAATTTATTTTCTCTATTATTAGATATTCAGCTTATTTCAGAATTGTCCAGTACCTCAAGTACAGGTTACTTAATTGGTACTTGAAGTACTGTTTTTTTAGGTACAGGTACACTTGAAGCGCATTAGATGTTTGTGTGCTTCAAGTACATTTACCTTCAGTACGTTTGGCTTAAAAATTCAAAGATAAAAGTACTTTTATTAAAATCGATCGATATGTAAGTTTCCATTGTTGAATATAAAAAAAAAAAATGCTTCTACGTACGTGTCGTTAATTGACCGATCAATATCCGTAATCAATCGCTGACCAGTTTCTCACCAGTAAATAATCATTTCAGTTGCGACATATACAATCAAATCGTAGTAAACCGAGATAAATATAATTTACGAATGTGTTACCATCTTTAGATGCCACACACGAGAACATCTGAGTTGGTAAAATCAGTTAAAATTCAACGATCCTTGACTAATCGCAATAGAAATTACGATTAAATAAATCAAGCTATGGATTTTAGTAAGAAAATAATATTTTCATTGAGTTCGTACTTTACCAAGCTGTAAAAATAATTTTAATTAACATCTTTCGTTACATTTTAATATATTTAAAGTCTGTTCAATTAAATTTAATTTTTCAAGTTACAACCTTAAGAGTTACGAAATTGTTGGACAGTAGAAGGAGCACACCATCAGGCGATTATAAAGGGTGATTTTTTAAGAGCTTGAGAACTTTTTTTTAAAAAAAAACGCATAAAATTTGCAAAATCTCATCGGTTCTTTATTTGAAACGTTAGATTGGTCCATGACATTTACTTTTTGAAGATAATTTCATTTAAATGTTGACCGCGGCTGCGTCTTAGGTGGTCCATTCGGAAAGTCCGCTTTTTTATCGACAAATTTTGTTCAGCGATGAGGCTCATTTCTGGTTGAATGGCTACGTAAATAGGCAAAATTGCCGCATTTGGAGTGAAGAGCAACCAGAAGCCGTTCAAGAACTGCCCATGCATCCCGAAAAATGCACTGTTTGGTGTGGTTTGTACGCTGGTGGAATCATTGGACCGTATTTTTTCAAAGATGCTGTTGGACGCAACGTTACGGTGAATGGCGATCGCTATCGTTCGATGCTAACAAACTTTTTGTTGCCAAAAATGGAAGAACTGAACTTAGTTGACATGTGGTTTCAACAAGATGGCGCTACATGCCACACAGCTCGCGATTCTATGGCCATTTTGAGCGAAAACTTCGGAGAACAATTCATCTCAAGAAATGGCCCGGTAAGTTGGCCACCAAGATCATGCGATTTGACGCCTTTAGACTATTTTTTGTGGGGCTACGTCAAGTCTAAAGTCTACAGAAATAAGCCAGCAACTATTCCAGTTTTGGAAGACAACATTTCCGAAGAAATTCGGGCTATTCCGGCCGAAATGCTCGAAAAAGTTGCCCAAAATTGGACTTTCCGAATGGACCACCTAAGACGCAGCCGCGGTCAACATTTAAATGAAATTATCTTCAAAAAGTAAATGTCATGGACCAATCTAACGTTTCAAATAAAGAACCGATGAGATTTTGCAAATTTTATGCGTTTTTTTTTTAAAAAAAGTTCTCAAGCTCTTAAAAAATCACCCTTTACTTGCTTAGCTCACAGACCGACAATTTTGTGGGAATTCAAAGTCCGCGAGCTGGAAGAACGTCGCCCCAGACTGTCACCTTGAAGTTTTTTTTTCTTGTTCACTATCCGCTTCTCTCTTTTTTCTCTTTCTCCCTTTCTCTCTCTCTCTCTCTCTCTATCTCTAGCAATATAATATCGATGGCTTCACGTTGTAGCTGTCTCTCTCTCTCTCTCTCTCTCTCTCTCTCTCTCTCTCTCTCTCTCTCTCTCTCTGTTTCATTCTCTTCCTCACTTTAACGTGAAATATTAACGGGAAAACATAATCCATGCGCGGCAGCGATTCGCTCGTGCTCATAAAATATCACCAAAGTGCTCGTGGCCCTGTTCCTAGGAAACTGTGTCACGAAACTAGACCGTGGTTTCGATGCGAGAGATAGCGCATCAGCCAACGCTTGATTAGAAGACATCGCAAAATATCAGGACACTTGAAACTTTGAGTCGAATTATAAAATTTGTTAAAGCTTTGAATCGTCCTGCACTTAAATAATAATATTAACAACAGTCTAATAATAATTTATTATATTTAAACTAAAGAAATATAATTATTATGAATATATTATTTTGATTAACGTGAAGGTTCCTTAATGAAAATCGAAATATTTCGATTGATAATAATATATATACGAATTATAATGATAAATATATTTATTATTTCGTTTGGTGAAGCATTCAACGAGATATGTTTTGATTTACAAAGAGTAAAATATCAAGTTCAACCAAGTGAGCACGTAACCGATAGTTTGGGTCAACAAACAGTCGGAGACAAAATATTTAACTGAATGCTTCGTCGTACCAAACAAAATATATTTGGAAAGCTTGATTCTATTGTAAATGCACTTGAATTAATAATTCATATATGAATTCTCTAATTTTCAATAATTTTACTATTTCCATAATAACGATAACAGCAACAACAATAATAATATTTATATAAATGTCGATGTATCGCATTATCATAAAGACGTGTGAATGTGATGTGTCGATTAATTTCAATTAATGATTGATGAGTTAAAGTACGTGTTAATCGCGATAATCGCGAGTAGACGTTGAGACGGAAAGAGGAATACGACGTCTGTGACGGCGTTTTGAAAAAAAAAACAGAATCGAGCTCGTACATCTATTGCATAATGACTTGTGCGTTGATTCTGTTTACAACTGTAATACGCGTCAATAGACTTGCCAACGACTATAATATCGCGTTTCTCATTTACCAATCGGAAAGGTAGGAAATATTGTGCAAAGCCTAGTGTTCGCATGGTTTTTGTCGTCGATAGAAGAGATTACAATGAGATAAGGGTCGAAAGTATACGTTGTATTTAAAAAGGAAGTCGAGAGCGCGTGTAAAAAGTATATAACCTTAACGAGAGGCTTGTGTGAGATGGGTTTTCATGTGTGCAAGACACTTTGTGAATGCTTTGGGTGCCTATTGCTCGAGCGCTACGACACGCTACGAGTCGCTATACCTAGGCGCTACAGTTATCGCTCCCACTGCTGCGCTGTTGCTGTTGCGGTCGACGGTAGAACACTCGCGAAAGGTCCACTGTATGTTATACGCTTCAAGAGTCGCGGATCTCTGTGTTGGTTGCATAATATGCAGGTAACCTAGATACGAAAACCATCGTCCGTCGTCTCACCGACACTCCCACCTATCGTCCTCGTTACCCCTTTTGAGGAGACACTCCCACTACTATATAACTCACTGTCTTTCTCGACTTTTGTTTTTTTTTTTTTTTCTGCTCTATTCTCGTGCCCTTATCTCAAGGCTTCTCGTGACCCTTGTCACGTGAGTCAAGATGAGTTTCGTCACGTGAGAACGAGCAGAGTTTGTTAACACACATAAATATCGATAGAAATTCTCGCATTAGGTGTAGACGATATTGCGATAATTATACGCTGGAGTAATGAATGCCTCGGTGTTAACATAAAAATTAATTTTTCTTGATGATGAATTATTATTAATAATAATAAAATTACAAAAATGTATTAAATAATGAGTAAATTGCAAAAAAAAAAGTGTTTTTTTTTTTTTTTTTTTTGCAATTTTATTGTAACCATGAACTTGATGAACTTTTATATATTTGGGTTATCGTCGATTGTTTACAACGAGCTGTGAGTTTCTATAACATTGAAGATTTTTTTTTTTGCCTATTTTACAACTTTTATCGATAATGGTAGATTGAAAATTCTTGATAAAATCCTCTTTATCTTATCAAACTTTTTGCCATAAGAATAAAAACATATTCAACGATCGACAAGATCGTCGGATATAAAAATCACGAGATTGCCTATTGATGCAAAATCACGTATCTTCGGTGCCTAGGACTTGTAATAATAATAATAATATTATCGTGAGGTTTTATTCGTAAGTACACGTGCGTTCAGATATCGTTGTATCGAGTTGCATTTCTATCGTGAAAGTTTCTCTTGAATTAAACAACATTGAAAATAATTGTTTTGCCTATTTTACAAGTTTACTCAATGATGGCCGAGTGAAAACTCTTGATAAAGTCTTCTTTTATCAAACTTTTCGCCATAAGAATAAAAATGTACTTAACGATCGACAAGATCGTCGGATATAAAAATCACGAGATTGCCTATTGATGCAAAATCACGTATCTTCGGTGCCTAGGACTTGTAATAATAATAATATTATCGTGAGGTTTTATTCGTAAGTACACGTGTGTTCGGATATCGTTGTATCGAGTTGCATCTCTATCGTGAAAGTTTCTCTTGAATTAAACAACATTGAAAATAATTGTTTTGCCTATTTTACAAGTTTACTCGATGATGGCCGAGTGAAAACTCTTGATAAAGTCCTCTTTTATCAAACTTTTTGCCATAAGAATAAAAATGTACTCAACGATCGACAAGATCGTCGGATATAAAAATCACGAGATTGCCTATTGATGCAAAATTACGTATCTTCGGTGACTGCCTAGGACTTGTAATAATAATAATAATAATAATAATAATAATAATAATAATAATAATAATAATAATAATAATAATAATAATAATAATAATAATAATAATAATAATAATAATAATAATAATAATAATACCATGCGTTTTATTCGTAAGTACACGTATGTTTAGATATCGTTTTATGGTGTTGCACTTCTATCGTGAAAGTTTCTCTTGAATTAAACACCATTGAAAATAATTGTTTTGCCCAATTGACAAATTTTCGCGATGATGGCAGAGTGAAAATTCTTGATAAAGTTCTCTTTCTTTTATCAAACTTTTTGCCATAAGAATATAAATATATTCAACGTTCGATAAGATCTTCGGATATCGAGAATACGAGATTGCCTATTGATGCAAAATCACGTATCTTCTGTGACGGCGTAGGACTTGTAATAATAATAATATTATCATCACTTTATATTCGTAATACTAAGTACATGTATGTTCGGATATCGGTGCATCGTGTTGTGCTTCTATCGTGGAAGTTTCTCTTGATATACCACACTAGGCGATTGCACCACAAAGAGTGAAAGCACCTGCTGCGATTCACCTGTCTCTCGATCGAAATAATGTTTCAGTCATTGAGATATAAAAGAAAAGAAAAGAAAAAAATGAAATAAACAACAACGAAAAATGGCCAAATTATTAATAAATTTATATTTCATCGTAAAATAATGAATTCAAGTTTATTGGAGATTTAATTAAAAAGTTAATTAATAAATTATAAAATAAAATAATCGGTAAACCATTGATCGAGGTCTTGTGGTTTATAACTGAGACATTTACCTTAAAAGTCATTTGATATGTTCCGATTGATAATTAATAAGAAAATTACTCGTTCATCAAATGTCCAAATTTGGTAATGAATATTCCTGGAGATTGGTTGAAAGGGGGGAGGGGTATGTACAACCCCCTTTAGAACCAAACTCCGGGATAGATTCGCCCGGAAACCTCGCACCCCCTTCATGTGTAGAGGTCGGCTGGTCGACCCAGTTTGCGAAAATGCTTCTACGTTGGCCAGTGCGCTAAAGTAGGACGCCCGATCGGTCGAGGACGTCTCTTACTCCCCGCGATTCATCATTCTCTTTTATATAGTTAGTTCACATCACGACATCGTTTATTCCCAGTTTAAATTCCGACTCGTTTAGTCATACGGTGTCGTGTCGATACCTTTCACGAAAATTACCAGCGAATTAAAGGACTCGGAACAACCAAAGTGAAGTTTTCTATCGGAAACCACTTAAAGTATTTTCGTGCAAATGAGAGGCTACAGGGTGAGTGTATCGGTTACCGATCGTCTCGTTATCATCGTTAATTCCACGAAGTTATATTTAACCAATTTGTTAAAGTAAAATCAATAATGTAACTATTCGTAAGAATAATTTATTTCATTATCATATTTAGCAGTTGTTTTAAAAATTTTTTAACATTTTTTGTTGAAATAAAAATTTAATTTTAATTCTTGGGGTTTAAATTTTAATTGTTGACGATAGCAAGTGTATAAAAAAAATGTATAATTCATTGTGAGAATAAAATTATTAAGTTTAGGTGGTCGGTAACTGAGACTTGATGCTAATTAATTTTCTAGTCAATTAACCTCTAAGCTCTTTATCTACGCGTTTCACGTAACCACGTGAATAATTGAGGTAAAAACAGTGCGGAAGTAAGAATATAATTCGTGATAACTCACTGTGCGGTTTCATCGTGATCGCAGAGCGAACCAGTCGCCACTGTGTCTCGTTTTCGCGTCGAGATATTACGCTATAATATTCTATAGTGCATGCGCTAATCGAGTCTAATGTCCAACAAGCAGTGAGTTGCAATTAAGTGTTATGCAGGTTCGACGAGTCTGGAATACACGATATCGAATCTAGATACTCTATATACCTGTACAGAAAGGTATATGTCTATACGAGTACTATTACGTCGACGCTTCGACACGTGTCGTCAAGCAAAACGTATGTGGATTGCGTAACTATATTTCTACCGAGTTTAGCGTAGCGCAACCGTCGCGAATATACGCCGCGGTCTTACGTGAGTAAAAGAGTCGACTCGATAAGCGTCACGTTTATAATTGTACAATTTTTATTAATATAAATAAAAGTTCTAGCGCGATTTAATCCCGGAAATTATCTTTACGATATTAAAACTCTACCGTAATGCAACGTCTGGAAAATTACAACACTATCGTGATTCAATTCTGGATATCATCTCTACCACATTACAACTCTTCCATAATGCAACATTACCAGATTACAACTCTACCACGATTTAATTCCGGATATCACCTCTACCGCATTATAACTTTATCATAAGGCAACACAAGAGTACAACTCTACTGCAATTTAATTCTGGAATTTGTCTCTAGGATATTAAAACTCTACCATAATGCAACACTACAATATTACAACTTTACCGTGATTCAATTCTGGATATCATCTCTACCACATTACAACTCTACTATAATGCAACACTGCCAGATTACAACTCTACTATAATGCAACACTGCCAGATTACAACTCTACCATAATGCAACACTACCAGATTACAACTCTACCATAATGCAAAACTACCAGATTACAACTCTACCACGATTTAATTCCGGATATTATCTCTACCGCATTATAACTCTATCATAATGCAACACAAGAGTAAAACCCTACTGCAATTTAATTCCGAAATTTATCTTTACGATATTAAAACTCTACCATAATACAACACTACAATATTACAACTCTACCGTGATTCAATTCTGGATATCATCTCTACCACATTACAACTCTACCAGATTACAACTCTACCACGATTTAATTCCGGATAACACCTCTACCGCTTTATAACTCTATCATAATGCAACACAAGAGTACAACCCTACTGCAATTTAATTCCGGAATTTATCTCTACGATATTAAAACTCTACCATAATACAACACTACAATATTACAACTCTACCGTGATTCAATACTGGATATCATCCCTACAACGATTTAATTCCGGATATCACCTCTACCGCATTATAACTTTAACATAAGGCAACACAAGAGTACAACTCTACTGCAATTTAATTCTGGAATTTGTCTCTAGGATATTAATACTCTACCACAATGCAACACTACAATATTACAACTCTACCGTGATTCAATTCTGGATATCATCTCTACCACATTACAACTCTACCACGATTTAATTCCGGATATCACCTCTCCGGCATTATTAATGCAACACAAGAGTACAACTCTAGTGCAATTTAATTGCGGAATCTATCTCTACGATATTAAAACTCTACCCTAATGCAACACTACAATATTACAACTCTACCGCCCTTCAATTCTATATATCATCTCTACTATATTACAACTCTACCACGAGAAAACTCTGCGGCGTTGCTGATGACGAAAAATCTGATGATAAGAAAAGGAAAAATCAATTGTGGTAGAATTGTTTTTTGTTAGATAAATGAATAGAATAATTACAAAAGTAACCAGTGAGCGAACTACATACCCACCCCCCCTCCCGTTAAAGTTTCGAAAACGTATGAACACTAAGATATAAGTGCGCACAAATTAGCACGATAAATACAACTCGCAGCATCAACAATGCAACCCGATTGAGTATCGATGTACGATACGACGCGTGATTAGGCCATAGGCAATAAACAAGCTAATTTTCTTTCTTTTAAATATCAAAACCCGCTACAAGTTCTTGCACCTAGATTTTAATCGCTGCGTATCAATGTTAAGACCAATGTACAATCGATTTATCCATCAAACACAAACGTTGATGCATTTGATTGATATAATTGTTATCACTTGTAAATTTTCTTCACTTTGTTATAAATTTCAATTCCGCTTAATTGCTTAACCTGTAAATTCATAATTTTTTTTACATTTAGGAGTTAAAATTTGTCAAAACAACGTTTCTTCTATGAGGGAAAATGAATTCGATGAATCGTTGATGATAATAATTTGTTGTTCATGTAGAACAGCAAATTATTCAAATCTTTCAAGTTTTTTGTTCTAATCAGTGAATGACGGTATTCAAACTTTTAACTAATTGACAAAATATGTCTCGTGGATCACGTATACTTAAAATTCATTTGGAATCTCAATTAAGAGGATATCCAAGTTCAACATATAAAAAGATCAACAGCCATGAAATTTTCATTCGAAAACACAAAGAGTTGGAGAAAATCATCTAGAATGCCAAATAGTTAATTCGCAGTAAATTGAACAGCTGAGAACGATTGATACATCAGATCTTATCTCAAACGATTTCTAAACAACGAATAAACGAATATAGCACAAGAGACAGTGATACTCGTATCGGTATACGAAACGAACGACAAACAGTGAAAGTCTGAGTGAATGGAGAGCGTGAAAGGAAGTTGAGCGAGACAGGCTCTGGACATACCAAGGAAATTAAATATATCGCAATAGTACGCACAAGTTTAAGTGTCCAAGAAGAGGGAAACGAAGAAGAACCAGTTGGATATATCGAGCCAAAGAACGATTAACGTATATACTCTTGTCTTTGCCCTTGAATCGTATTTAATCTCAGTTCAAACGAGAGATAGAAACCTAATAATAGGTAGAAGTGACGCTTCGCTGCCAAGCTTTTGCTAGAACCTAGAGAGAGAATAAGAGAGAGACAGAGAAAGAGAGAGAGAGAGAGAGAGAGAGAAAATATCTCGCATTAATCGTATTGGTTTGTTCATTGTGCCCTTCTATAATGATTGGTATTACGACAGACGTATGCATCTGTGCCTCGCCACATCGATATTATCATCCGTGTCCACAGGTTGCTCTTCTATCAATTCGAATGATTTTATAATATTTGCCTCTAGGTGTATCATTCGTTTATAAACCAAGCCTTGTACTTAAGGCTCTAACGGGACCTATTCATTTTATTATCGTTATCAAGATTCTTTTAAATCGTTGATTAATCTGCCACTCGTGGTATCCCTTATCTTCGTCTCAAATTGGCCAATTAGTTTTTCCTCGAGATCCCTGAATGATATATTTTTTTCCTTTTCATCCGGATATGTTGTTGCGATGAATCGAGTACATGATACTAAGAAATAATATTAATTGGTTGAATTATTGATCGATGAATCAAAGTCTTTGAATTAACGATGTGTAATTTGTTTTCAAAAGTTCCAACTACCAATATATTATCATTATGTATTATTATATCTATAAATAAAATATTGAAATAATTTATCATAAAATTATCTTTTTGTTCCCAATAATATTTATTTTCAAATAAATTTAACAGGTGATACAATGAATAATAGGTGCATCTACAGATTTTTAATTAAAATAGATTTTAAAATACGTAATATCGCTTTATTATTTATTATTACGTATCATTCGTTGGCTGATTAATGTGATAAGAGATAATTGAAGGAAATTTTGTACAGCTTTATGATTTCCTCTTACGTATTGCCACACATATGACGGAGAAAGATTACAAAGTGGGAAAGGGAACGGTAGTATACGTTGAGTAAGTTAACAGAGGGAACGCCGAGATAACCCGTTTGTTCTCTCGCGGTATATTGTGAGAGCCGTTCGTAAAATCCCGTTGGTTTTGTCGAGTTACACCACGAGCTCGTTGAACTAGAGCTCGATCTCGCAATTCGTATAGCACCTGGGTCCTCGAGTGAAAGGATATCCAGGTCTCCCAGGTAGATCGTTCTAGTCTGAACGTGCTCTACCATAACGTTGAGGCATCGAAACACGCACGCTCTGTGTATTACAATCGCATGTCGACACGGTGCACTTGTCCCTAGTGTTGAATTAAATCGAGAAAATTACCAATATAATATTTACCTTTCAATTTTCATTTGCATTCTCCCTGAATACACGAATACTCATGTAGAATGTTGTTCTTTGTATAATTGCGCAAGCCTTCAGGTTCTATAAAAGTCAGTTCGACTTGAATAACAATTATTTATTAACGCTCGTTTTACAAACGTACAAACACGGTGGAGGGGGGGAGGGGTGTCTCCGTTAACGTTTGGAAAGTTTCGCTCGTGCATTAACTGGCAACGGCGACCGTGAGTTATGATAAAAGTAATTTCCTACTGGCAATTATAGCGCGCTACCGGTGAAAGTGTCGACAAATGTTAATGGTTCTAAGGTGGTAAAAACTGTGGCGATAAAATAATACGATAAGAATGATATTTAAAAAAAAAATCGACATATTCATATTATTTTTTTAGTGATGAAAATTTAGCGCAAATAAATTAAAGGCGTTTTTTAATCGAATTAAAAGCTAAATTACGAGATAATTATCGTTTTTTTGACGGATGCGCGCCTAAGATTTCGTAACGAAAATGTTAATCCGAGTAGCTGATCGGCCTTTTAAGGCCAGGACAGAAACGGCAGATTGAGGGGGGCCATATGTTCAGCTCGCTCGTTCGCGTGCATGTATGTGCGTGTGTGATTCTCGGTTCTCCGTCCATCCGTAAATAGCTGAGAACAACCTGGGGGTCCTCTCGATACGGCGACCAGCGCCAGTCTGACTGCTCTCGTAGGACTTCCCGAGGTATTGAAGCGCATGCGCGGAACTCACGCTCCGATCAGCTGTTCCGAAGCCATCTTGCCAGGTCGAACCCAGCTGTGCGGGCACGCAGCGGCTCGGACGCACAGCTGACCTCGCCAACAACGAGGAGGAGCGTCGGGCGCGTGAAACGCAACCAGGAGCGTAATACTGCGGCGCGAGGCTCAATTAAGGGCCTCCCTCTTTCCCTCTGGCCGTACCACACGCGACACAAATCCCAGCCTCGACCGCGAGCGGGATCGATCCGTTTCCCGGTTAGCTTCTCCCACCGTTCGACGAACAACCAATGGGTAATCTTGTCGATAATTCGTGCATTTTTACATCCTTGTTTATCTATAGATTGACAAAAAAAAATGTTTAGACGGAGCCAACTTTGATTTGTGCCAACTTAATTCAGTTGGCTCAAGGTAAATTTGGTTGAGGTAACGTCATGCAGTTGGCTCAATATCACGGTAAGGTCGTATACGGTGAATCTCACGTCAATCACAATTTAATCAAATGGAATATAGCTTTGTTCAACTGTATGATATCATTGACTTAATTTTACGGTGAATCTCACGGTGAACTTTAATCAAATGGAATATAAATTTATTGAACTGTATTATATAATTGGCTCAATTTCACGGCGGTTTACGGTGAATCTCAACGATGAACTTGAATCAACCACATTTGAATCAACTGGAATATAGCTTTGTTCGATTCTATGATATGATTGGCACAATGTTCCGTAAATCTCACTGAAACAAATCTTACCGTGAGGTTGAACTTGATTCAACCACATTTGAATCAACTGGAATATACCTTTGTTCGATTGAATGATATGATTGGAACAATGTTCCGTAAATCTCACTGAATGAAATCTTACCGTGAGGTTGAACCACTTATGTTAATGATGATGTAATCGTTGCATCATAGTCAAATAAAGGTCGTTTCATTAATTATTTAATTGAAAATTAAAAATGTTAAGATAGAGAAAATTCCGACATCGTAAAAATATATTTACGAATTATATCATGAAATACACAATGAGAATAATATAATATTTCGTATTAACTAAAATACTGCGTTGGAATCCTTAATATTATCTTGTACACAAGTAACAATCTTGTTATCCGCGCTATCTAACCGCTACTCATGCGAATAATACAATTGAACTACAAAGTAAACAGTTTTCCCGTAAGGAACCGTAAAAAATATTCATATTACGTATTAAATTGTCCAGAAAAAAAATCAAAAAGGTCATTTGATTTCACTGTAACAATATCGATGACTTAATTTTGTGTATAGATAAAGATTTAAGCGTGCATCTGATTGTCGGTGTAACGATGCAACCTCCTTAACTCAATTAAAATTACATTTAGTGAATTTAATTCATTTGACAGAATTTTTTCTATTAAAATTAAGTCACTTGGATAAACCAAATTCATTCTGCATTCTTTGACTTTAGGCAAATAATTTATTTATTAAATAGATTATTAATCCAATATTTTTTAAATATATCAACAACGAAAAATATTGAAGAATATTTAAACATTTTTTTAAATTTCAATAACTTAAAATATTATTTGATAAATTATATCGTTACGCAGGTTAAAATGTTGATAATACAATTTTTATTCTACCATTATAAACATCAATAATTTTAATTTATTTTAATATAATAACGTTCATATTATTTAGTTTTTGTGATATTGTTTTAGGACTTTTACTTTATCTTACCCAGTGATGTACAACTTTCGAGAGACAAATCTTTTTTTACAGTGATAATCACTTGACGGCTTAGCGGTGTTGAGGTATTTTCAAGACGATAGGGAAAGGAAGGTTATAAAAGGGCTCCCGCAGTGTCCTTCGTACATCAGTACTAGCTGATCGATATTAGACGCGATATTTCAACCTACACTTCGTGCTCGTTTATAGTAATGCATTCCTGTCCCTTCTTTCTTATATTCACCTCCCTCTCTCGCTCATCAACATATTCTGTCCTCGGGTCGCGAAGCTCGAGTTAAAACGTTTCGTTATCCATGTCCTTGCGCACTGCACGCGCCGCAATGAATGCACGTGTACGAGTTGCGCAATCGCTCGATGTTCCAGCAGCTTTTATACTCGAGAGTCTAGCAACTCTAGAACAACGCAATGAGATCTCGGAACCAGGACGAGTCGTTCCGCAATTTTGTAACATAAAATATTCCAACACTGCTTCCTACATTTCAAGATTTAATCTTCAAGATTTATGTGATCTATAGGTGTCTCGAGTAAATCGAAACATTAAATTAAATCATTAAACTGTCAATCACAAAGCAATTTTTTAATCATATAGCGTTCGTCAATAATACTTCATTATTTCACATATACCAAGTTGAGTAACTCGTTGATACCAACGTTCAATATCGATGAATTAATTTAATATATTTTAATATAATTGTAAATGAAAAAATGTATTTACATTTAATTTATTTCTTAAGGTAGTTCTACTGTGAAAGCGTTTTAAACGGTTGTACCTCAATGTTTTGTATAATCAACTTAAGTAATAACGGAGATTGGAAAGAGAAATAAAATGTCAAAAATCTATATTTTCGTATGGGATCGTACGACAGAAGGATCGAACCGCGACTTCGGATTAATTATTTGTATACTTCGAAACGAGATTAATAAAATAAGCGTTGGTCACGGGACATTGGGAGAAGCTATTTTACGTTAACAGACACGGGACTATATCAAATTGATGTAAGAATTACAGTATAAAAATTGCGAGAGAGAGTTTGGCAACAGCGCGTTTAAGCTGGCGCCTAAGTGAACTACGTTATACGTATGTTATCATACTAATGAAACATTTGTAAGCGCAAAAATGATCAGAGAATGTACATAAAAATGCTTGACATTCCTTCTTTTGGGGTTGCGAGTCAATGATTGGAATTTATTATAATAATTCTTCACGAAGTAAAAATATATGCAACAATAAATTTTCGGGCGGGAATATTTCCATATTGAGACTTGACACTGTGATTTTCTTTAGCAACAGCTTCTGTACGCATACTTTTTTATCGGATAAAACAAAAACATAACCTCACATATTAGCACGTGTATCGTGGACAAACGAGTAGTTTCAAAACGCCGCGCCAGTAATCGACCAATCGGGTATCGTGGATCGCGCAGCCGTACATCGTTTTCGGACAACGTCTGTTACGACGTTGTCACGTTGCTGACTAGTTTGTCGATCTAATGATAATCATAAATTAGACAGAGTTAAATAAACATTAATAATTATAAATTGCTCGACGATTACGTGGAAGTGAAAGCTTCCAATTATTCGTGCTTATTATTACAACATTCGGCGTACACTTGTTATTTAATAATATAGCATCTAGGGTTCAAGAGTTGAGCGTACCAGCGGAACTACCTTAACGTTTTTATTTATTTTTATTACGAGAATATGCTCATCTTGCGTCGCTAAATTTTTTTAAGTGATAAGATTTTTTTTTTTTTTTAAGACACATCAACGTTGCAAAAATTTGTCGAAGAAAATGTGTTTGCGACTATCGGATGTCCCTTCGACGGACCTTATGAGTCGACTTTCAATCCCCGTGAAACCCGAGATCCCCAACTATCTCGACGGGATCACAGCAAGAGAGGTTTCAATGTTTGTCGTCTTTCCGGAAATAGAATCGCGCACGCACAAGGAGCATCGTCTCCTAGAGCTGTTGCTACTATGCTGTACGATATACTGTGTAAGATGCCTGACCTCGCTGCCGACTGTTTTCTCCAAGCCCTTTACTTTCGAACTTGACTGAGCAATCAACGAGCTTTTTATTGCGACACATAATCCGAACCATCTAACTGAACCGGTTGACCCATCAACAACTGGCTGATCCTTGTTGAACCCTTTCCAAATGCTTTCAATTTTCTATTTTTAATTAACTCAATATAACTAGTGAGGAACAGGTGAAACTAGACAACGAAATGGCGCCATAAAAACTGATTGATCGTCGCTCTATGATCGAGAGACTGCTGCCTCGTGGATTTTAAACTGTCGTTTCAAGATGCCTTGTTACATGTGGTTCGCACTGTACGTCGAGAAAATAATAAATAATAATATCGTAACACGATTCGTCCATTTAAAGATTAGAAGTAAACAACTCGAAGTAAAAGAGAAACTTGTAATATTCTTATCTCGTTATATTTATTTTTCATTACACAATAACATGAAAAAAAATGTGCGTTCTTGTATTTTATCCGATAGATAATCCATGGCGGAAAAAATTGCAATCGCAAGATTACTTCTATCTATGTTGCGTCCATATATGTTCCACATTACCTTAAGATGATGTGCTATCCCTCGGTCGGTAATAATTAACTGTAATGCAAATTTCTCCGCCACTATTGATCTTTCGAATAAAAGAAGAGAACCGTGAACTGCGTCTTGCGATTCTACAGTTCAACATTCTTATTCTTGATCCGAAATATCAATCGTGGCGGAGAAATTCGCGATAGGATTATTCTGATATCTCTCTCGCGCGTATGGCGAACTGAGAGAGACAGGCAACTTGTAGAACATCGCCTTAAGACGATGAGCTTACCATACATTGCCGCATCAACCACCTTTCTTATATCATTGATTGGCCACAGCAATACGTACCAAGTACCTTAAGACGATATTCTACTCCTCGGTCGATAATAAAAACTGTAATGCAGATTTGTCCGTCACGACTGATCTATCGGGTAAAAAAAAGAACGGTTAACTGCGTATCACACTTCTACTGTTTACCGTTGTTGCCTTTTATCCAAAAGATCAAACGTGACGGAGAAATTCACGATGAAAAAATTCCGCTAGCTCTCTCGGACGTGTGGAGCAATTTTAGAAATATAAACGACGTCAATATAATTTCTTCATAGGATAAATAGAAATTATTATTCCTTAGGTATAAAACTTCCTAAATCGTGCTATAAATCCAATGAAAAAGTACACTTTCCTGTCCTGATTTCTACGAAACGGTTAGTACGAATTTGTGAAACCACACGTAGGCCTTCACTTTACCGTACGTTTAACCGGGAGGGATTACAGATTCACTCTAAAGTGTTCACAAATGCCATAAATACTTTGAATACATAATTAATCGCTGGAGAGGTCAAGATTCCCCTCGTAAATGTTCGAGGCTCTCTATAGCTTTCTCGTTCCCACTCGCTGTCTTATCCCTTTCTTCTTTTTCTTTTCCTTTCTTCTCCTTCTTCTCCTTCTTCTTCTTCTTCTTCTTCTTTTCATTTTATCAAACCCGAAGAACGAACTAGGGGAGCTTTGATCTGGCCACAGGGATAACCGTGTCGGTCAACGTTCGATGTACCAATTATTCGTATCTCTTTAGTGCTATTTTTATTGTGTCCTTGTGTATTTTTGTAGTTGTTTTATTATTATTATTATGCTTCGATTGAGAACCCATATTGCGCCATCTTCCAGGCAATCTTCAATTCCCGCATTACCAATTAGTTTATTTTTGGACGTACATCCGAAGAAGAAGAATAATAATAAGACTCGATAGACGTACGATTTTATCTGAATTTCTAAACACCGAGTATCACAGAAGAATGCACTGATAACGAAACCACAATGCCACACTATTTGCTAACCCATGTCCCTTTAAATCTGTTATTGTCCCACGTTCGAGGAACGGCTAGTACGTTTGTACGTCACGTGACCGTACGAAACGACTTACCTAAGCTGTCTTTCCATTGGTAGTTGCGGTGGCTATAGTCGATTCACTGACTCTGCTCATTGGTTGGAATACGACTGTTGGCCAGTTGTGATCAATCAGGCATAACTTACATCCTATAGTCGTTGCTTTTAGCGATAGTATAGTCATTACGCCTTCCAAATGAAATGCAAATGTCCGGTGATGTGCGATACTGCTGGATGTATCGAGTACGAATTCTCGAAACGATTAGTACTTCACTAAGTTGTTGAATGCTCGTATACTTATAGCCATACAACCCTGCACCTCTGTAACAAACGAATGAACGCACTATTGTCCGGAGAATATGTCGTAATTAATACATTGAAAGACACTGGTAACGAGTGATCTCCATGATCCTCTTTTCACATCACGTCTTAACTTTGGCGTAGATTCCAATCTCCTAAATGGTTTTCATTTGGAAGAATGATTTTTAAAATATTTTATGTTAAGCGTAACAACAACATTGTTGGAACAAGTCATTATTTATACGAGAAAAAATTGAAAGGAATGTCAAGAAAAATTGAGGAGAAATATATTTATACAGAAGGGATGATGTTTTGATTATCAATATGAAATTTATTCAGACGATGTGCTCTGTCTCTTGTCTGTCTCTCTTAGATCGTTATACATGCGATAGAGATAGAAAAACACGATAATGGTTAGATGTAGAATTGTGAAACATAGTTTACTGTTTTTCTCTTTTAAAGATCAATTGTGATGTTTCGTATTTTCTAGAGTTTTGTAAATGCTAGAGTTTAAATATTTGGAACAAAATCGACCGGATATAGAGGTTCATTTGAAATTCATTGCCAGCCGCGTCCGATGCATTTCTGTTCAAGCGGCTCAAGGAAAGCAAACAATCCCACGATAATGCCTTTCGTAATATTATGAATTACGAAATTTAATGTATATTTCGATTAAATAGCGTTAAAAATAAAAATATTTCACCTACAATTTGTAGGTCAGATTATGAGGATTCCGAATTGACCATGAAAACTGTTACTTACCGAATATTTTGAATGGTAATTTCGAAGGACGATGCAAGTAAAATAGAAAATTGTAGCAATAATCGTTGGATCAACCGAAGGAAAGTGATTCAAATCAGCAATAAAAAGTATTTAATTTCTATAAATTAACTAACTTAGACGCTCTATTCATTTGATATATATTAACTTCTTTCTCAAATTGACTAACGCGAAAATCGCACGTGCGCAAGAGAGGCAGAATCATAGGGATCGCGTGAATGCAAGAGAGAGGTTGTTGAGGTTCTCTTCAGGTGAGGCTCGATACAGTCCTTCACTTTAAAATGTTCAACACATTATTCTCGAACCGAGATTTTTATAGGAAAGTCGGAAGAATTGTGCTCACTGCGTGGATGTAGCGCGGAGCAAGACCGACGATTCTGTCGTTGTGTAGAAACTTTGAGTCCGAGAGAAATGAGTTGGAAATTTTAAGATCAGCCTCTTGACTCGCAATGGGAAAACCCAATGGCGGTGTTCAGTGGAATGATGGCGACACCTTGAGAAACTGTTATCTAATTTACTAAAAATCGGTTAATATTTTAGATGAAAGCAAATTTGACTTCGTCTATCTAATCTACAATGGAACCAAATTAGCTTTTGTCTTAAATATTAATCGTTTGGTAGTAAATGAAATTACAGTTTCTGTTACAAATTAAGTTGAGTAATTATCTTAAGGGGATGTGATACACGTATGGTTGCATGAGAGATATGACTTGTGGGCACTTTAAAGCAGCAAGAGTGATACACTCTGAGACATGTGTTTACATCGTTTTAAGGGGAGGCGAATGACTTACTCCACCAAGTATCACGTAACACCGAGCAAGCCCCGTAATTCCGTCATTTTTAAAAAAACTTTAAGTCCTGGAAAGATCGGTTGGATATTTTTAGCTCAGCCTCTCGACTCGCAATGGAAAAACCAAATGGCGGTGTTCAGTGGAATGATGGCGACACCTTGAGAAACTGTTATCTAATTTACTCAGAATCGGTTAATATTTTAGACAAAAGCAAATTTGGCTTAGTACGTTCAATCTACAGTGGAACCGAATTAGCTTTTGTCAGAAATAATAACCGTTTCTGAGTAAATTAGATAACATTTTCTGTTACCAATTAAGTTGAATAATCATCTTAAGGGGATGTGACACACGTATGGATACGTAAGAGACTATGACTAGTTGACACTTTGAAGCAACGAGAGTGATACACTCAGAGACATGTGTCGAATCGTTTTAAGGAGAGGCGAAAGACTCATTCCGCAAAGTGTCACGTGACACCTGACATACTCTCTCGCGCTCACGCGATGCCTATTGGTGTTATCTCTCTCACTCATCGGTATAGCGCGAGTATTTCGCTTCGCTTAAAGTCCACAACGACATTTATTTCCACAACGTCATCAATTACGATTTTGGCCAAACTATAATCTGCACGATATAAATAATATCTAAAGCGATCGTATCGTATTCCAACGCGCAATAGTACTCATGACTCTGCCTCTTACAGTCGCAAAAATAACCGCACAGATAAGCTAACCAACAATAAACTCTCGGTAGCGTGTCATTTGACCCTCACAGTCACGCAGAAATGCTCCAGTAACGAATACGATCACAGGTCATAGATCTTGTGCGCTGAATCAACATTAAAACATTCTTTATCATCCAACTTTAGCATCTTTCACGATTGAACAATGAAGTACATGAAATTTATCAAGCTGTGTGAGAAAATTCACGTCTCTTTGTGTACAGACTGTTGGCAATGGATGTCGTCGCTACCGCGTAAAGAAATATCCACTCGTAGTTTCGTTCTCTCGGAACTGCCTGGACGGATTTGGTCCGATGCCACTTTAGTTTCTTCTGCGAGTCGAGTAAAGCGCTCGCGCGCCTTTCTGAAGGATCTTGCTCGCTGCTAAGAGAGTCCATGTATGTGTCGCGTATATATGTATCGTGACAACTAACCGGGCAACGGGTCCTTGTACCAGCCCTTCCTCCCTTCCTCCCTCCTTCCTCTGTTTCTCTCGAAAGGAGTGTAACAATCGTGCAACGCCGGTTGTTCAACCTTCCAGGGCAATCCACCTAAATCGGAGGGTGGGTCGGGAACTCTGTCTAGACGCAACGACCCCCCCTCCATTCTCTCTCTCTCTCTCTCTCTCTCTCTCTCTCTCTCTCTCTCTCGCCCTTCATCATCCTTCTTTCTCACCCTTTAACGCTTCGATCTCAAGGGGTTTGAACTCTCGCCACATCTAAAATCCTCCAATCGTCCCAGCTACGACCTCGATGTAAGAAATATCCCTCGCATTTGCTCCACATTTTTTTTACTACGATTCTTCTTAGTAAAGGAACATTTATGTCATCAATATAAATCCTCCTTGCCGAATATCGGCAATGACATTGAAATTTGGACGATATTGAAGAATTTTTTAATAGTCAAATTGGTTGATAGAATTTTTATAAAGCATTTTATAATAACGTTTAACATTTCTTACTAAAATTGTGTTTCTTCTTCAATTTTAATGTTAAAAAGAAAATGAATTAAGTACAATTAGACACTACGATGCGGTAGTTCGAAATTCACGAATGTTGACTCCTCTGTCATTAAGCGACAATCTATCAACTTCATTGGCGCCATTAAGCTGGTTACTTTTACCTGGTTCACGCGAGTCCAGTAAACTTGAAAAGCTTAAATATTTCTTACTAAAATGTTGTGTTTTTCCTTCAATTGTAATGTTAAAAGGAAAATCAATTGAATATAAGTAGACACAACGATGCGGTAATTTGACATCCACGAATGTTGGCTCCTCCGTCATTAAGCGACAATACCTTAATGACGAATCTTCGGTAGTGCCATTAAGCTCTCTATTTTCATCTGGTTCTCGCTACAAAACTAAAATATAAATCAATTAGGGTCTATTCAGGTATTTATAATCGGAGCAAACGGTACCTTTACATTTTTTTTCAGGATTTTGAATGGTCCTGTCGTTGTTTATTAACCCACGACCATCGGGGGGGGGGGGGGGGGGGGGTCGCCCTTAAGCGAGATACTCTCGGCTTTGTTATATCCAAGCGGTTTATCTTTCAATACGAACTTTACCGAAATATATATTTAACTATTCATTTAAAAACAGAAGAATACTTAATGACGGTAGACAATTTAATGTATTTATGTCCTTTGGTTTTACATGCATCAAATAAAATTGTATAGGACGTGAAATATCCGATAGTCTAATTAGAAATTGTAGTTGGGTCTTTCTAGGGTCGAATTGCCGATTACCGTCTATACAATCGAGCACGATTTTATTGCCGGATTATAGATTCCGTATAAGAAACACATTGCTCAAATTTTCAATAAGGTTTTATTACTCAAAGGAGAGGGAATCGGAAGTGAGGGATATCGGCAGTAAGGACTCTCGAGGCTTATCCACTGGCATTGAAACCTTCGTCCACCGCATCGGGCTGCGCACGAAGGAAACGAGAAGTTGTTGAACCTCGTGAGTCTTTGTGTCTGGCGAAGAGGCCCTGGCAATGCACTGTGGGTTCCATGTGCCGAGCGTACCCGACGAGGTGAACGAAACCTCTCCTACACCATCACCCTGGTGCGCTCAGTCCTGCTTGCTTTTCTACCTTCCGTAGACCTCCCCCTGGATCGTCTATCCGACGAAAAGGAAGATATCCGAGGGACGAGCCGAGAGAGAACTGAGAATAAATAAACGAAAGACGTCGCCGAGAAGGTGAACAGCGAGAAAAACCAAGACGGAACGAAGGAACGGAATATATCGCATCAACAATCATCGTTCACCAGACTCGTTATATACCTGCTCCTTCGAACCTATGAGTGACACACCGAATTATATTCTTTTAACGGTTAATTTGTTAATTAATTTTGTTCATTACGATATATTCTATTATTTTCTTATTTATTCATTCGAAAAACAATTTTTTTAACAATATAATTGATGCAAAATTAACTGGATAGGTGAGGTCAAAGTAAGCTACATAAAATTATTAAAATTAAATTGTAAAAAATGTAGAAAGTATAAATTATGCACATCGATTCCTCATTATTTTTTATCTTTTAACATTGACACTTGCTCTACAAGGAAGTATGTTGTTCAACTTTTAATTTCCTCATTGTGGTCACTTTGTTAAAGTTAAAAAAAAAACGGAATGTGCAAGGGTACAGGGCACTTTGGAGATTTGCTCAAATTCTGTAAACATTAGATCACATTTTCATATTTAAAAAATGGTAAATATCAAAGCTTTTAATATCCATTGCCAATAAAAAGAAAAATTGAATACGAAAACAACACTGACCATAAATATACTTGTGTAGACAGTTTCAATTCGATAGCTTAACATTTACACGTCCCAGTGTATTCAAATCGTTAAACATTTTTAAATAAAAATTGTATCTGCGAACTGCAAAAGCCTACAAAGTGGAACGTTGCACATCGATTCCTCATTATTTTTCATCTTTTACTATTGCCACTTGCTCTACAAGGAAGTATGTTGTTCAACTTTTAATTTCCTCATTGTGGTCACTTTGTTAAAGTTAAAAAAAAACGGAATGTGCAAGGGTACAGGGCACTTTGGAGATTTGCTCAAATTCTGTAAACATTAGATCACATTTTCATATTTAAAAAATGGCAAATATCAAAGCTTTTAATATCCATTGCCAATAAAAAGAATAATTGAATACGAAAACAACGCTGATCATAAATATACTTGTGTAGATAGTTTCAATTCGATAACTTAACATTTACACGACCCAGTGTATTCAAATCGTTAAACATTTTTTAATAAAAATTGTGTCTGCGAACTGCAAAAGCCTACAAAGTGTAACGTTGCACATCGATTCCTCATTATTTTTTATCTTTTAACATTGCCACTGGCTCTACAAAGAAGTATGTTGTTCAACTTTTAATTTCCTCATTGTGGTCACTTTGTTCAAGTTAAAAAATAATAATAATAATTTGCAAGGGTACAGGGCACTTTGGAGATTTGTTCAAATTCTGTAAACATTACATAACATTTTCATATTTAAAAAATGGTAAATATCAAAGCTTTTAATATCCATTGCCAATAAAAAGAAAAATTGAATACGAAAACAACGCTGATCATAAATATACTTGTGTAGATAGTTTCAATTCGATAACTTAACATTTACACGATCCAGTGTATTGTAAATCGTTAAACATTTTTGAATAAAAATTATGTTTGCGAACTGCAAAAGCCTACAAAGTGGTACGTTGCACGTCGATTCCTTCATTATTATCAACAATTTACCATTGTCAATACCAGACAAAGTCAATACGAAAGCAACCTTGGTCGTAAATATACTTGTGTAGACAGTTTTAATTCGATAACTTAAAATTTACTCGAGCTAGTGCATTCGAGTCGTTTAACATTTAAAAAAATAACTTCATCTATTTTTTATTAATTTTACCACGAAGATCAGTTAAAAACTGTTCTATCATACATTGTTACCAAATTTTTATCTTTGTATTACCAATCAAGTACGTGCGAAGGATGTGAAAAACTTGCGTCGTTTATCAAGTCCGTGTCAAGTACGTGACTCAAATTAAGTCCGTAAAGAAAAATAAATTTATTACGGCCCGTACATTTTCGTACTTACAATACGATTTACAATACGATTTTCTCACGTACTGCTTCCAGACTCGATTGACAATGCCAACTTTTTACGTACTTCTCGCGTACTTGTTGACGATATAAATTTTTCACGTATACTTCTCGCGTAATCGGTAACACGAACATTGAATACAACAATTTCAAATATAAACATTACGCTTGCGTGATTCGTTAAACATCTTTTGAGGCAAACCTATATATCTATTTATACGTGAATAAGATATACAGAGAGAAAATAGCGATTACCGATCATCGGTCACGGTTACCAAAATAGTGTTAAATCTATTAACCAATTTGTCGTTTGACTATCAACTGTAAGTTGATAAACGCAACTAAAATTTTTCAACGTGTAAAATTTTCTCACTCGTGATAACGAAGCAAGACAAAATATTCATCAATGAGTCTGTACTTCTTACAGTCTGTACAATCTTATCGCTGTACATATTTCTACCAAAACTTTACCCACGATAAAAGGGACCACCTGATCAGGTCTTTCAATTCACACACCATTAAAAGAAATGTTATTTTACAAAAACAAAGTTACCTTTATGAGGTAGTAACATTTTTATTATTATCGTTATACAGATTCTTCTCTCGATTGCTGATATATCGTTAATTATCAGATTGATAAAGCACCTCACAGTATATTTCCAGGCCACGGGTACGATGATTCTTATTCTTACTCAGGCTAGAATTAAAATGTTTGTTTTCCGGGTCAAGAAAAGTCCGGATTATTAATATTCTTATTTACCGTTAATTTCGTGTGGATAGTCTAGCGCACAAACGACGTTGTATCAACGATGACGATATCGCAGTGAGTTGTTATCTCTCGTTCGTTTCGATAAAAATTAATGAATATTGCAGTGTCGTTACGACGGTTCATGATACTCGAGATATACTCTAAACGTATTTCATACCTCTTCTAATGCATACGAGACATTCCACACTATATCAACATGATAAAAAATATGACATTTTTAAAAAAATTCTGTCACTTTTGCAAAATCCAACAATTCTTGCTTAACGAAATAAAAAAAAAGTGTATATTTGAAATTTTCACATTGATTCCTCGTGATTCTCGTTAATTCACAGATTTCTCCTCTACGGTGAATGATTATTATAATTCTGGCTTCCTCCTGGAGGAAGTGATATAAAAATTTTCAATTAAATGGAAAATTTGGTAAAATTGCAAAATTCGTAAATTTTTTATCTCCAGATCGATTCTCACTAAATTCAAGACCAAGTATCCTTGTACTTTAGCCAATTTGTTAGTCAAGTTTCAGTTCGTTGGATGAAAATTTACGAAAGTTAGAGGAAAAATATATTTTTTCTGGAAATATTTAAAAAATCCATGTTTCTATCAAATCTGAACGCCTCGAATCAATTCTTACCAAACTCAATACCGAAAAACCTTGTTCCCTGGCCTATGTTTTTGGAAACTTTTTAATCGATAGCTAAAAATTCACGAAATCTAGAGAGAGCATCTCTTTTTTTTTCGACAAATTCAAACAACCATAAAATGAGACACCTCCTAGCGATTTGGACGAAAATTACAGAAAACTGACGAGGATTGTCGAGTAATTCGTTCTTGAGATATATCCATTGCAATTTTGCACACACGCACGCACGCACGCACACACGCACACACACACACACACACACACACACACGCACGCACGCACGCACACGCACACACGCAGAGAGAGAGAGAGAGAGAGAGAGAGAGAGAGAGAGAGAGAGAGAGAGAGAGAGAGAGAGAGAGATGCACGTGCACAGACATTTTTTCTAAATATGATTTCTTGATGCTTTGAGACATATTTTAAGTACGAGTATTCTGACATTAAAATCCAGACATCTTATTTCATTTTTTGTTTTGAAAACATTCCTTGATGAGGAAGCAAAACAAAAATATAGACGATCCTAGTGTCGAAAATATCATGCTTCTAAAGCTACAGAATGTTTTGAAATAATATGAGTGTTGAATGAGTGAAGATATTTACCTTGTCGAAATGATTTACAAGTCTCATTACATATACTTGAAACCTCTCTCTCTCTCTCTCTCTCTCTCTCTCTCCACAATGTATGAAGTTGCAACTAATATTCTTCGGACTCTCATTGTCGAAATAGTCGTCGATTCGTTGTGTTTCGTCGAGGTACCTAACGAATCTCGATGCAAGAGTACCTCGCGGTCACCAATTGAAACGAGTAAGAGAAGGAAATTGAATTGAAACTCCGTTAACCGGAGGGTGGAGTGGTCTGGAATAGCACAGAGTCGAGTTCATACATTCACTCTGTACTTACTTCGCTTATTACGCCAGCTGCAAAGCATAAAAATTTGAGGTAACAGAACCAACACTTGCAACTAAGTTTAATTAAAAGAAATGGCAACTAAAGTTTGACATTTTTGTTCGAATAATTATATTTAATAAATATTTTATCCGAATGAATAATAGATAAATAAATTTGTTTATTATTAAGTTTAATAATCAAAATAATAACCTTTTGAATAAATAAAGCATTAACAATATTCTACCAGATGATAAAATATTTTCCTTATTGTTATTAAAATTAATTATTTGTCAACCTATTTCTATTTATTTATCCATCAATGCGCGGTTTCATAATTCTCCTACATTTTTTCTATAATATTTTAGTACAGTGACTTAAGGCTATATTCCTTAATCGAGTGTCACCGTTGTTATAAAATATATGTTTTTCCTATTCCAAGCTTTATCGTCACGCGCTAACGATCCTAAGTTTTTCGCCTAAATAATTAAATAAATTCTCTTTGAATAATATAAAGCTTCGATCCTCTTTGTCACTAATGACAGTCATTCAGTTGATTTCTTTCCTACTTTAGTTCCGTCAATGGCATATTTTTTTCAAATTAATTTACGTTCAACTAATATTAATAAATAAATTATTGACGTTAACAATATTTTTAATAAAAAAATGTTATTATTATTTTCTATATTCCGTGTTACTTGTGGAAATATTGAACACACGTGCTGCTTTGGTGTTCGCTCGTGACAACCAACACCCGAGTCTCCAAGCGACGGGTCATTCACTTCCCCTCGATAATATTCTCAACGATGTTTCTCGTTTGTAAAAGAAAAAAAAAAGAAGATTAGTGACAGTGAGGTTGGGGACGTATATCCCACGTCTCCACGTTGATATTGTCCTAGGTCCAGAAAACTCGCTACGTCGTCTCGATATCAAATCTTACAAAAACAAAGCTTTCTACAAGAAATCATGATAAACATATTGCGAAAAAAAAAATTAATATATACAGGAGAGGATACGATTATTTGCATGATCAGCTGTTTTTATTGCTGCTGTTGTGCGTCGGATTTCACACTAACAAAATCGTGGAGCAGCGCTATGCTTCGTCGATTAGACTCGACCTTGTACATTGCTTATTTAGAAAGTCAGAAACGCAATTCTTCGCTTTACCAACTCGTATAGACGCGCTATGATAGTACAAAACAAACTAGAGTCATAGCACACGTGTTTGACGATTATTCTTCCTCGTTGCTCACCAGTAAGAGGCCTTCCTTTGTTCTATTCACGCACACATAACACACATAACATGTATATGTTTACGATTTCCTTATTAATCGTGTGTTCGATTTTTAATCTGCTGATTAATAGAATGAAATTTAATGCGGGTCAGTCTGTATCGTTGCTTCTCGCTCGTTTGTCAAACGTTTACCTTTTTTTTTTCTCATTGTACAATTACGTCATCAAAACGTAACAGACAAAACGTAACAGTGTGGTCATCGTTAATTTTTAAGAATGTATTCTAATGAATTACATTTAATGTAAACATCAAGATAAAAAAATTACCGAAAAAGTTAATAAAGTTTTAAAAAGTTGTCTTTTTAATTGTTAACTTATCTTTAAATATATTTTTTTTTTGCTCTTGAAATTCAATAAAATGTACAAAATTGTTCATTCAATGGAATCGAAGTTTGTTTTGTTATGAACAATAGTGGTTATTGCGTTTAGAAATAAATGATCACGTGCTCGAAGAAGAAATCTTAGATTCTATATTCGAACATGAAGGAAAAGTCTCGCGGTTACCAAGAGGATATTTGACGGTGGATGACGACGCTTGATGCTATGGAAAATTTGGCAGTGAGTGCGTTGAACGATTCAGTGATTCTCATTACACAAAGTCCGTCGAGTACCTCGCAATCTTACTTCCTAAGGATTTTCACTTGATTGAGCACCACCACTGAATCCAACACGAGAGAACAAACTGCGAGAGAATATTTATGGTTGTTAGTGACAAATTCGAGGTATTCGTTTTGGATCTTAGCCACGCCTTTCTCAGTATCCTAAAAAGTTTATCTCAAGAAGTATATCCACGGAAATTAAGTAGACAATAAAGCATCAACGTTAAGAGTCCCTTAACCTTAAATGCTAAAACTTTTGTTTCACGAATAAATTTATCGATGCGTAACAATACGCTACATTTTGTTACATTGTAAGACTCGTGTAAATGATAAACAAGAAAAACGTCCAACGTTCAAAAGTATTAAACTTGCTGTTTGTATATTTATTCGTTGAACAATTTTTCTTTTTGTAATAAAAATGTCTGTAAAAAAAAAAAGCCTTGCACTGTGAAAGAATAATAAATGCACTTTGCCATCAGTAGCATAACAGAAAGTGAGGAGTCAATCATATGTTTATATTAGTTTGTAAATGACCCAGACAAGTGCAGACGACTAGACGACTCGGCGCGTCACCGAGCGTGAAAAGTAAAACAGTGTCACTTGGCATCCCTCGTAGGATATTTGTAACCAGATGTCGACAATCCGATTTTTTTTTGCTAATTTAATTACTGATATAGTAATGAAATAATTTATTTAATACAAAAATTAAATACATTTTTATCTCTATAATAATAACAACGATATCTCATGTATGAGTTATGGAAAAATCTAAAGCAGAACTTATCTTATTGTACGATTGAAGTTTTTCAAATCATCTTGAACCTTTACGATATTTCTCTTGGGTGGGGAACAGGATGTTTGCAAGGGGGCGAAGTCTTGGGTTTTTCCTCAGAGCCCGGATTCTTTTAGGGGGGTCGGTGTGTGACGAACGTCGTACGGCGATGCTCCCCCTCTCCTAATATTCTTCTAATTTTGCAAAGGTTGACACGGCAAACTGCTGACCCGGATTAACTGAACCTCCCCTTCGTTGTTTATGCGTAAACCTCTCGTGCGTACACTCGGACATCCAACGGCGAGAAGCGGAATCAAACCGCCGCTGCTATTTTCTCAGCTGGAACGTATCGTCGGACGTTCACACCGTATTTACGAAAGCTCGTTGTCGCATCCCCGTTACCCCTTCTTCGACTCGGCTCCTCCACTTTTGGCTTAACCGGGGGACTCCCTGATGCCGTACCGCACGGTTACCACCACGAGACACGTGCGCGCGCACAACCTGACCATATTCCTGATGGGATTCTGCAAGGGTTGTACTTTTGCGCATGACACGCACGTCCAGTCACCCTGGTTCTGCTGCTTTCTTGCAATCCCGCTCGTTTACCTCGTATGCACCGCCTCACGCGTCTATATAAACACCCCTAAGCCTCCGTTGCTCTTTATTTAAAATCAGAACGCGAACGAGTACAGTACGCTCATGACGTTTCACCGTCCGATTCGGTAATATCAATCCAACCGTTAATATCGATCAAGTGATTTAACTTTTAAATATAATATTCTCGGTGCTTCATTCGTGCGTGGTGATGTAAAATTGCTGCCAACAACGACGAACTGTCAACAGAGTTTGACGTAAACAAAAAGGTAACAAAACGGACCACGATGTATTTATTACAAAAATACAAACTTTAATAACTTTCTGAAACAAAAGTAATCGCTTTAGAAATAAAATAAACCCGGGGTTACACGTTAAAAAAAATAATTTGTTATTATCCGAGTCTTTGAATAATTGAATTCTTGAAAAATAAAATTTCTTATAACAACTGTGATGACAATTACACGAATTGTAAAGTTCTTATTACGGGAATGTCAGTTAAATTAAAGCTGAATCGACGATGATAATTGTCGTTGAATTTTTGGATTTTAAAGAAAAAATCGTTTTTTACATAGAGAAATGTTGAATTATTTTCTGTTTTAATCTTCCATTATTCTACCAAAGGTTTACACAATGATTGCAAAGGCAATTAAGGGGATTGCCAAGTTATCATTGAAAGAATATCAGCTGTAATAATATTTTTAATCCAAAGGTGCCCTTGAAAATTAATTGAAACTTGAATTTTCAATAAAACAAAATATTAAATATTCATAAAAATATATCAAGTGCGTTATTAAAACAATTTCAACCGTCTCACCTTGACCTTAAACAAAAAAAAATACAAAGAGTGAAGTTATTTAGATCTCTGGACATTGTGAAAGTTGTGGTAAAAAAGAGAATTGCGCGTCATTAATGGAATTGAACGTGTATTCATCATCGATATTTACAAAGTGCAAGATTCGATTTATTCGTAAAAATATATCAAGTGTCGTTATAAAAATTTGAAACGTTTCGCTTTGACATTAAAATAAAAAAGACAAAAGTGATCTACCGGGCATTGTTAAAGTTTTAGAGAAAAGTAATGCGCATCGTTGATGTTCAATTTGAAAGTGAATTCATCATCGATATTCACAAAGTGCAAGACTCCATTTATTCGTAAAAATATATTAAGCGTCGTTATAAAAATTTGAAACGTTTCGCTTTGACGTTAAAATAAAAAAGACAAAAGTGATCTACCGGGCATTGTTAAAGTTGTAGAGAAAAGTAATGCGCATCGTTGATGTTAAATTGTTTAATGTTCAATATGTTCAAAGTGAATTCATCATCGATATTCACAAAGTGCCAGTTATTACTTTGATATTTTTTGGAACGATAATTTGACGTTGTTATGTCAACGATAATGTTGCAATGCGTGGCCGAATGTTTCCAAGGTTCGAGAAAGCACGAAGGTGCGTGTTTATCTGTTAATTACATTTGTATTAATATTTATAAAATGTTTCTCAAACGGACAGTGCAATGCGATGTTTATATTGAGAACCATTGCGAACCGAGACTCACTCTTTGCACTTTGCGCCACGTGCTCGAGTCTGTTGCTTGTGCTTCAACGGTCTTGTACTTCGCTCGGAATCTAACGTTTCCTGTCTCGTTTGTAGTGTGGAAAAGTACGGAACAGACAGTAGTTTACTTTAACACGAACTAGCGAACGTACACCCGAACGACATACGCGTTTTTTATTTATCATTTTTTTCTTAATAGATTATTAAAGCTGAGTTTGATAGTATTGAAAGAATAAACATTGGTTTACGTTAAACGTCGATAGTACTTCACTCTGTACTTCTGAATTCATTATTATACAATTATTTCAATATTATAATACGCGATCGACACCAATTGTTATATTTTAGTAAATCTATTTTTCTTTCCTTTTTCGAATTTATTTTTAATTATGTTATTTAATTAAATTTTTTCTACAAAATTTAAATGGACGTTAATATATTTTTTTCTCGATCAGATACAAACATTCTAAATAATTCGTTGTAAATATTATTTCTGAAACGACAATCGTTTTATCAAATTAAAAAATCGCTACATTCTATTGGCTTGAATCGATCAACTTTCTACGTAAAATTTCGTATCTTTAGCACATTTTTATCGATCAGGTACAAAGATTTTGAATACTTTTTTATAAATGATGTTTCTAAAACGACAAAATGTCGCATCTTTAGCACATTTGACTAAAAAACTAAACCGCTATTAATGTTGAATAAAAAAACAAAGTAATTGATCGTAATTTTGATCTACAAAATATTTGAATTTCAACGCAATATATCAATTTTGACGAATGATCCTCCACAGCCTTTTGAAATAGATTTTTTTCTCTACCAATTGTACTCCCAACTTTCCAAAAGGAAAACTTTGAATTTAACTAATTTTTTGCAATTAACTTGACCGATAAATAAAATTTTTTTTTTTTTTTATATTTCAGATAAATGTAATTAACCGAACAACATTGTTATTAATCATATTACAGGGATGCATTGCCTTGGTGCAGTGTCAGGGGGCGATTCAGCAAGCCCCAGTGGGGTGAGCAGTCGCGGGGGTGTAATGAGCGTGGTCCGAGCTGTGGGAGTCTTGGTATGCGAAGGGAGGATTCAGGGGCCTCCACGTGGTTACAAAGAGGGTCCGCACTGTGCTGCGCCTCTCCAAGCACCACCGAACGATCACACGTGCGAGAAAGACAACTATCTGGTGAGTATAAAAGCTTCGTACAAGCTCAATGTCCTTGATGAGATATCGTGGTACCATGTGTGTTGCTCGTTAGCCCTCGTTTCATACGGGTACTCGTCACCCCTTAACGGCAAGAGCCGTACCGATGCACGAATGAAAGAGTCGCGTGCTCTACAAAGTGGAGGATTTCTTTCTGGGTCGTCGGAGCAACGTATATACCAATGCTGCACACGTATTCTCCGGAGGGAAAATTATAGGGTGAATGACTTAATCTACGCGAGCTGGAAAGAATTCAATTTATTTCTACTTCTCGTACCGTCATACTTAAATTATTTGATTGCCTGATACATGAACCCTTTGACAGTCAACGATATTCGAATTATTTCTATCATGAGATAACATCAACGTGTGATTAACAGTTCTGTAATTTATTATTTACTCTTGAAATTTTTAAGATGAAATTAAATATTGCTATCAACATAATTGTTATTGATTGATTAATTTTTATCTGCGTATGACCTTTCGGCTTTGTACACTTTCTTCCTTTTCATTACAATTGCATTAAATAGCATTCTATGCAGATCGTTTGTTATTTTTAAATCTTGGAGAATATATCGTAGCTTAACCTTAATATAACTTTGATATGACAATAATAATATTATTGATAATATTTATTTATTGAAAAATATAGCAAACTTAGATGTTAGATCCTTAAAATTTCGATGAATGTTCAAGGTAATTAAAATGTTGTACACGAAAATTCTTTAATGTAGTCTCTGTAACGGTAATGCATGAACAACGAAATTCCCAGATGGAAATGTGACGGCACAAGGACTATACGGTGGTGGCAAGGTGCGGACCTGCGTGACGGTACGGTGGAGTCATGTACGTCCACGCATGACTGCTTCCGTGGTGTCACGATGTTCCGACAGCATGGTGTGTGTCTGCACGGTATTGGCACATAGTAGGGTATCGTGACACGTTGAAACTGTACCGGAACGGTATTGGCACGTTGTAGGGTCTCATCACTTGTTGAAACCGTACGGGCACGGTATTGGCACATTGAAGGGTGTCATGACACGTTGAAACTGTTCCGGAACGGTATTGGCACGTTGTAGGGTCTCATCACTTGTTGAAACCGTACGGGCACGGTATTGGCACGTTGAAGGGTGTCATGACTCGTTGAAACTGTACGGGAACGGTATTGGCACGTTGTAGAGCATCACGACTCGTTGAAACCGTACGGACACGGTATTGGCACGTTGTAGGGTCTCACGACTTGTTGAAACCGTACGGGCACGGTATTGGCACGTTGAAAGGTGTCAAGACTCGTTGAAACTGTACGGGAAGGGTATTGGCATGTTGTAGAGCATCACGACTCGTTGAAACCATACGGACACGGTATTGGCACGTTGTAGGGTCTCACGACTTGTTGAAACCGTACGGGCACGGTATTGGCACGTTGAAGGGTGTCATGACTTCTTGAAACTGTACGGGAACGGTATTGACACGTTGTAGGGTCTCACGAGTTGCTAAAACCGTACGGGCACGGTATTATCACGCAGTACTGTTAAAAACTCGTGTCGTAACAATGTCGTCCTGACGCGGGGACGTACTTGACGGCATTCTGCCGGCACGGCACGATTTTCTTACTGGATATAATTATACGCATAATGTGACAGTAATATTATTATCGATATTGTTTTATTGCAAAATGCAACAAACTTGATTAAATTATTTTCGATTAAATAAATCGTCGATATAAAACTTGAAAAAAAATTACAATCGCTACGTAACATTTGCCGCAAGTGGGTGACGAAAATTACTACGAACTTCAACTGACTCAGTTCCTCGGGATCGCTTTGATTATTTCTAAGCTGACTCCATACGCTGAGTACATTGCGTATGCACCGATATATCGCAGAGATGACGATGTACGACTCATCGGTTTTGACAATTACTTTTGTTTGTTCGTAGTGCGGCCGTTACCTCGTCCTGGTGAGGGAAATTGCCGAGAGAATCGCCATCGATTCTTCGCTGTGCGTTGAAGTATTGATGTGCAGCGATTGTCCATGTAGTCTTGCTCGAGCAACTTGCAAGGATCCGGTATCGCTCGTGTCTTCCACTGCCATATCACAATGGCAACATCCATCGGATATACTTTTGGAATATTGGTCAATCGGAATTGTTCCCAGCAAGTAAGTCAAAGGAGCGTTTCAAAAGATGTATCGAGTGCACGAGATATATCACTAAATGGCCTTTCACGGTAGAGTCTGAGAGAATTCTGCTGACGCGTGTAAGCGTTGAGGTTTCGCCTCCCCTTAAGGCGGTACGACACACCGACTGAGTGGCAAAATGATAAATTTTCTCATAGACGGTTAATATTTCAAAGAAAAGCAATTTAGATTCGGATCCATCTTGTCATCCTACACGTGAACCTAATTTATTTTTGCTCGAAATATTGATCCTCTTCGAAAAAATTAAGAAGATGGATAACGATTAAATGTTAAATACGGTAGCCCCGTCGGTAAAACTACGAAGCTAAAGTAGAAACTGTAATTGACAACAGAAATTGTTTATCCAATCTACTCAGAGATGTTTGATATTTTAGAAAAAGAAGAGAAAAAAAAACAAAGTCAGTTTGATTTCGTTTATCTACTTTGCAGTAGAATCGAATTTTTTTTATCTCAAACATCACGATCCTCTCTGAGTAGATTGGATCAGAGTTTTTAATACAAAGTCGGCCAGGGATAAATGATTGAGGAGAAGCTGAGTGACATTGCCTTAAGGCGAAGCAAAATCTTTGGACAATTGTGTCAAAGCTGCAGAAGGATAAAGGGAAAAAAAACTGCGACGAACGTGTTAATCAGTTTGCGAGAAAGAAACGTTCGTCACGTTACAGAACTTAGATTGTCAAAGACACGGAAAATCATTCGTTTGTCCGACGAATCTCAAAGACTGGATCTTTAATCGTTTTAAAATATTTGCAAATGCTATATTTATGTACCTCCTACGATCCGTTGCTTAGTTTATCATTCGCTTTGAACAGAAACTGGTAGAAAAAATTATTTGATTATACAATCAGGGATCAGTTTCGATGACTCGACACATAAAATTTTGTAAAATTTCTTTAGAATAATTAAAAAAGATAATAATCTTTAAAAATGTAGCAAACTCAGCGTAATTTTTTTCGATAGATCAACTGATTTTCAACACAATCGAACAAAATCTAATGTAGACACAAATGTCCCTTAAGCTTAAAAACATTTTTTTTCAAAACTTTCATTTAGAAATAAAAATGATTAAACTCGACAAAAGAATAAAAGATCATTTTAATGTTGCCGAATTGTTCAGATGCAATAAAAACAATTTTTTAATTGAAAATAAATGAAAATTTCGCTGGCGATTACAAATGTTACAAATACATTTAAAATAGATGAAATTTAAAGATGAATCAATTGTTTTACAGGAGTCCGGAAATGATGAACTCACAAGGTCTTTACCAGGCAGTAAGATCCCGATTGCACTTCAGTCAAGTAGCAGCTTGGTGGTCTAGAAGCAATGGTACTAAACCGAATTACGTTACGACACGTGTCGTTCCGTACAACGAGGATAACCTCAGAAAATTTCGTGAATCTCCGATCGAGCATACCTTTCCATTAGCTGGAATGGGAGATGGAAATTCTATCAAGGTATTCTATTAACAAGGATTAAAGTAATTTACTTGTCGCAATGAAGTCTTCACGTACGGGAAATTCCCTCAGCAAATTGTCTCATTAGCCGAGAAATTTGTGAATGCATCGACCCCTACCGTTGAGACAGGAAAAACCCACCACATACTTTATGGGCCCCCATACGTGAAGGGTTAAACCGTATTGTGTTCTGATTAATAATTAAATCACGGTCGGAATGACGAAACATAAACACACGCGGTTAACGTATACGACGACTCCAAATTAAATTAAAGAAAAAAACTTTATAATCAATATAATATTTTAGGTAACCGTGTGGGCACTGCCACGGATGGAGGAAGTTCCTCCTCTCAACTGTCCTGTTCATCCTATAAAAGACAATGAAGAGGATTGCGTAGCTCGCGCTTTAACACCAACGAAAAATGCTCCTGTACCATCGTCTTCACATGCGGCTGAGACTCTCGTACTGCCCGGTAAGTAATCAACGATCAATTGTGTCTCCGAGACGAAGAAAATGTAATTTACAAACATTTTTAACGATCGCAATATTTATAATTTAAAAAAACAACGGTGAATCGCTTACGGAGAATGGCTGTCTCAATTCTGGCTTCCTTATAGAGAAAGTGGTATTAAAATTTTCAATAAAATTGAAAATATTGGAAAATTACAAGTGTCATTAAGTTTAAACGACTCAACCGATTCTCAACAAGTTCAAGACCGAGTGTTCTTGTACTCTAGCCAATTTGTATGCCAAGTTTTAGTTTGGCAGATGAAAATTCACGAAAATTAGAACGAAAATTGATTTATTTTTTATTTTTTTTTCGAAAAATTATCAAAACTGGAACGTCTTGATCAATTCGTGCCAAACTCAATAACGAACAATCTTGTCAACTGACGTATTCTTGTAGAAAGTTTTAACTCGATACCTAAAATATTTACAAAAACTAGAGAGCGTATAATCTTTTTTCGAAAAATTTTAACAACCATAAAATGAAAGACATTAGCGATTTGGGAAAAAAAGTTCATCACACACATACAGACACAAAAGAAAAAAATGATAATAGATTGAAATTATAATTCTACAATTGCGATTAGATAGCGCTTTAAACGTCAATAATTAATCCAAATCCTGTACTTTAAAGGAGATGTCTATCTCTGAAAAAGAAATCTTTAGTTTTTATTATCATTAAAAAAAAAATGGCACCATAAATCCATCGCGTTTTATTGTTCATCAAGGTGTTCCGACCGTGTAGAAAAAATTCCAAATGTCACAATAAAGGAAGTAGAATAAGAAAAAAAAATTTTAATTAAATATAATTCTGACAAAAAATACAACTTGCACAAATTTTTATATCCGATTTTGATAATTTTTTGACATGATCATAAAGCTGTTACAAACATTTAACGCGGGGGAGTTGTTTTTGTAAGATTTTTTAACGTTAAAAAAAAATAAAAATGTTTTTTCAACGACATCGGTTTCACTCGTCAATAATTATAAATAAAATCTATTATCTTCTCTAATGTTTTCTGTTCCTCTATTATCTCCTTTGTTATTTCAGAATCTATTATTACCTTCCCTGAATATCCTTTTCATTGAAAATGTCGCACAATTGTAACTCAATTGAATGATAAAGTTGTCGGTAATTGAATTTATTGAATAGAATTATTGAAAAATATTGTTTTCGATTCGATTTTGACAAGAGAAAAATATTGCAGCGATTATAATTGAACCAAGTTTATATCTATAAATAAAAAAATTAAATTTTGCTCTGTCTCCCATGATATGACACATGATACACGCGATATTGCAATGATAATATATTATTATAATTTTTAAAAATAAATGCACAGCATTGGTGGATGATAGACTGCAGACATCGTGCGATAAGCCAGGAAAACACCACTGTCACTGCGAAGACGAGGACGGCTGTCCTCCATCGCCCTCGATAAGACCTAATGGAGAGAGAAAACGTCGCCGATCGTTACCCTGCGGACCGCCAGAATCAGGATCCTCAGCATCCTTTGGCGTCCTTACTTTGCCATCGGTTCAAGAAACAGTCTCAACGAACTCCCGAGATTCTTCGCAAAGTCCAAACTATTTGCGATATATGGAAAGCCCGGTTTATCATTCATCAAGAAATCATCGAGCCGAACAGGATCAATCGCAGCGATCAGAGTCGAGCACAGGCTACGAAAATCGTTCGTATCTATCGAGCGGAAGCCTCGAGCGAAGTTTTCACACTCAGGTGAGCCTCGAGGAGCAAGAGGGCAACGACGAAAAGCGCTACAAACCCTCAACGGAAAATTCGGAAAACAATGATAACGCCGAGATGAACACAACGGAAAATTCATCGCCGTCTTCAGTCTCCGGTGAGAATTTCAACGATTGGAATCTTATTAGAAACACGGAGGAGATTTGCCCGCAAAATTTGGAAAATTCACAAAGTTTTGTGTCTCCGGCGATGGCACGGTCGCTCGTCGAGGCGGCAAACGACAGAATCTCTCCTCGTTGTTATCCCAACGACGTTTATAACAAAATGCGACCCGTTACGCGTGATACTAATCTCGTGATAAATCCTTTCGCCGATAAAATTTGCTTTCACGAACCAAATCCTGGCCCCTCGTCGTACGATCTCGAGACGCGAAAGAGTATCAGTCCGATGTCTCCGCCCTGCACGGTACATCACAATTATTCACGGGCTTCGAAGACCTCTGCGACAGCGGAAAATCCCGTGACAACCGGCAGAGTCGCTAGAGACGAAGTCCTAAAAAATTGCTTATCCGCCGGCAAAGATCTCAGTAATTTGATGTCGAAATTGTCTTTTCCAAAAGAGAAGATCAGCTCAACGGTTAAGAGTCGCGAGGAGGGTGGCATTCTCGATTGGTTCAGCAAAGTTCCCGGCAGAGTCCTTGCCGTACCATCGGGTATCGTTTCCGACGAGAAATTCAAGGCGATCGATGAGAAACCACCCCAAGAACCCAAAAATACTGAAGTTAAATTGAAGAATTGCAATCTTGAGCTTAGCCAACGTGAATTTGATGAGGTTTTAGCCGTTCTCAGAGCTCGAACGCCATCAGGACGTAGACGCACACCCGTAAAAACCATCCGACGACGAGACCGATCCGAACGATTGCTCGACGATTCTTCCAAGATTTCCGATAACTCGGATTCCTGCGTCTGTCCGATTCATCGAGAGGTACGACGGAACACTGCGGAAAGTTGCGTATGCAAGATTTGCAAAAAATGTGATAAATCGATGGGAAATCACGAACAAACGAGCAACGGTCGATGCGTCTATCGTTGCCAGAGCGAATTGTCCAAAAGCAAAGATGTTACGGCAGAGACGCGAAATTCGTCTGAGGAAACTATCGTTAAATCAACGGAACGTCTGCAAAATGTATCGAACAAGGCGGACGTTTTACTTGGTGCTATTTTAAGAACTCGAGAACGTAAAGGACTCAACGACATCTCGAACGGCACTAAACCGAGAACCGCGTCAAATGAAGAATATAAAAATTCGATGGATGACGCTACGTCGTCGAATCCACGAATTATTCCAATCGAGGACGACAGGTCCTTACCATCGGTATTAAACAAACGTCTTAATCGCTTTAAACAATTGTTTAAGAAAGAGTGGGAGAAACACGAAATATTGACTAAGGAAGAACGTTCCAAAGAATGTATTTCCCGTTATTCTACGGAGGAGTCTCAGGAGCCAAAAAACTCCACGAGAAAGGAGCGCGAAGAGCAACAAATCGTCAGTCAAAAAATTGTACGCGACAGTAGAATTAAGCGTAAAATTGATTTTACCAATCTTCACGCTGGTATCGGAAAATCCAAGGAAACTTACGAGCAGCTTGTTAATAGCGCTATAAGCGAGACTCATCAAAATTCAATACAATTCAATAGTACAAATTGTTACAAGAGAAAAGACTCGAATCACCCCAAAGCCTATGCTAGCGACGCCTCGGTATCTTCCGCGGAAGTTGACACGCGGGATTCGAGCCCTAGCGACGAGAAAAAAGCGAGGGAAACTTTTTTCAAGAGCGACGCGACTCCCATTGCTCTGCAAAACGGTTGTCCGTCTGTGAGATTACGAAAAAATAATGAACCGATCAGTATCGATGTCGAGGAGGATGAAACGATCGAGAAGGGCGTACCTTCCGCTATCGAACAAGAGCAATTTCGAAGATCTTTGGAAAATGCTGCATCCATGGTGTTTCATAGCAGAACAGGACTTCCTCTTACCTCGAGCCCTGCACCACTGCGAAGAGGCAGCTGTTGTTTCGACTATGACAGCAGTTTGAACTCCGTCTCTTCGAAACGAAGGTAAAAATCGTTTTGTAAAATTCAATTTCCCCGACGAATATATTTATCGATTTTGACGCGGTTATCGTATCGCCTTGAGGCAATGCGACAGACTCACACCGTGGCTACCGGTGTGTGAGAGAGAGATATTTCGAGTAAGTAATCTCCGTAAGTATCTCGCGAGTGTGAGAATAAGAGAGAGAAATAGAGCACACCAGGTGTAATGCGATTCATCGTGGTACGAGTCTTTCGCCTCGCCTTAAGATGAAATCTGAATAACGAATCGTGTTGGATTTGCTTGCACGATCGTCCGACTTTAACGCACACATTTTATTCACAGCGCGCTGTTCGAACTCAACACACCGCCGAGTCCTGGAGCAGTTTCCTTGGAGGAAACTGATCGTGAGATCGAAAATTCGGGAGAGGGTGAAGAAACTCAAAAAAGAACATCGGCAGCGCGCAGCAGACCCCAAAGTCACGCTCTCCTTGGTAGTTTCGAGGAATCCGCGTTAAACGGCCGACTCGAACCTGTATCAACCGTTCACGGTTTCACTGCCGAACTCGGTGCAAGCGGATCATTTTGCCCGAAACACCGGAAACTTCCAGTCACAGTGTTCTTTTATACGCTCGGAGACAACGACAAGGTCTCTACGCCGTACCTTGTAAGTATAAAACGATATTCTTAACGCGATGACAGATACGTCGTCCGTTACTCTCAGATTAATACCAGAATTTTCTTATCATCAATTAAACCTACACGATTGATCTTTCGGATTAAAGCCAAGAACGTTCAACTGTAGAATTGGAAAACGCATTTTGCTCGTTCTTCCCTTTCGTCCGAAAGATATCCGAGAAAAAGATTCGAAATATGTCAGAAATATTTGCATTACAGTGGTTTTTTACCGACCGAGTAGTAGCACATTGTCTTAATTCACAAATATTTATTTTTTATTTTTCAGGCTCATATTAATCTAGGTAAAAAGGGTTATCAAGTACCGAGAAGCGGTACCATTCAAGTAACCCTCTTGAATCCTCTCGGCACAGTTGTCAAGATGTTCGTAGTGCTCTACGATCTTTCCGACATGCCACCGCGATCTCATACTTTTTTACGTCAGAGAACTTTACGGGACAAAACGTTACGCTACCTCGTTCACCTCAGGTACAAAAAAAAATACAAACTTCTTCTCTTCTTCGTCAATTACTTTAATCTTAATAAAAATAATGAAAATTTTTGTTTTTAAAAAAAAGATAAAGTTTTACGATGAATAAATTAAATTACAATGATTTAATATTTCCTTTATTACATTTATTTATTTATTTACAAACGAAGTTATATTCTTGCAAACTGTAGTTTTTTTAAATTAACTTTATCAGGAAGTAAAGCAACAAATTTAACATTTTTGTAATACATTAAAAATTATTTTTACCTCGTTCAACTAAAAAAAACAAAAACAAAAATCCCTCCTTCGCCAAATACTTCAAACTTGATGAGAATCATTAAATTTTTTATTTAAAAAATAAAAATAAATACTTTTACAATCGATAAATTAAATTACGATGATTTAATGTTTCCTTATTACATTTTTAAATTTATTTATTTACTCATGAACAAAGTTATCTCTTTGGAAATTGGAAATAATTATTTTACATACATTTATTTGTTATTAAGGTTGAAAAAAAAATATTTTTTACAGCTTTGTAATATATTCTAAACAATGTTTTTTTGTTCTTTTACTCGTTAGATTCATGTCTGGAAAATCGGGACGAATATATTTACACACGGACATACGTATGATAATTTGTCGAAAGTCCGACGTCGACACAGCCTCAGATTTTGGTTCGGAACCTCCTAAGGAGCTCAGAAGTTACATCCACGGTCCTACGAATCCAAAATTTTCACCAAGGTGCTGAGCCTCGTGGTTAATACCGTGGAGTTGTTGTCAACCGTCCCTCCGTCTACCTAGTCCCATTAACGTCGAGGTTTGATGCGAAATAAGGGAGAGAAAATACAATTTTTTTTTTAAAATTATACGTCCCCCACAATGTTCTTCGTAAATCGTTGAATAAAATTATTAAGTTGAGAGAGGTAAACCAAGGAGAGAAAATATTACGATAAAGTACGAAGAATTAAAGATTTTTTTTGGGCTTATCGCTAACGTCTCGTTAGTAGTTTGTCCGGACCGTGTGGTTCTTCAAAGTCCAATTATTCTCACTGTCAATTCCAATTTCCGGAAATGAAAATTGTTCCCGTCATTGTTGATGTACAAAGTTGAGATCGGAAATCAAAATATTTAAATTTCTTTTTTTTTTTTTTTTTCATTTTACGTCAAACGCATCGCGTAATAATTTTTTTTTTCCTCACGTAGCGATTATCGTTCGATCTTCTGTGTTGTAAATCGTTACGATCGTCTCTTCGTTAAGAAGAATAATAACGTTCCGACGATTATGCGAATTACCGAGCGAGTAAGCAGGGGATCTCCTTGGAACGCCATTATCCCAACTCGCCGATATGTAAATAGTCAAGTGTAAAAGCCATGTAAGAATTATTTTGAGTGGGATGATACTGCCATGAGTAGAAAACCTGCTAAAGAGTAAAAAAAAAAAAAGTGATATAGAGATGAGAAAACAGTAGAAATCGAGTCGCTCGTCGTAGAATATTGAATCGATTCCTTTCGAATGTCGCTGTTGTACCTAAAGAAAAAAAGGATAAGAAGCTAAAAAGAAAATTCAAATATATTTTTCGCATGTCATTCCTAAAAAAAAAAAAAATGTCACCCAACGAAACGTCGATACTTTAGTAAATTTTCAATCGTTAAAAAACAATTCGTTAACCTTTATCTATCTTGGGAGGTGAAGGATCGACGTTTCGTCGAGAGCTTTCTATTTTTCGAAATGTAAAAAACGACCTCGTCGAGCTCTCGACGAAATTTCGAGAGGACACGACGAGCTACTCGATCTCACGTTTTTATTGTCGCGAAGAGAAAATTATTATTTACACGTAAAAAAAGAGAAAAAAATACAAAAAAAACGAAGATAAGATGAAGAAGAAGAAGAAGAAGAAAAACAGAACACAATCTTTGTGTCCGTAGCACTGTGATGAATATATATATATATATTGAATAGAGGTACGAAGAGTAATTATATTGAAGGAAACACTACTTGCGTAGAAGATATTATCCTAGGCTAATTCATTTATTCTACTAATGTCGTACGAGGAACGTAACTTGACCGTAATTACTAACCAATTTAAAGAAAAGAATATTAAAAACACGTAAATTATTGAAAAATATATCATTTTTGTAGCCACAAGTTGGTGACTCGTTGCTCTGCCGAATCGAAAAAAAAAAAAAAAAACGATCTCGTCAATTTTATTTTATTCATTTTTTTTTTTTCAAAACAACGCTTTGCTCTCAGGTTTCACGGGTTCAATTGTTACAAATTTCTGTCGCAGTTCGTCCGAGGAGGTTTCAAAATAATAAATTAAACCTCAAGATGATAAAAAAAATCGTTTTTTTTAATCTTTCATCGACGCAAATAACTCGACGTTTACTCGATACTATGGTTGAAAAAAGTTCGTGCTGTTAAAAACCAAAGCAATAATGAAAAAAAAAAAAAAAAAAAAACAAAAGAAAAAACGAAATATTCCTGTAAAATGTCAACAGAGAGAAATAAAATAAATATATTGCGTATAACGTTAGAACGTCTGTCACGTAAGAGTTATTGTTCACTGCCATGCTGTATATTACTTTATAGCATAGGTCAAAAGAAAGAAAAAGGAACATTTTCAAAAGAACCTGAAAAATAAGAATAAAACGAATTAAAGGCGAAATTATTTTAATTATTTTTTTTTTTAATTTTTTTTTTTTAGCGATATTTGTGTGACGAGCGCCTGGTCGAGGTATTCGATAGCCGAACCACGAAAACGTATTTAAAATGTAATAATAAAATGAGACTTTTGGTTAAAATCGCACCACACCGATTCACATTGAAATTCTTGAATTATTATTTTATTTAAATAATTTGCGATACGATAACGCGAATAAATTCTTTAAAAGTTTGAGAAACTTGTTCGATATTGTGATAAATTTTCTGTGGTAATGAATAATCTTTCGACGAATACACGAAACATACGGAAGAGAGAGAGAGAGAGAGAGAGAAAAAAGCAACAAATTGTTAGACTCGACGTTGCCAAAAATTGGGAAATTGGCACGAGTTGCAAAACAATTTCGAAAGGATATTTATAAAATGATATTTTATTATTATTTAATTTTGAATAATTGTCCGTAGATTGTTAAATCCAATTTTAATTCGTATTATTTGTTGTTTTTATTAATTATTCTTCATTAACGATAACAGCAGCGAAATATATTCAGTGAGATCCAAATGAAACTAGAAAAACCAATAACGATACTTGAGCTGATATAGCTCTATGACCAATAATTCGTTGTTTTTTTTTTTAAAACAACGATTGATAATTTCTAGAGTTCATACGGTCCTCGCTGTATATTTATAAATTTACAGTGAGGATCGAGTGAAATTAGACAAATGATTTAAACTAATGTTGAATCGCTGTCGCTGTTTAATTTCGATTATTATAAACTACAGCTTTGAGGTTTCTAAGTTCAATGCGGTAACTCTCACTGTACATATTGTAACTTTAAACCAGTTACCGCGTTTTTAAATGTTAAAGTGGAATTTTCGTTTGTCGATTGTGAGAGCTCATTGTTTTTGTCGAGTTATCGAAACCCGACGGATTGATGTCAGGCATAATGTACATAGAGGTAGCAATTATTATATTTAGAAAGAAAAAAAACAACAACAACAACAAATAAGAAGCAACAAATGTTATTGGTAAAACATACTTTTTATTATATTAAAATTGAGAGTGACGAGCGATCCTCTGATTGGATTTTTTGTCAAGTGGATGAAGTGTGGTACGCATAGCCAAACATAATAAAAATACTTTAAGGCATTAAAAGAAAAAAGTTAAATGTCTTTTACTCACCTAATTGATAATCCATTTAAAAGTTTTTCAGGGTTTAGAGAAATGATTTGTCATCCATAACGCGTCCTGATAATATTTTGTTACAAGATTTTAAGTTGAGATATTAAAAAGTTTGTCACAAGACAAATTCTTTGACGATTCCTCACGATTGTTGGAGATTGTTTAAAAATATTTTTTTAATAAATATATTTTACGTTTATTCGGTGAAAAGAAGAATAAGAAGAAAGGGAGGAGGGAGAGAGGATTGTCGTGTGATACATTTAAAAGCAACAATACTCGATTTTTATCGAACGATCCTGATCGTTGCCTTTGGAATTTTTCTAGCAATTACTGATTTCCATTACGTGGGGTAATCTATGATCCTGATCAAATTGTCTAACAAATATTTATAAATAAATATATTTTACGTTAATTCGGTGAAAAAGAAGAAGAAGAAGGAGAGAGGATTGTTGTGTGATACATTTAAAAGCAACAATACTCGATTTTTATCGACCGATCCTGATCGTTGCCTTTGGAATTTTTCTAGCAATTACTGATTTCCATTACGTGGGGTAATCTATGATCCTGATCAGATTGTCCAACAAATATTTATAAATATATATATATTACGTTAATTCGGTGAAAAGAAGAAGAAGAAGAAAGAGAGGAAGAAGATAGGATTGTTGTGTGATACATTTAAAAGCAACAATACTCGATTTTTATCGAACTATCCTGATCGTTGCCTTTGGAATTTTTCTAGCAATTACTGATTTCCATTACGTGGAGTAATCTATGATCCTGATCAGATTGTCTAACAAATATTTATAAATATATATATATTACGTTAATTCGGTGAAAAGAAGAAGAAGAAGAAAGAGAGGAAGAAGATAGGATTGTTGTGTGATACATTTAAAAGCAACAATACTCGATTGTTATCGAACGATCCTGATCGTTGCCTTTGGAATTTTTCTAGCAATTACTGATTTCCATTACGTGGGGTAATCTATGATCCTGATCAGATTGTCTAACAAATATTTATTATTAAATATATTTTACGTTAAACACGTTTACTTGGTAAAAAAAAGGAGAAAAGGGAGAGAGAATTTTCGTTGACGCATTTAAAACCAACAAATATTCGATTTTTATCGACCGGTCCTGATCCTTTCCCTTCGTATTCTGACAGCAATAATTGATTTTTATTACGTGGGGTAATTTATGATCCTGATTGTTCAACAATTCCTCACGGATGTTGCAGATTGTATAACAAATATTTATAAATAAATATGTTTTACGTTAATTCGGTGAAAAAAAGAAGAAAGAGAGGATTAAAATACATCGTGTGATGTATTTAAAAGCAACAATACTCGATTTTTATCGACCGATCCTGATCGTTGCCTTTGGAATTTTTCTAGCAATTATTGATTTTCATTACGTGGAGTCATCTATGATCCTGATCGTTCAACAATTCCTCACGGATGTTGTAGATTGTATAACAAATATTTATAATTAAATATATTTTACGTTAATCACGTTAACTCGGTAAAAATAAAATAAAAAGGGATAGAGGATTACCCTGCTTAGAATATCTCATTGAAACCGATTGAATCTCATTAAATGAACAGAAATCCCATTGAAAACTGATCGGTTCCAATCGGTTTCAATGTGGTTTTGTGTCCATTGAATCAGTTTCAATAGGATTTTTAAAGCAGGGCCGTTGACGCATTTAAAACCAACAACTACATTTTTATCGATCGATCCTGATCCTTGTCCTTGGAATTTCGCTATCAATTACCGATTTCCATTCCAGGGTCATATATTCCATAATCTGTAACCCTGATTGTTCAACAAATTCTTTAACAATTCCTCACGAATGTAGCAGATTGTATAACAAATATTTATAAATAAATATATTTTACGTTAATCACGTTAACTCGGTAAATAAAAAAGGAGACAAGGTAGAGAGAATTTTTGTTGACGCATTTAAAACCAACAACTACTCGATTTTTATCGACCAATCCTGATCCTTCCCCTTCGTATTCTGCCAGCAATAATTGATTTTCATTACGTGGGATAATAATCTATCATCCTGATCGTTCAACGTCTCCTCAAGCTTGTTGCAGAATGTTTTAAAGTATTTTTAAATAACTATATTTTACGTTAATAACGTTAACTCTAAAAAGAAGAAAGAGAGAGATTGAGAGAATTGTCGTTGACGTATTTAAAACCACTTCTCTCGAACTTATGAATTCTCGAATCCTTGATAACGTGACTTGTGACTCTCCTTAAGGTTTCACATCTACTCAGCGGCCGAAAAAAGGCGTTTTTTTGTGATTTTTTTTTTGGAAAATGGTTGCAGGTTTCGAACTTTTTTTTTTTTTTTTCACACTAAGGGGAATATCTTTGAGTATGTTTCATAATTTTTTTATTGGAAAAAATTCCTAAATGTAAATGATATAGTGTATCCGTTCGGACCGCTGTTCAAAAAAGGCCTTTCGCGGTGACCACTGTAACTGCCCGACCAATCATCTGAAATAACAAAAACCAAATAAATTTAATTTTTGTATAGTATTATCTAGTCTTTAATCGAAGGATTTGATAAAATATTAATTTTTGAAAAAATGGTCGCCGATCGAAAGTGATGCCTGAAATTTCGGTAAAAAAATCACTCAATTTTTCCTCAATATTAAAAAAAGTACGCATCGAAAAAAAAAAAAATCCTTCGATTAAAGAATGCCTTTAGATATAACAAAAATGTATGCAAAATTTCAGAGAAATCGGTTCACTCGTTTTTGAGATATCGTGGTCACCGATTCTTAAAAAGTCGTTTCGAGAAAAACGCATTTGTTGGGTATATAAATACATAGGTAAAGTGTAATTTATTACCTTTAAGGGGCCTCGAGAGTCAGGGCCCCAGCCCCGTTATACCTGCGTCTTGTGGCTCGCGGAACCTAATTATAAAAACGGCCGTAACTTGTTCAATTTTCAACGGTTCGACTTGAAATATTGAGAGAATATTCTTGAAATGTTATAGTATAAGAATCCGTCGAAAACGAAAAATCGAATTTTTCAAAAATTCTGAGTAAATGTGACCCCTTAAGGCAATGTAAAACAGGCTCGACATATAGTGATTCCGTATAATGCAACAATGCAAATTATAGACATATGATGAAAATAAAGATAAAATTTATATAGAATTGCAGGTTGAAAATGTTTTCTGCTTTGCCTCATGTAGGATCACACTTTATAACTGAAAATACCATCATTTTGTGAATAATAATCACATCTGTATGGTAAATTAATTATTATAACGCAAATTTGATAGAATTACAGATTGACGATTTTTTCTGTTTATGACTTGTGCTGACCAGACGGAGATTTTGAAGAAGCGTGTAGAACGGCATAACGACGATGGTCTGCCAAAATATCGTAGAGATAAAATATAACGTCATCACCGGGTATCGAACCCGGATTGTTCGGGTATCGAACAAGAGCGTCAACCACTGTACAGATGTCATCTATATGTACCTTTTATTCGAATCGTGTACTTAATACAAGGCAGACATCGTTACACAACTCCATTTAATGAATTCGAGATCTTGGTTGACTGTGCAGATTGCAGAAGAGATGGTTATCACGTTACGCGATTGTAACGAATCGATGCATGTGTACCTCGTTGGGTTTTTAATATTTGTTTTGTTAGGTTTTTTATATTTGCTTTGTTGGGCTTTTTTTTGTGTGTGCCTGGTTAGGCTTTTTTTATGTTTCGTTGGGCTTTTTTCATGTGTCACGTTGAGCTTTTTTTGTCTCGTTGGGCTTTTTCTATGTATGCCTGCTCGTTGGGTTTCTATGCTCCAGCTGTACAATTTGTGCCTATGAGGACGTGTTTTTGTAGGCCCCAAAACTTCTGACAGCACGTGATGACCAGACGAAGAATTTGGGGAAGTGTGCAGAGCGGTAACTTTTTTATGTCTTTCGTTGGGCTTTTTTAATGTGTGCCTGGTTGGTTTTTTTGTGTTTCGTTTGTGTCGTTAGGCTTTTTTCATGTGTCTCGTTGGGCTTTTTGTATGTGTCTCGTTGGGCTCTTTTTATGTGTCTCGTTCTCCTTTTTGTGTGTTTCGTTGGGCTTTTTTTATGTATGCCTCCTTGTTGGGTTTCTATGCTCCAGCTGTACAAATTGTGCCTATGAGAACGTATTTTTGTAGGCCCCAAAAGTTCTGACAGCACGTGATGACCAGACGAAGAATTTGGGGAAGTGTGCAGAGCGGTAACTTTTTTATGTGTTTCATTGAGCTTTTTTTATGTGTGCCTGGTTGGTTTTTTTGTGTTTCGTTTGTGTCGTTAGGCTTTTTTCATGTGTCTCGTTGGGCTTTTTGTATGTGTCTCGTTGGGCTTTTTGTATGTGTCTCGTTGGGCTCTTTTTATGTGTCTCGTTCTCCTTTTTGTGTGTTTCGTTGGGCTTTTTTTATGTATGCCTCCTTGTTGGGTTTCTATGCTCCAGCTGTACAAATTGTGCCTATGAGAACGTATTTTTGTAGGCCCCAAAACTTCTGATACCAAGTGATGACCAGATCGAGAATTTGGAAAAGTGTGCAGCCCGGTGACGATGGCCTGCCGAAGTATCGAAAATTGAAAATATATGGTTATCACCGGGTATCAAACCCGGATTCTTCGGGTACTGAGAAAGAGCGCAGATCATTGACCCGATGTCACGTATATATTCCTCTCATTCATGTAGGATTACATTTTATGACTGAAAATAACGTCATTCGATGCATAATTTAATAAAATTACAGGTTAAACATTTTTTCCGTTTATCCCTCACGTAGGATAAAAAAGAAAAGAAAACAAAAAAAATGCTTATTATCTTGTGGAAATTACGTACGGTAACTTTATTAACAATTATTAACAGCATATTACTCGCATTCGATTCCTCAATTTCCAATTTTATTTCTCAACGCACGGAACAGTGCGACGTGTTCCGTACAAACTCTATCGCGTACCGAACGAAGATAATCTTCTATCATTACATTATTATTAATATTATTATATACAGCACATACACACACGCATATATACAATCGTAGAAGCGCAACATCATTGCGCGTTGTCCAACAAATATTTTCTATAGCTCAATCATTCTATAAACGACTCAATCCCTTCGCTCCAACATTTATTTTCATTTCTATTCCATTAATTATTACTTAATAACCAAATACGCAATAATCTTATCAATAAAATTGTTTCTCAATAATAAAAATCGAATTTTTTTGTTATTAAAGTGGCATTGATGTTGCAATTTTCAAATAATTAATTCTTCAGAGGATGGTTGCATCGATTTAGTATGAAAAAACTATTTATTTCTTCAAATAATTACCAGATCCGAATATTGAAGAAAAAAATTTTTTTTAAATTTAATTACATTTTTTTAAACCGAAAATAACGTTGAAAAAATTACTAAATAACCTTAAAAAAAATCTAATAACATTACTTAACCAAAAATAACTAAAGAATCTTAAGAAAATGTAATTACAATTTTTTTAAAGCGACAATAACGTCAAAAATTAACTAAAGAAACTTAAAAAAATGTAATTATCATTTTCTAAGCGATAATGACGTTGAAAATATAACTAAATTATCTAAAGAACTTTTTAAAAAGTGCTTTTTCAGGTTTTTTATATCCCAATATGGATATTTTTTCAACTATCGTTCGATAGATTTAAGCGTTGTACCATTTTTCAGACTATAAATGTAATTATTATATTGAAAAAAAATTGTTTTATGGTTAATCTTCGATTGACTTCCCTACCGAATGACTGTTAAGAATTTAATCTCTGTTGGAGCGAAGGAATCAAAGATCACACTATGTAACAATACGATTTTACATCACATCGCGGTGCAAGCACGTTACTTTGTTTTTTTTTTTTATCATTTCTGTTCAATATTTTTATGTGCAAGCACGTTACTTTGTTTTTTTTTTTTATCATTTCTGTTCAATATTTTTATGGAACTGGAGCAAGTAGCAACGATTTTGTATTGTTTTTTTTTTTTTTTTATACAAATTCAATAACAGATCGAGTTTCGATGTAGCGTCATAATTTATCGATGACTCATTGAAATCATTCGAAAATTAAATATTACAATAAAAAGATAAAAAGAAAAAAAATCATGACGCACCGCTCGTAACAACGTCGTCGGAAATACTTGTGTATTGTGCCGATCGTTTAAAAATAACAAATTGAAACAAGACGTACGTGGCTATCTCAGTTACAAAGGAAAAATTGTACAATGCATCACAGTTTGCGATTTGTGGAATCTTGGATGATAAAACGGGAAATAAAATTCTCGTGAAATAGGAAAGTGAATAAATCGGTAAATTGAGAATTTTTTAATTGTTCCTAAAATGAATATCGAGTTGAACACTAAATTTAAAACAAAAAATTTAAGAAAATGTTCTTATATCGATACAAAAAAAAAAAAAAAAAAAAAAAAACTTCTAATCGTAGGATAAATGTTGTTTTATTAAAATAAAAATTTAGTGAAAAAAAATTTGTAACAAAAAATTGAAATTATCAACTAAAATCTCTTCCAAAAGATACGATTTTTTCTTTTAGCGAAGATAAGTTATTTCGATATTGTGATATCGTCACGAAGAAAGAATAAAGCAGACTCGAGAGTCGATCTTATAGATTAACGTCTGCGTATATCGAATTTGTAGAAATGGTTAATTTGGCAAGGAATATCAGTCGTAATTTTGCTAAACGTATATGGATGCTAAACATAATGAAACTTGTTGTTCTTAGAGAAATTGATTGAATGTTCGTGTGGTAACTTGATTATCTACAGGGAATCTTGGTAAAAAGAATAAGGAGGAAGGGACGATAGGGAGAATCATCGTGAACGCATTTAAAACCAACAACTATTCGATTTTTATCGACTGATCCTTGCCCTTGGAGTTTGGCTAGCAATTACTGATTTCCATACCGTGGGGTAATCTATGACCCTGATTGTTGCTCATAGAAAGTTGTCTCGTTGCCATTCCACCGCCGCATTGACTGCTCCAATCGGCAGTTGGCATAGGTGTTCGATAAAATTTCGACGATGTTTTATTGAAAATGGGTAAAAGTTCGTTGGCTTCGTTACTCAAAGCCTAAAAAAAAAATATGAAATAGGATTTTAATAATTAATTATATTACGTTAAGTTTGTTTCTATTTACCTTTAAATAAATAACAGCGTCGGAGCCGTAACCTTCGCAGCTGAAGACGACGAGATCGCCGTGAAAGTATCTCGCGTAGAGTCGAGACAATGGAAGACCGTAGCCGTATCCGGCTAGAGGAACAGTATGAGCATCGGATTTGCTCGGTTGAGGTGCAGTGCTATACATATATTTAAATAGATGATCCGTCAACGAACGTGGAATACCTCCGCCTCTGTCAGACATCTTAAAACCAAGAAGAACAGAAAAAAAAAAAAAAACATTGATAACCTCTTTTCTACCAAAATCTCAATTAAACAATTTTTTTTTTCATATTAAAAGCAAATTTGTAAACGTTATTTCTCAGATATTTTATTTGGCGTTCCTTAAACTTTTTAATTATTCAATATCTCAAGTATTTCCAATGTGCCTCGTTAATTTATTCAATTTTGCAATCATCGCATTAGCTTCGTTAAAAGAAATATAAAGATTTTTCTATTCGACCAAATGATTTGATACCGATTGTGAATCACCTTAACGCATATATCTTCTTTGCCGCGAACCACCGTAACTTCAACCGGCGGATAGTTGTCGGTATTCGATCCATGGTGTTCCATTACAGCTCTCATACTGTTTTTGAACAGCTCGAAGAGCATGTGATACAAGTGGCTCGGTACGTAAATTATCCTTATTTCGTTACCGCCTTCGAGATCTAAAATGAGAGAGTATCGAAGAAACATATAAGTTACAGGGGTAACGAGGGAGGTGGTAACGAGTGGACACTTGTCGAGGAACGAGTATAGTATCGTTGCGCAATCACCACACGTATTATTCAACAATTACAATTAATGAGTGAGGAATACGATGAGAAGCTAGCAACGATAATTTAATCGTAAAGCAAACACGTGATAAATTTTATTGCGAATAACACGAATTCTTATCACTGAATATACTATTTATTCAATTGAAAGTTCAATCTATCAACTGTTTCACTTGGGTTTGTATCGTTTGACTGTGAGTTCCGAACTTGCGTGAAATTTTATTGCGTATAACGCGAATTCTTGTTACAGAAAATATTATTTATTCAATTGAGAGTTTAATCAATCAACTGTTTCACTTGCCATTGTACTGTTTGACTATGAGTTCCGGACTTGCGAGATAGTATTGATCGCAGAGAAAACGAGCGTTCTCGTAGGCGTCTTTGACGACGCTGATAACGTCGCAATATGGATCAATACAGCCCACGTGTCTGTTGTCACCATTCAGCATACCTCCGAACAGTAGAGCTGAAACAAGTATCAAGGACAATTAATATTAATGACAATGAACTCATTTCTCTTATCTTTGTAGAGTTACGAACATTTATTTCTGAGCAGCGAACAGAGAGAATAATTTTTCCATTTTCTTTAACACAAACTCTTTATCAATTTTTTCAAGGACAACGGATGTTTCTAAACAAAACCTCATTAAGTTAATGTGCGTAACCACGAATGGACGAATAGATCATTTACTTTTATCGATAAACCCTCAGCATTCTTGAAAAAAAATAGATAAACAGTGTGCGATACACACTACGGTATCTCGCATAACCTTAAGGTACATTCGAACTTTACAGATGCAATAAACACAATTTTTTAACTTCACTCCCCTTCGCCTAACCCAGTCTCTATCGTTATCACAAACTCTGTATCAATTTTTTCAAAGACAACGGATGTTTCTAAACAAAACTTCATTACGTTAATGTGCGTAACCACGAATGGACGAATAGATCATTTACTTTTATTAATAAACCCTCCACACCCTTGAAAAATATAGATAAACAATGTGCGATACACACTACGGTATCTTGCAAAACCTTAAGGTACATTCGAACTTTACAGATGCAATAAACGCGATTTTTTAACTTCACTTCCCTTCGGCTAACCCAGTCTCTATCGTTATCACAAACTCTGTATCAATTTTTTCAAAGACAACGGATGTTTCTAAACAAAACTTCATTACGTTAATGTGCGTAACCACGAATGGACGAATAGATCATTTACTTTTATCGATAAACTTTCAGCACCCTTGAAAAAAATAGATAAACAATGTGCCATACACACTACGGTATCTTGCAAAACCTTAAGGTACATTCGAACTTTACAGATGCAATAAACGCGATTTTTTAACTTCACTTCCCTTCGGCTAACCCAGTCTCTATCGTTATCACAAACTCTTTATAAATTTTTTCAACGATAACTGATGTTTCTAAATAAAACTTCATTACGTTAATGTGCGTAACCACGAATAGACGAATAGATCATTTACTTTTATCGATAAACCCTCCACACCCTTGAAAAAAATAGATAAACAATGTGCGATACACACTACGGTATCTTGCAAAACCTTAAGGTACATTCGAACTTTACAGATGTAATAAACGATTGCTCTACCATCAACATATATTAAAAATTAATAAGATTCTCTACGACGTAGATAATTCCTTAAATAATACATTTTTATACTCACTATGCTGATTGATAAGCATTCTGATCGAGACCCGTGACATAAAGAATCTGTCCAAAAAATATTGTATGCTGTTCTCCGTCTGTGGATCAACGTCATGGGAATCCTTAAGCTCCAGGATTCCCTGGGCCATTACTTCTACGACATCGGAGTGACGATTTCTTATTTTTACCAGAGCTTCGCAAAATCTATCAAAATTGAATTATTTCGTTAGTGTTTTTTTCATTATTTTTTTTCTGTACAGATATAATGTTAAAAAAAAATATTTCTCACCTATCCAAGGTACTCTCGTTCACTTCCGCTTTCTCAAAATGTATTATTTCCTCGAATGACGTTATGTACAAATTATTAACGATACCGACACTGGGCATCCTCAACAAGTGTTCAGGCAAAAGATGTATTTCCTTCATGATATTTGCTAATCGTACAGGAAGTTCCTTCCTCAGGAAAATAAATGATTTCCGTTCGCAGGCGCTCAAGCCTGAAAATATAATAATTAATAAAAGGATTAATGACATTTATAATTATTTAAATTAATTAATTTCAACATTTATGATAATTGAAATAGTAGACATTTTTTTTTTCTTCTTCTTTTAAATAAATAAATAAATTCTAATGTATTTCTAAGTTCAGTATTCCGAGGAATCTACGAATGCTTGTACGTATACTTTCGTCATAATTTTTTAGCGATAACACTCTTATCACCGCTATATGTCTGTTATCTTTTGTTTATACAATTGGTAAGATACACTCGAAAGAAAGCAAAACACGAATGATGAAAAGAAAAAAATTTGCCAATAAACAGCATGGAATTCAGCTATATCGAAAGAAAGTAAACATCATCACTCGAAATGTCTCGGAGTAAATAATTTATTAAGATATATGAAAGAAAACGGACGTAACTTTGATGACGAATATATTTATTTTTGTTTGTAAGAACAAATGATACATTTGATAAACTTCGATAAATCTTTGTGTTCAAAACACTTATACGAGAACGTCGTAAATACACATTTCAATGACAATTTAATTGATAAAGAAAATATAATCGATAAGATTAGTAATTTGAGGAAAGGGTCCACCTGTAAATAGACTGAAAGGGTACACTGAGATAAATTAAACTTAAATATTTATTATTATTAAAATAGAAAAAATAAATGAAAAGAACATATAATGAATAATGAAAACAGTGAATTAGAATTGAGAATTTACGAGCGTTCGGTACTAATACACGTGCACCAAACATGAAAATTGTTCTGGGCCGATAAAGAAGATTGAAAATGATTAGAAAACAATTTTTAATCGTCAAAAACAAGAATAGTTATTAAAATAAACTAAAAATTGTAATCTTTTGGTATCAGTGCGTGTGCAACGAATATGAAAATCGTTTTAGATCGATAAAGAAGGTCAAAACGACCAAAAAATGTTTAAATCGTCATAAAGGAAAGCAACTAAAATAAACTCGAAATTGTAATATTTCGGTATGTTCACCGAACATGAAAATCACTTTAGACCGATAAAGAAGGTCAAAAAAAACAAAAAAAAATGTTTAAATCGTCATAAACAAGGAAAGCAACTAAAATAAACTAGAAATCGTTGTAATCTTTTGGTATCGGTGAGCGTGCACCAAGCATGAAAGCTATTGAAATATATCAAGGAAACCGGCCGAGTAAATAAATTGGATGCGATACAGCTGGCCCTCGTTGCATCATTCTATATCTATTGATGCACCGTGTGGGTTTCGCTCGTTACCAATCACAGAAGCTTCAGTTTATTCAATGAAACGAAAAGTGCTCCGTCATATCCCACCTCATCTACCATTCCACAAATTTTATCTTAAATTGCTTGCTATTGCATCAATTTATACATTTAATCGAAAACCATAGAATCCCCAGACGAAAAACAACGCCTCGTTAAAATTGTCAATTGCAGAAATACGTTTCAATTTCCATACGCTCGATAATTGGAAATTTCAACGAAGCCTATCAAGGAATTCTCATTTTGTTTAGTACACTGAATAGTTTCCCTTTCATGAGAAACATAGGAAGCGTTACGCATCGAGTGCTTCATTTCCCGAACAAGAGAAACTGGTTGGCGCGACGAACCAGTGGGAAATCGAAGCGAAATTGGGTTGAGCGTTATCGCGTCTCTTCGGAAGCTTCGAGGCAGCTGCGAAAGTGTCGACGAAGAAAAGAGCTCGTCAACCGTATAAGCCTCTTGAGATGCTGTGGATCCACAGAGGTGGAAAATAGAGTCAAGCGAGTCAAGTGTGAAAGTGCTCAACCATCTCTTGCTATCTATTCTTCTCGGAAAGGATGAACATCCAGTTTTTAATCTCTGGCTCATTATCTGTTGGCTCAGAGAGTATTTGTGTCGTTGCACGACAAGCGATCGTTCAACTTATATGTAGTTCCGCAATGTCCCACGAGAGCAGAGCGCCCTCGATGTTTTCTCGACGATCCGACACGAGTTTCATACCGATCGCAGTGCCACAATCTCACTTACACACATGTAAAAGCAATGAGATACGCTAGATTTCTACCAAAATTGTCCATTAATTCGAGGCGAAACTTTCATACTTCACCCACGGGTGTGAAAGCGATAAGCTAGTATGGCGCTCACGGCAGAGTGAAAGAGAAGCAGCACATCTGTGTAAGCATGAAGGTTTCGCTTCCCCTTGAGTCACACGAGTGAAACTAAAGTATTCACGGTCTTCCGAGGATTGCGTGTCGATCGTATTCGGTGAGTCCTTCGATTTTCCACTCTGCTGTGTTTATCGTTTGTAATTACAAGTTCCAATATATGAGAATGAGAAACCATAGACTTCCCACTTACAAAAATCGGTCAAAGCATGTCATATTCTCGTAATCATTTTGTCGATATCGAATACAAATCGGTACATAAACTTCACCCTGTATGTAATCCCGTGGTATTGGATGTATCGTGTAGGTAAAAATTCCTCCAGAAGTTCTATTCCCCCAAGCCGTTGGCGTTCACCTCAAAACTTTTAACAGATTTTTCTGGAAGACAGATGTTAGTAAAGTCGTTAGAAATGTCGAACTCATCGCGTGAATGCAGCACCGAGGGAAATCCACAAATACGAAAATCTTCAGAAATCTGAAGACGAGAAAAAGAATATGTTGGATATGTCGCGCCCGCATTTGCGAAAATCTATGGCGGCGCTCATCTCGAAGCGATGAGACACACCCCCCTCGCATCATACATCCCGCACCCAATCTGTTTATCTATTTTTTTAAGGGTGTTTCTGGATGACAGAAAATTAGGTCAATGCGCGTAACAAATGGACGAAGAGTTCATATCTAATTTGCTTTTATGCAGAAACGGATGGAACTCTTGAAAAGAAAAAAGATTAATAGCTTGTGATAACGACTTCGGTATGTTACATAACAGGAGGCAAATTACCGATCGCAATCGGATGAATGTGAGAGAATTAACATCGTTAGATATTGCGTGAATACGAACGAGATAGAAAGAACTTATCTTATTCCTATCCTGCGATAATCGCATCGACTGTTTTTCTCTACGGGAGCGCCCGGTGTTTACAAAACACCTTATCACCTGTGAAGAACTTGGCTTATCGGCAGTAACAGATTAGATTATAACGGATGTTAAGGTGATGGACACCCTCTCTCCTGGCCAACAGGTCCAATTAGTATAAAAACACTGTAATCCGATATACTCAGCGACGATTGTTCTTTCAGAAATAAAAACAAATCGGTTCAACTGCTAAATAAATAAACGAAGTGGAATCGATTTTGTTTTCTTCTCAGTTATCGATCGTCTTTGAGTAAATTTCATTGGATTTCACTGCCGATTGTCGTTTGTCAATGTGTGTCACATCATCTTAACAAATAGATCTCTAGAGATCGATTGAGAGCTATGACACTCGAGAGTTATTATTGTCATAAGAGAGAGACGGTTCACTGATTGTAGCAAAATAAAAAACGTTTCATTTTGTTTTATCGGTAACATAATCTCCCACGTTTCATTGTTTGTAACGATGTTCCGATCATGAGAAAAAATTTCCGAATACGGATATAAAAAATCGTAGGATTCCATTATTTTTTTAAATACCAAAAATTGTTCAAAAAATAAAACTTCTCCCACAACATTTTATATTTGGAATTGGACATTTTTCCCCATTATCAGGAAACCGGTACGAACTATCAATAGAACAACAAATCCCCAAGGTTTAATCGTTCGTAACGTTATTTGGGATGATGTAAAAAAAATCTTCGAATCCGGATGCAAAAAATTGTAGATTTTAATTTTTTATTTAAATAAAAAAAAATTTTAACTTTTCCCACAACGTTTTATATTAGAAATTTGGAATTTCTTTTACATCATCAGAAAATCGTTACGAACAATTAATAGAACCACATCCTCCCATGTTCAATTGTAATATATTTTACATGAGCGGAAAACCGTTACGAACAACCGACAGAACAACATCTTCCCCATGTTTACTGTTCATAATGGTGTTCCGACTATGTCGAAAAATCCTCGAATTCGATATAACATCCCCCCCTGTTTAACTGTTCATAATGGTGTTTCGAACATGTCGAAAAAATCTCCGAGTTCGTACAATAAAAATTGTAGAATTTTATTATTTTTTTAAATTAAAAAAAATTAATAACTTTTCCCACAACATTTTATATTAGAAAATTGGAATTTCTTTTACATCATCAGAAAATCGTTACGAACAATTAATAGAACCACAATCCCCCATGTTCAATTGTATCATCTTTTACATGAGCGGAAAACCGTTACGAACATCCGACAGAACAACATCTTCCCCATGTTTACTGTTCATAATGGTGTTCCGACTATGTCGAAAAATCCTCGAATTCGATATAAAATCCCCCCCTGTTTAACTGTTCATAATGGTGTTTCGAACATGTCGAAAAAATCTCCGAGTTCGTACAATAAAAATTGTAGAATTTTATTATTTTTTTAAATTAAAAAAAATTAATAACTTTTCCCACAACATTTTATATTAAAAATTTGGAATTTCTTTTACATCATCAGAAAATCGTTACGAACAATTAATAGAACCACAACCCCCCATGTTCAATTGTATCATCTTTTACATGAGCGGAAAACCGTTACGAACAACCGACAGAACAACATCTTCCCCATGTTTAAGTGTTAATAATGGTGTTCCGACCATGTCAAAAAATCCTCGAATTCGATAGAACATTCCCCCATGTTTAACTGTTCATAATGGTGTTTCGAACATGTCGAAAAAAAATCTCCGAGTTCGTACAATAAAAATTGTAGAATTTTATTATTTTTTAAAATAATAAAAAATGTTTAAAAAAAAATGAAACTCTTCCCATAACATTTTATATTCGGAATTCGTAATTTTTTGAGATAATCAAAAAATCGTTAGGAAGTATCAGTCATTGAGGATATTTAATCGTTTCATGTCGTTTTAAGATAAGAATATTTCATAGATTCGTTAATATTACAAGACCACGTGGTGCCTTGACCTCCTCACGAGGCTCGAGTTGTGCATCGATTGCTCGTTTCTCAAGTTGTTTTCAAAGCTCTCGACATCGGAAAAGCCCTCCTCCCTTCGTTTAGACGATCGTGAAACGATGAATTTTTTTATTTCATCGTACAATATAGCGACAAAGGGAGCACGTAAATTGAGTTCAAGGATCGTAGTTCGTTGCAAAAGACGTAAGATGTTCTACGTTTTGTGTATGAAAGGTGGAGAGAGAGAGAGAGAGAGAGAGAGAGAGAGAGAGAGAGAGAGAGAGAGAGAGAGAGAGAGAGAGAGAGAGAGAGAGAGAGAGAGAGAGAGAGAGAGAGAGAGAGAGAGAGAGAGAGAGATAGCGGGCGAATCACGAGTCACGTGAGAGTGACATAGAATATTCCAGCAGCTTCGCGAACGTGTTTCATACGCGAAACTCGAAGTCAAGGTAAGTATTGACCGTTGTAAATGCGAATGTTACGACGTTTCTTCGTAACGTCGAGGTGATTCGAGACGATTTAATAAGTTTCACAAGAAGTTATGGTGAATTTTTATATCGAATGTTGTACGTTTTGTTTCTTGTCAAAAATAACATTCACTCGGTCGTAATACGCTTGCCCATCAAGGATATCCTGTATTCCATACAGTTCATAAAAAATCCATCAATAAAAAAAAACAAAATTATGAAATAGGCGTAAAGAATAAATCTGTTAATAAATTTGCTGTTAAATAAATTATTAAGTAGATGACCGAAATTATAAAGAAAATGTTAAGTATTCAGTAGATGATCTAAAATATTAAGTAGATGACCTAAAGTATTAAGTAGATGATTTAAAGTATTAAGTAGATGACTTAAAATATTAAATAGATGACTAAAGTATAAAATAGAGAACATAAGTATTAAATAGATGATCTAAAGTATTAAGGAGATGACATAAAAAATGAAGTATATAATCTAAAGTATCAAGTAGATGATTTAAAATATTAAGTAGATGACCCAAAGTATTAAGTAGATGACATAAAAAATGAAGTATATAATCTAAAGTATTAAGTAGATAATTAGAAATATTAAGCAGATGACCTAAAGTATTAAGTAGATGACATAAAAAATGAAGTATATAATCTAAAGTATTAAGTAGATGATTTAAAATATTAAGTAGATAACCTAAAGTATTAAGCAAGAGTCCTTTTTAAAAAGTTCGATGGAATACGGTTTAGGCATCAACGTAGTAAAAGGTAAACCATACGCAACAGGTTATATTACTGTTAGTGTTATTGTTCTTCTTAGCAGTACTTGAAAAACCTTGAATTATTGTTTAACAATCCTTGAACGTTTTAAGCAACGAAGACTTAAACAGAATTTTTAAAAAATGTTATTTACCATGAGATGAGTTATAATAATATGTTGAGTCGTTAGAAACAATCCCTCGTAGTAAAACCCGGAAAGAACGTAACGAAAGGTACGTGCACCTACCATATTTATCTGACCTTGTCAGCTTTTAACAATGTCGCTGCATGATTGAAGTATCACGCGCTCGTACAATTGTGACACACGTGAAAGAGCAAGGGAAATTATAATAAGTGACACGAAATAAAATTGTCACGTACTATAGATAAAGTTAAGTACCGAGCTGCATAATCTTGTTCGTCTTATTCAAACCGTACATTCGAATTTTTACAATTATCAGGGAAAAAATAATTCATATGTATTTGTTTTTTTTTTTACTTTCACATCGAATACGAAGTATGCGAAAGACAGAGTTGTCATTAAAAATAAAATTCGAGTGTCAAATTATGGTCGAAATATGTCTTTTCAGTATCCTAGAGTGAAAAAATGAATAATTCATGTCCCTACGTCCGTCTGTGTCGTTCAAAATAAAAATAACTTTTTGCAACAAACTTCGGATGTTAGCCAAACCTGGTTTGTGTCTTCTACATATAAAATCTATGTTTGGTATTTAAGTTGGCAATAATATATCAATTTCTTTAATATCCTTTAATTTGATTTCCAATAAAATTGAAAATTTGATAAATCCCAAATTCCATTAAGTTTTAATCCCTTGATCGATTCTCACTAAATTCAAGAGCAAGTATCCTTGTTCCTTAGCCAAATTTCGGTTTGATAGATGAAAATTTACAAAAGTTGGAGCAAAAATTGATTTTTTTTTTCTCGAAATATTACTAAAATTCAAAAGTTCAGTAAAATCTGAAAGCCCCGATCGATTGATACCAAACTCAATATCGAACAACCCTTGTCCCCTAGAACTATTATTGTAGAAAGTTTTTATTCGATAGCTAAAAATTGACGAAAGCTAGAGAACGTACAATCTTTTTTTCGAAAAATCCAAACAACGATAAAATGAGACACCCCCTTGCGACTTGGGCAAAAATTGTAACAAAGTGACGGGAGTCACGATACAAATCGTGTGCAAAGTTTCATGATGATTGAGTAACTCGTTCTCGAGATATATTCATTGCAATTTGAAAGCTCATTATAATCTCTCTCTCTCTCACTCATGCATTCACTTACGCACACACACACACACTCACGCACGGCATTTAAAAAAATAATGATTTCTCAATGTTTTAAAACTTTTTAAGGTAATTCTGTCATGATGGCTCTGTCCATAGAATTTACATTAAAAAATTGTATACTGTCCTTGATATATTATTTATTCTCCCTAAAAAAATTCAGGGTCGGTTATCGACCTAATTAGAGAGAAAAAAATTTTTTTAAAGTAAGTGTATTTCGTGACGAAATCCCGAGATGACGTAGAAAATTCAATTTCCGGTTGCTACAAAAATGTATATATCAGTAGAAATCTATAAGATATTTAAGAAAAATCATATTTACATACTTTAAACTTGTAGCAACTCAATGATCCCGGAAATAAATACGATTATCGACCTAATTTTTACGTTATATTGAGTTTAATTTGAGCTTCCGGCATTGGGTTTACTGTACGCGTCTGCGTCATGTCGCTACAATGAAATAACTTGAAGCAACACCGCGTCGGTTGGCTGTAATTTAAACCCCACTTCACCGGTTCCAACATCTTTACATATTTTAATATTTTGTCTTTTCAGAAGTCGACATTGTTTTGACAGTTTTGACACATTGATATCTAAGAGGTTAAACCCGTGCGGTCGAGTATAAAAAAGATACAAACAGAACCAATGTTGCCAAATAGCAACCGAGAAATATTACGCGAATCATTGAAATAACAATTTTTTTCATTTTTCCAATTATATGCAAACATTCGATGAATGGTTTGTACACGGAATAATTTATTTATTGTAAATTATTATATCTACGAGTGTTAAAAATAGGAATAAGTATAAATATCAAGCTTGAACATTGGTATGACTAGCCTGTAACGACAGGATTACCTTAAGGTAATTGTACTTTGGTCTGAGACGTCTGTACAGATTTATATCCAAGTAACAAATAGAAAATAAATGATTCTGTACGAAGGTATCCTCGTTACCTCAACAAGTTATTCGATTGAGATAAAAAGGAAACTAACGGTTTATAAAAAATGGGAAATATAAATTTAATCACGCGAGTCTATTAAAAAAAGAATTATTATTAACAAATTGAGCTTTAAGCTATTTTTTTGTTGGTTATTAATACGCTGATAATTATTTACGCCAAATATTCTCGCTGAATAGTGAATAAATAAATAAATAAATAAAATAACTCGCAAAATGGCGTTGACAGCAAAAATTTGTATTTTAAATATATTTCGGTTATAAACAAATATTCACGTGTAGTCTTTGTCACTGCGATAGCATTTGATAATAATAGTTTGTCATCGTATTTCAAATAATTTTATCGAGAGCTTTGACCTACAAATCCACGAATCATAACATTACATAAATTTTTATCGGTTTTATCGTTGGCATAGCATTTGATAAAAATTGTTTTGCGATCGTATTTCAAATCATTTTATCGATCCGTGGGGTTAGAAATCTACGAATCATAACTTTCGATAACCTTGATCTGAAAAGTATCAAAAAGTAAAGGCGACGTATCAAATTATTGAGGTAACCATTCAGCAAGACATTTGCGTCCATAATAATTTCGGCAAGATGAGATAGCTCGTTGCTAAAGCCCATTTCATCCAGCGCCATCTCGTTAACACGTGTCGTAGCTTTGTTCTATGTCTCGTATTTTGTCGAGTGACGTATAGAGATTATACGAGGCCCACAAACGAGAGATCCTCTCGACTCTCATCGAGGAATCGACGTCTCGCCGATGTAAACTGTCGACTACGATACGTAAGCGAGAAACTGTTCGAGTGAACTAAGTACAAATGCTCTTTATATTCTCTACTCGATTCTGTATTCATCTTATAACTGAGCTATGAATATATTTTGGTGTATTCCAGTGTTCATACTGGACAGGTTTTGAAGTTACCTTCATTAAAAAAAATAATAAATTAAAATCTGGATATGAAATAATGACGTTTTAGGTAAAAAGTTTTAAATTAATAATTTTGTTCGTACACTCCTTCATACGAATGTTTTATTTATGAAGTTAAGGCAGCGTAAGAATGGCTTTTAAAATACAATCCCTGTAACTGATGTGATAGAACATGCAAAGTGAGGTTGGGGGGGGGGAGCGGTGACTCGTTAATTTATTCTAAATGAGTGACGCACAGACAGCAGTCTCGACGATTCGAGCGCGATCAAAACAACCGCGAGCTTCAATACTGGTTACGTCCCGCGTAGCAATAAACAAAGGCTTAATTACTCATTCAATTAAGCTCTTCGCAGATCCCACGTTACTCGGGTTTCTTCCTTTTTGAATTTTACCTCTTTTTTAATTGCTCGAAGCCTGGAATGATCTTTTGAGAGATATAATTGATCTATCATCGTCTGTAGAGAAGGAATCGAACGCTAATACGATTCGATGAGTACACGCAAGACTCTGTGTACATATTTCAAACGCAGTTCACTCTTCCTGATTCAAACGTCCCCGGAAATTACGTGAGGTTTATTGCACGATTTATGGTCATGGAAATTGAGCTTTATATCATCTGCGCATGCGCGCCCTTGTGCTTTAATATCGACTTCTTGTGTCATCGCTTATTTCGACTCCTTTTAATCCTTTTTGAATGTTTCCTTTTTTTTTAATTGCTCGAAGCCTAGAATGATCTTTCGCGAGATAAAATTTATCTATCATCGTCTGTAGAGAAGAAATTTAATGCTAACACGATTCGATGAATACACGCCAGACTCTGGATATCCATTTCAAACGCAGATCACTCCTTTCTGACTCGAATGTCTCCGGAAATTACGTGAGTTTTATTGCACGATTTATGGTCATGGAAATCGAGCTTTATATCATGTGCGCATGCGCGCCCTTGTACTTTAATATCGACTACTCGTGTCATCGATTATTTTAGTTCAAAAGCTAAACAAAGGTAAGCAATGGGTTAATTACTCATTCCATTAAGCTCTTCGCAGATCCCACGTTACTCGGGTTTCTTCCTTTTCGAATGTTTCCTTTTTTTTAATTGCTCGAAGCCTGGAATAATCTTTTGAGAGATATAATTGATCTATCATCGTCTGTACATAAGGAATTGAACGCTTATACGATATGATGAGTACACGCAAGACTCTGTGTACACATTTCAAACTTTTCCTGATTCGAACGTCCTTGGAAATTAGTTTTATTACACGATTTATGGTCATGGGAATCGAGCTTTATATCATGTGCGCATGCGCGCCCTTGTACTTTAATATCGACTGCTCGTGTCATCGATTATTTTAGTTCAAAAGCTAAACAAAGGTAAGCAATGGGTTAATTACTCATTCGATTAAGCTCTTCGCAGATCCCACGTTACTCGGGTTTCTTCCTTTTCGAATATTTCCTTTTTTTTAATTGTTCGAAGCCTGGAATAATCTTTTGAGAGATATAATTGATCTATCATCGTCTGTACATAAGGAATTGAACGCTAATACGATATGATGAGTACACGCAAGACTCTGTGTACACATTTCAAACTCTTCCTGATTCGAACGTCCTTGGAAATTACGTGAGTTTTATTGCACGATTTATGGTCATAGAAATGGAGCTTTGTGTCAACTGCACATGTGCCCTTGTGGTTTAATATCAACCGCTTGTGTCATCGGTCGTTTCAGTTAAAAACCTACACTCTTCTGGACACCTCTTTATCATTCTATGATTCGCACCGATGAAACTTAGCAGCTCGATTGCGTATTTCATAAAATAAAATAAAATTGTAACTCCAATGATTTTCATGAAGAATGTTGATAAAAAAAAAAAAAAAAAACAAAACAAATAATTCTTTCGCTTTATTATAATTCAACAAATTAATATTTTACTTGATATTTACTTTTATTATCAATTTATTTCGTAGTCTATCCATTCAAATATAATTCCATAAAAATATTTTTATAAGAAACAAAGTTTAATCGAAGATAACAAACCTGCTAAGTAGAACCTTGCACATAGTTTACTAATCGTTATCCACACTTTTCACAAAACCATCTCTACGAGGAAGTATTTATAGATAAACCTTTACTACCTCATTAAAAAATCATTTTTTAAAGTAGACAACAAGGAAGAAGCAATGCGGGAGGTTTGCAACATTTTAAAAAACATTTTTAAACATTTCAGGAAACATTTCTTCTATATTTCCTACGAACTTCGGTTTGAAATGTTAACAAAATTTTATACAGAACGACTCGTGACATCAACTATCTCGACATACATTTTTCCATAAAAATTCAAGCAAGCGAAATTATCAGATATTCCACCTAAAATCTTTTGCAACCCACAGCCCGAAGAGATATTTAAAAAAAAAACGATCCAATTCCTAAACGTTTTTAAATAACAAAGCTTCCTCCACGAGAAAGGATAATTAAAAACAAATAATTCGTTTATTTCGAATGTACATTGAGGTAGGGCCCGACGCCAATTGTTTGCTTTTGTGATGTATTTCTTTTTTTTTTTTTCTACCGGCAGTTTCCAATGTTTATTGGACACAGGTCAAGGCGAAACGGATGAGAAAACTGCCCCCAGACCACGTGTTTGCAAGACGACGCGGTGGGATCTTGGTAAATATACCGCGGTCATTGGCATTGCGCAATATTTTGAACAAACGAAAGCCGAGAGACGACGCGGGTGTGTCGACGTGTACCAAAGTTGAATTGATTCGACGGACTGGACTTTGTCCTAACGCGTCATCACCTTCGTCATGTTTTTCACATAATCCTAAGAAGACAGATAAAATCACATGTGGATCTACGCACGCGGAAAGTACTTCTAGCAAATACAAATATTATATACAAATGTATCTTTGATATTTTCGTCGGCAGCGCATCTCAAGGCAGCGCAGTAAAATTCCAATTTAAACGACTAAGCTGTACGATTGACCTTCGTACTTCCGGTCGTTTGGATAGCGCAGCTTTAATTCTAATGTCGGCCGATACGTCACGTTGTATTCCTACAGCAATGGAAACTGATGAAAATCAATTCTAAACATAAATTTCTTGCACTATGAAGTATTCTGCAGTTTCAATTGTACAACAAGAAAAAAATTCAATGGTAAATCTTGTTAGTTCTAGACGAAATGAGACGGAATTGGACAAGCAATTCTACAATTTTGATTGTGTAGAATGGATTTAGCGCTGTGACAGTCATCGAATATTGTTCCGATTTTATTAATCTCGGTCACAAAATATTGTGTACAATTGACCCATTTTTGTCTACCCGAACCTGTAGACAATTAACTTGAAATTGTTGCGTTCCGTCGATCGTATCGATCGCGTATCAATAATGAATTTTCATCGTATTGTTTAAAATCGGTTTGTATATAAAAAAAAAAAAAAAGTACGCACGAGGACGTCTATTCTACTTATCGAAAATATTCGCTTATTGATTCATTAAAATGGCGTCCAGGTAAACGACTATCGCGACAAAAAATAAAATACGACAGGGACGGTGGGTGCGTCGTTCAATGCGATTAAACTATTGGTCAAGCATTCCTGAACTTTGATAGCTCGACATTAAGATTGTCTCGCTTACTCTCATGAATAAAAATTCATGTAACCTAATTAACATAGTCGGGTCGAATGATCGTACGACTGGCTGAGCCGTTACTCGTCATTTCATGACGATGTCCCGCATACTTTCCAACCAATTTTGTTTACTAATGAACAATCTGAATACTCAAATCTGTTTAGTCTTCTCACTATAGATTATCGTACGTATAATCCGCATTAAGTTGATTAAAATTTTACTATTAGTCGTGTACCATGATGTAACGTTTCTCAACAATTTGAAGCGCCATTTGTAAACACAAAAACGATTAGTTTGAGTCGAAACACACGTTATTCAGCCATTTCTGCTTTTTTTTTTTTTAATATAAAATTTTTATTTACGAGAATAATCAAAAGCCGCTTTTTAGGATAATCAAGGATAACCATAATTTCAAGGATAACCAAAATAATGTGATTGGACGAATAGATTTTTATTTACAAGACTAAAACATCAAAAAATCTATTTCATCATCTTTAGAGATTCGGGATGTTACCCTATATTGCAGTTACAGTTGGAAACGTCAGTTTAAGATCGCGATCTTGTTCCCGGATATCAGGAATTTCAAACAAGAGATAGGTAAGGTTAGGTAACTGGGAAAAATCGTGCCTCACCTGGCGATGCAACGAAGATTCATCTTAAATCTAGCTTTTCTATATCTAAACGAATCCTGAATATTTCTGGCTTCGTATTAAATTCCTCAAAGTACAATGACGAACTATATTTACAATATATACGTAAATATATATTACAGTTACGATTGGAAGCGTCAGTTTAAAATCACGATCTTGTTCTCAGATCACAGGAATTTGAAAGAGGAGATAGGTAAGGTTAGGTAGCTGTGAAAAATTTTGCCTCATCTGGCAATGTAACGAAAATTTCTCTTAAATCTAGCTTTTCTATATCTAAACGAATCCTGAACATTTCTGGCTTCGTATTAAATTCCTCAAAGTACAATGACGAACTATATAAATATTTACGTATATATTGTAAATATATATATATATATATATATATTACGTATAGTTACGTATATATTGTAAATATATACGTAAATATATATTGCAATTACGATTGGAAGCGTCAGTTTAAGATCGCGACCTTGTTCACAGATCACAGGAATTTGAAAGATGAGATAGGTAAGGTTAGGTAGCTGTGAAAAATTTTGCCTCATCTGGCAATGTAACGAATTATTTCTCTTGAATCTAGCTTTTCCGTATCTATAGGAATCCTGATAATTTCTGGCATCGTATTAAATTCTTCAAAGTACAGTGACGAACTATATAAATTTAATGTATTGAAGAAGGAGGGATAGACGTCAGGGACGTACGCTTTAAACAGGAAGTAGTTAATCTATCAATAATTTGTCTCGAACCGATTATCTGGCACGGTTGGAGGCTGAATCTTTATATTAATAAAGAAAAATTACTCGTGACAAGCAATTTAAATGTAAGAAAATGCTACGCGGACAGAAAAATAATGAATAAAATAGAGAAAAAATTGTTTGTACGTGAACGTACGACAGTAAAGTACATAGGAATGGTCGAAGCTCGAGAAAAAATACAATTGACGAGCGTACGTGAATGACACGTAGTCGTAGAATACTAATCAACGCGTCTATGAGATAAAGTCATACAAACTCGTGACATAATTAATGTAAATATAATAAATAAAAAGAAAAAAAGATAATATAAACATCATAGACGCAAACAATCGAAGAACCGAGTGTCAAGAGGTCGCCAAATTTTTCGACTCACCGAAATCGATGAACTGTTTTATCGAAAGCGGGGACGGATTGAACTGGGAATAGAAGTCCAACATCTTGGTGACGGTGCCCAAACACCTTCTCGTTAGCCTCATTTTGTCTATCTTTACACATTAAACGTAACTCGTGATTAAAACACAGGACAATCTCGTCGTTATCACTTGATTTTTTCTTATTTTTGTTGTTGTTATTACTTGATCTTACGAGCAGCGAACTGTATGACTCGAGATCTGCGAGTCGGTACGACTCGAATCAACTGCGGGCAGGTTATATACTCTCGTTGCTTTTTAAATAGTACACAAACGCGACGATAGGAGACACCGACGTACCGGTTAACACATTACAAATGAATTTATTCAGAGAAGGAATTTTACTGTTGTACCAGAGACAATATAAGGCTAAATGCGTAGATCTGTTTGGTTATCTCGAAGCGCGCGACCTCTAGCGACAACGCGATTTAAACTTGCATCGTAAAAACGCGGGAATTTTCAAAGTTACTCCAGAAGTAATCTCGACACTGATGAACAGATTGGTAAAAACGACAGCAGCTAATTTTGTTAAAGAATTCGGAAGATCAATCGTTGCGAAATAAATGGTATTACAGTTTTTGTTACCGATCAAGGAACAGCTTAAGGTGATGTACTACCCATTGTATACTATTGTATTGACATTTTGTTTGAATTTAGGTGATAAAATATTTCTTTGGATCAAGGATATGAAACACCATCTTTGGAATCATTAATGCAATTTAGTTGAAGTCGATGAATATTTTAAAGAAAAGTAAATTTGCTTTCTTCTCAAAAATCAAAATAGTCTACGAGTACATTGGATTGCAGTTTCCATTAACCGTTACACTATCCGAATGTGAATCATCTTAAGAACAAATTCTGTATAAAGCGAATCGTCCTTCGTTACTATCAATTAATCGACTGAAATTTCTATAAACAAAAACACAAATTTATTTTCTGTGAACCGTAACGAGTCTTTAATACCTTAAGGCAATGTGATGCATCCTCCTTGTTCAATCACTATCCAGTTAGCATCAAAAATTACATATTTTTTATTTTAAGGCTGCCAAAACTTTCCAGGGAAAACATTAATTATTGGCCTCTGACTGACGGATAAAGATTTAACAGAAAATGTACGACATTCTTAAAAAAAAAACACCAAGATTATAGTTTTTGTTAACGATTTAATATCCTTTCCATCACCTTAATTATGTTATATAAAAGTAAAACATCCGAAAGTACAAGTTTCGATTACTTTCAACATCGGTTAACGTTTATGCGCTTCGAGAAACAATTTTTTTTTAATTGACCACACATTTGAATAGAAAGTACTTATAACCCCCTTAAGGAGTACGTCACCTTAATTATGTTATATAATAGTAAAACATCCGAAAGTACAAGGTTTAATTACTTTTAACGTCGGTTAACGTCCATGCGCGTGTAGAAACAATTTTTTAAAATTAACCACACATTTGACTAGAAAGTACTTCCTACACTCTTTAAGGACTGAGACGATTGGACTCGATACGAACGATTCGGGAACTTCCTAAAAACAATTGAATGTTATTTACTAAAATAAAAGCCTACCATAAACTTTTAGATAATACGAACAACGAAAGAAAATATAGTGTAAGTTGACTGACGCGGTAGCATCGGACTTCCGGTCGAGGCAAGCCCATGTGGTTTACTCGGGCAGCGGTGCGGTATCACAGATCCAGGTAGTCGGTCCTGCGTACAGGCTAGTTTTATCCCGTGATATATCACGTCTCGTTGACTTCGGGAATATTATTTCCGCGTGTGAAAGACCCGGAAACAGAGGAGCACCGACAAAACTATGGCGGATCTCGACGATTTTTTCGCGAAAAAAGATCGCAAGAAGGCGAAAGGAAAGAAATTCACGACTACGGAGGAAATAGCGAAGAAGCTCGAAGAAACAGGAAAGAAAGTGGAAAAGCCGAAACCCAAGGAAAAGCCGACCAATCCGGAGGAGGAGGAGCAGGCTCAGCAAGCTGTGGTAACTTTTTACCGTTATTTATCGCAGCGAGATTAATTTATTTTCAAATAATTGTTTCCTCGACTACACGGGCATCGATTAAATTTTTTGCGATATCTAGGCTATGGGGCGTGGGGGAGGGGGCCTAATCCCGCTGCCATGTTTGATACCCGTGTAAACGTCACATTGGCCCCTGCAGACTGCGAAAAATTCGTCCTCGTTTAAGCTTCGTCATAGGCGAGAGGGCGACTGCCTCTTTCGTCGATCGTAACCCAAGAAAGCTGGAGACTCGGCGTCGTTATGTAACAAATGGGATGCAATGCGAGTTTTTTTTTTGTTTTTATTTTTTTCGCCGATTTTTCTGTCTCCACTTTTAGTAGTCGAATCGTTGAAAGCACATGGCGTAGCAGCTGTTACGAGGCTCAGTGCAAAATTTGAATTTAATGCTTTTATCTTAATTCAATTTGATTATCATGTTTTAGGAGGAGGACGAATGGCGAGATTTTGAAGAAGAGAAGAAGGACTACACGGGTCTAAAGATCGGTAACTTGACCGTCAATGAAAACGCCGATGCGGAATCCGACGAGGAGAGAACCACCGGAGAAAATAACTCGGATTGCGAAACCGGAGAGCCCGGACCAAAGCACAGCGGGCCGTGGAAAAAGCCGGATCTACCGGCGCAACCAGAAATCGTAGAACCTACTCCGCAGGCACCGGCGCCGTCCACCGGCCCTGGCGGCGGTAGCTACAAAGCTCCTCACTTGAGAAACGCCACATCTTCCTCCGCGAGTCCCAGACCAAGAATGAGAAACGTCGCTCCGGATATCAGTAGCGAAGAATATTTTCCAACATTGAGCGGCAAACAAGTGCAGGGAAGCGAAAATACGGGTCCATGGGGCAGGCGGTGAGATGTTTTATTTATTTATTCACATAAAAATTGAATCGGCCGACGTAACTACACGATTTATACGTTCATATCTTTGCCGTTAATTTATCTACAAAAAAAAACATATTTATCGTGACTTAAGGAGGTTGAATAATCAGAAAATCATGGAAATAAAATGTTTGAATCGCACGTACAAAGTCTTAACATTTTTTGAAAAATCTCGCTTGACAAGCACCACCAAAATGAATATTTTCAGAAGTGAATTATTTTTTTGCGTAGTTCAATTCTACGCTGTCAATATTTTTTTTCTCTATTCAACCCATAATGTTTAGGTTTCACGGATGAATCAAATTCGTTTTTGCAAAGATTCTTGTTTTCTTCGTAAGAGGACGCTGCTTTACTGGAATAAAAGAATTCCAGTCTGAATCTCTTACGCGGAAGTTACAAAGAAAATTTGGTAAATAATTACTGCGTAAAGATATATTTATCTCAAAAGTACATTTATCTTTATATTGTTTGATTATCAATTGGAATCTTCGGAGATACTGATATAAGTCGAAGAAGCGGCTCTTTCTTAAGGATTCATGGAAACATGTGCTGTACCATAGAGTAGTAGATGGATGAAATGCGTAGCCGGTAAAAGCGGTGAAAGCAGAGAATTCAAATCAATTTAAAAGAATAGTAGATATATGTATTTTTATATGACACTACACTATAGAAGCAGATCGATAAGTGGAACCTTAAATTCTGTAAGGAGCAAAAACAATAATAACAACAATAATAATCTTCTGTGCAAGAACTTCCAATGGAAATTGCTGTACTTGAACTGGACAGAGTCTTTTTACAAATGGAATGAACTGTTGCCAAACCGATTTCGTTCACTGGTGTAACCTGAATCTTACGACAAGATAAAAATGGATTAAAATATTTACAACGATGAATTGAACTACAAGAAAAATGTTTAGCTTATGAATTCTTCTATTTTGTGCGTGTCGAATGACATTTTTTTATCATCAGCATGGTTCTACGGTAGCCGTCTCTCCGTACACCAATCCCTACAAAAGCAGAGTGTACAACTACACTTGTAGAGATGGTTTCTGTAGGACTGAGTGTTGTCCTTTATAGAATCAAAAGATTTAATACGTGCAATTGGAAAATCATTTCATTTTCATCGTTTTTATTCTACTCGTCTTCCTTAATATTAAAAGAAATATTTCTACCACATTAGGATTCTACTATGAGACAACTTTATACAGCGCCACCGATGGTAACAGAGCGAAGAGTTGTCTTGTTATAATTGTGGTTTGTAATATGTTAGAATTTTAATGCGGCAGACATGTTTTGTGAAGAAAAAAAAAGTATAATTAAAAATATGTTATTCAACAATAATAATAATAATAATATTTAACATTGATCATTTAAATGACAAAAAAACAAAAATTGATAAATTGATACTTTTGCTTGATCGCGGAATTTCCTAAAACTTTGAGAGAAAAGAATAATCCTTACGATGTCCGTGAGTTACGCAATAATATTCTATGACTGAAAGATTATAAAAGTTGAACCCCATCCCCCTCTTGTACGTACTACTTCTAGATCCATAGATCACGCGACTAAAGCCGTCCCTTAAGGGAAGGCTGAACCTCCATATTTACACAGATGTCCTCCTTCTCTTTCACTCCGCTGTTCGCGCCGTACAAGCCTATCTCTCTCGCGCGCATGGCTGGAGTTAGTTTTCGCCTCGCTTTAAGACGATGTGTTTTGGTTGATAATGATAACTGTAACGTAAATTTCTCCATAATGAACATTTGTTTAAACGAGGAGAAGGTTTGATCGACGTCCAGACGATCTAAAACATTTCGCAATAATAAATCAAATAACAATAAATATTTGCTGTTAAACAGGAATCGAGGTGAGGGCACCTTCGAAGAAGTGCGCAATCGAGGAGGGAGCAGAGGATACAGTATGCAAGAGTCGCAAGCTCAAGCGCCTAAGCTCTCGTTGGGCAACAAGTACGGTGCTTTGTCACAGGATCAAAGCTGAGAGCGCGATACACGGTCCGGACGTACGACAAACAATCGTAAAGTCGTCGCATCGCCTCGTTTCGTAGCCCAGCCGTACCGCCGAAGATATTTCATAGGATAGAAAATATTTGGTGTGTCTGTGCGTGACCGCGTGTCTCTGCTACTTGTACAGCTGTGGCTGCACGAGATATCCCAGCCTGCCTCTCGCAGCCGCTGTTGATCTCCAAATACTCGCGGTAAAACCCAATTTTTCGTACATACGTACACGACAATTAAACATACTCGCCGATGCTCGGACGAACGCTCTCTTCCACTTACATTAATCCTCACGTGAACATTTATCCGTCGAATCAGAGGAGACTCCACCCTAATTCTACACGTTCAGCGTCTAACGTTCGAGCTATCGACGTTGAATTAACGAAATTATTATTAAGGAGGCTTGATATCGCGAAAGATAACTCCGCCACAATGTTGAAAACGTTTTTATACAATTTAGTATACCCCTGTATGAAGTTTTATGCATATACCGGTGTATTAAATTCCATTTTTTGTAGTAAAACAAAATAAATAAGTTAATCAAATTTGAGAAAATTAATTTAAGTGACGCATTATCACGGTATATGAAACCCAACCTTTTTGCGTTTGATATACCCGTCTGTTAATATTAACAATTTTATAGCGACCTTAATGTATCGATAAATATTTTTTTTTACTGTATTAACCGATACATTAACCTTAGATAATTTTTCTTGTAATACTTCGTTGATCCACCAAGATTGCAAAGTTCATTTCTTGGCAAATAATCAACTGTCTTGTGGTACGTAAAGAAAGAAAGAAAAGTGAGCACGTTACAAGCTAGAAATTACGATCGTAATTTGTTCCTTTTTTTTTGTTATTGAGATGTCTCGAAGAATTAAAATTGACCCGTATCAAGCCTCCTTAAGCCCAGGTGAAAAAAAAAAATCATTTAGTCGCAAGTTACCTCATACGGTTTTCTAATTATTACGTGAAAACGTCAGGTCGCTGAGCAGGAGACAACGGGCTCGTTTATTTCTTGAATAAAACCTTCCACGAGAGTCATTAAAGCCGTGCGCGGATGCTGCGTACATCAACGAAGAGAGAGAGAGAGAAGAAAAAAAAATGAATTGTAGGTAAATTAAGAATACGCGTATATACATAGAATAATAAGTGAGTCGCCGGGGCTGGGCTTCGGAACGTCGTAACGAGAGTATACGGAGTGCGAATAAAAAAAAGAAAAAAAAGAAAAGCGATGTTGATCGCTGCGGGGGAGACTAAAAAGGGATAATTATATCAATCGATAGTGAAAGAGAAGAGAAAAGAAAGCTAATCGGTGGTTGGGCATAGAGATCGTACATATGAGATGGAGAATGGAACCAGTTATGCGCGAATGTTGAGTCCACAAAGGTTTGTAAACTTTTGTTGACGTTTGTTTAATTATTTCTGTTAGGTAAGATTTTTTTTTTTTTTTAATTATTATTATTTTTTTTTAAAAACGAAAGACGGAAAGATCAATTCGAGTCAGAGGCAAACAAATTTTATTTGAACGCATTTTTTCGATAAAAATTCAACGATTATATCGATGTTTAAAGCATTTAGCGGATTTATTCATCAAATGTATTGTCAAGAAATTAATATTTTCAACGCCCGTGTTTTATTTATAATTTATTGAGCGATTTCATTGTTCAAATAAATGTCCGTCTCTGTAGAGTGAACGTAATACGCGAAGCGCAAAGAGAGATTGGAAAGAGATAATTCTTTCAATGAGATTCCGTGAAAGGGCGGTGCTTAAGCCCTTTAAACGTTTTAGAATGGGGGCGAGTCATAGTGAAAGAAAAAAAAAAGTAAATAAATAAATAAATAAAATATTACACACAAATGAGAATGTTCTTGTTTCTTCTCAAAATAGCGACCGAATGAATTTGTGATTATTTATAATAAAATTTATTAGGACACTCGTGTACGTACTGCCTGAAAGCATTTTGTTTTTATAACAATGCGCATTAAACCGAATTAATTTATCCGTCTCATGGGAACGCTGCCGAGTCTCTTTCTTACTATGAAACTCTATTGTATTTTTTTTCTCACACACACACACACACACACGTGCGAGTGTTATCGGTCGCCGACGTCTCGCTGCTATTTTTTATCAGCTAACTCGTCTCGCTCAATAAATATTTATCGAATTTCTTATTTCGTACATGAAAAACAAAAAATTAAATTGAATAAAAAAATTTTTTTACCATTATAGCTGAAATCGATACGCGATGCATTTTTTTTCTATCATTGGGAGCAATGATATATCCGCGTCTCCGTGCTCTTCGGTATTCATCGATAAATTTTTAGAATTCTAGAAGAAACACAAAATAATTTTAAAAAAAAACTAAAAACTCTGTCGACGCGATGAACGACGAGAGTTTAACGCTGTATTTTGTTACAGAAAATTAATTCGAATATAGAAGAATTGATCGCTTTTGTTGAGTGCAAAAACGCGATACTCGTAGTTACACTGTCTTTTAGGAAAAACAAAAAGAACGGAGAGAGATGTGTGGCGAGAGAGAGAGAGAGAGAGACAGAGACCGTATGTGGCAAAAGACGAAAGAAACTTAAATAAAGATGAATTATAAGAACACCTCGAGGTTAATCATTTGTCACCTTTATTTATGCTTTGCCATATTATTATTAGTAAATTTATCCAATGAAATATGAGTACAGAACTCATATTTGAGCTCAATTACTTAAAAATCATTAAGAATTTGTATTTTTAGAGCAAGTGATTGAAAAGAAATTTCTTAAGACATGTTTTCCTAAAGCTTAACCCGTTGTATTTTTTAAAAAAACAAGTTCCGCAACACTAACATCTACGATTACTAAATTTCGAAATAGGAATTAACAAAAAATAATTTAGAAGTTTAATGCAAAGAAACACTTGGTGCTTAACGGATATTTATTTATCTTGAATATAGATAAGAAAGCGGTGGCTTTGGACGGTCTTATTTACTTTATTCTATGTTTATCATCGAGCAAATAATTAATATTATTTATTAAAGATATAATTCTCATTTAAATATGCAAAGAAGAAGCACCGTGCCAGTCGGAAGCCCTTTCTTCTCGTTATCTTGTGGTCTCAAAGGGAACTTACAGAACGTCTTCGGGTGTAGCCCACTCGACGTCACTGAAAATTCCAAGTCATTGTACTTCCTTTCGATGATTGTATAGTGGGTCACGAAGGTACCTTTCGCCGTATTTGAGCCCATGACTTCCTTCGCTGCTGTAACAAGAGTACATAGGTTTCTCGAGAAGCTCAGCGTTGAACTTTGGAAGAAAGTACGTCCACGTTTTGCTCAGGATACCGTTCTATGTGAAGAAAAATTATTTTAATTGTTGTATATAACGCTCCCGTGCAGTTTATGTACCTTAACTCGTTACTACATAACATTACCTCTTCGAAATTAATATTTGGCGTCAAATTTGCAGCTGTCGATAACAATACATCCTCCTCTGTACGTACATAGAACGAAGGATGCTCTTCCAGTTCGTCCAATCTCTCGAGCATCTTTGAATCAACGTCGTACACGTCTCCAAGAATTTGCTGTATAATTTAGTTGTACAATTGGTAAAACGAATTTCGTGGATAATGGAAAGACAAAAAGTTTTTTTTACATATGTTCATAAAACGTTTAAGGCGCAGATATATGGATGATACTTAAGTAGCAATCGGATCGAATTAAACAATTCTTTTTTAAAGTTAATAACTACATTTTTTAAGATATTTACCTTAATGCAAAATGCATATATTTAAGACAATGTGCTATATTGATTGAGCTACCATAAGACAGAAATGTTTGTAGTACAAAACGTTAAGAGATACTCCAAGTGCAAAAGTTGCACTTTTCTTTTTGAGCCCCAAGAGAGATCTAACATTCTCAAAGATACAAAGTTTAATAATTTTAGATAATATTAAGCTCTGTGATGCATAAAATATGCAACATTTGTATATACTTTTCCAATTCCCGATACCTTAAAGCTCTGAAATTGAGAAGAAAATAAATACAACATAACCTAAGAAAAAAAATTCCACAGCATCATTATTTTTCTTATCTAACGAAGCATTTATCGCAATAATTATGGATGCACAATGAGTTGCACAAGCGTGTGTTAGCGGTAAAAAGATGAGAATTAAATTCCAACGCCGTTTAATGTCTCGCGAGTCGCTTACGATGGTGACAAGACAGAGCTGACGATATCAGCAATACGTTGTGATAAGCACAAAGCGCAATGATCCTTTAATCATATCGAACTTATTCTCGTATCTTTCAATATTTTCTGATGAAAAATCTCGGTAATGCAACTTTTTAAACCGTAGTAATCAATTGAAATTCGCCGAGAATTTTTCTTAAACAAAACATTTAGAAATTTCATTCAAAACGATCTTTCGTGGATATTTTTGATAAATGAACGAAGAAATAATTAATAACGAAATGACGGAAGAACCCGGATGAATGTTAATAAAAGTTAATTCTCAAAAACTGACTAATATTTCATTAACGCAAAAAAAAACTTACATATCCGGTTGCCGGTGATCTTCTTAAATAAAAATATAATGTATTTGAAAACAATTAACTTTTTCGGGTGTTTAAACGAAATAAACGAAGAATTATAACCTAATCACGAAACGATAGGAAGAACACGAACAAAAGTAAATGAAAAACAATGTTTTTTTCTTAATTACTAAAGCTAAAAATTTAAGTATAGCGCAAAAAAAAAAAAAAAGAAAAACTTACATGTCCGGTCCCAGGTTTTTGCAATAAAAATGGAATGTTGTATTTGGTGGCAATGACCAAAGGATACTTCTTGACCGTCTTTCCAATCCCCAAAAACTTTGCGTAACCATTAGCTGTGTTCTGTATAACACTGTGATTAGGTTCGCCGCGTTTCAATGTTCCATAAACGAATATCCGGTAGAGAGGGCTCTTGAAAAGGCTTTCGTACATTTTGCAATCTTAAAATTGTAACCGAATCAATATATTGTACGAAGAACGTAGTAAAACCAGCATGTGGCGACTATTGACAGTTCGTCCTTCAAATAACAATCTCGTAAGTCTATCTCGAGCACATCTCGAGTCTTCAACAGTTGGATCGTCGAGCGTCAACTGGTGAATTGTTGCATTTTACCCTCGCGTCTTTCAAAAGAAAGTTCGATACTGCAGGGCACGCTCGACGCGTTTGTTACTCGGGTTTTAACGCAGCGTCTATGGAACGCGAAGCAATATTTCTTGGGAGAGAGCTTTGTTCCAATGAACTCGATAAAAATGTCGCGTCGTCGGCTACCCTCGGCCGTATTTGCACGAACGTCGATGTCATTGCAACAGACAGTACAATCGCTTTCGAGCTAATTGTGGGAGCCGGCTTTATTATTATTTAAACTTTTTTTCCTCTCACTCGCAAGATAAAAACTCGACGATCGTTCAACGATGTACAATGTCGCGTTTGGTAAATCGCAATTTAACGATTATTTTTATTATCCCGTGGAAAAATTGGTATTATGTATAACGAGGGAGCAATGGATGATAATATTTACAAGATAAACGAAATTACATAAACTCGTGTTCGTTCACAGTGACAATGCTCGAACGCTCGACAATCGACAATGTCGTAATTCAATCTATTGTTTATAATTTTATTTAAACGCTAATTTTTCTTTTTTTGTTGTTCCGCTTGCGGTAACGAATCTTGGTATTCTTGTACCAATTGTTCTTGTACCTCTGGTAGGCAAGGACTGTATCTGCAGTATTCCATTGAGAATTCGCCTTTTCCCTGTGTCGAGGATCTTAATTCTCCGGAATAACCGAACATCTCGTTGAGTGGAATTTCCGCGGTAATAGTGAACCAACTGTCGGTCGAGTCTGTGCTGGTGATCAAACCCTTTCGCCTGGTTATCTGTCCCATTACAGAGCCCTGGTGAATAAAAAGAAAATAAATTTGCATCTATTTTCAAAAATATACCTTCTTTTTTTTGTTTTTATCGAACTAAAACGTACCTGAAATTCATCTGGTCCAGTGATCTCTACCGTCATAATCGGTTCGAGGATCTGCCAGGAGCCCTTCTCGAAAACTTCTCGAATAGCGCCCTGTGCCGCGAGATTGAAAGCTAATTCTGAGGAATCGACGATGTGATGATCGCCGTCTTTCAAACGAAATATCAAACCCGAAAGTTTGTGTCCTGTGAGCAAACCCTTCTCGCACATCTTCCTATAGCCTTTCTCAATGCCGGGAATGAATTGTTTCGGAACGTTTGTTCCAATAGTCTCGTCGACAAATAAGAGTTTTGTGTTCTCGTAAGGTCCCAGAGGCTGCGGTTAATAAAATAAATTAATCGTTACAGTTTAAATTTACTTAAAATAATAAATAAAATAATTTATGAATATATTAAAATTGCTTTGACAAAAAAAATCACCTCGAGAACGCCGATAACTCTTCCGAATTGTCCGGAACCGCCACTTTGCTTCTTGTGGAGATAATCAAAATCGCAAGGGTCGGTAAGAGTTTCCCGGAAGGATACTTTGGGTTTTCCCAAAATAATCGGACAATTATATTCACGTTCGAGACGCTGAGCGTAAATCTCCAGATGTAACTCTCCCATTCCCGAAACAATACTTTCCTGCAAAATTGGTCGATCAATAAACATTTGTCAATTCATCGAATACAACGTCAACAGATTAATTATATCAATTGTAAGTTGCTTCCTCATAGCTTTGTTTTCGTTTAAAGAATTCTTCTTTTCGTAATTTATTTGTCAAAGTACTTAAAATTCGCTGAATAATTGAAAAATCGTACTTAGAAAAAATCTTTGGTTCTCGTAGATGTGTGTAAAAAGAAATTAATCAGTTACAGGACGACTTGAACGATAGAACTCAAAAATTCTGTACCCAGGCTTTTGGCTTCGTTTGATCAATATATTTTATCATAGAGATAGCTTTGTGAAAAATGGAAAATAATGCGGAAGCGATTTGTAAGGTACTTGCATATTTTTTGAAAATTACCTTGTTATCGATATCGTAAAAGAATCGAAAGGTTGGATCCTCCTTTGTAAATCTTTGAATACCTTTGGAAAAGTTGTCCCTATCTTTAGAATTCTTTGGCTGAATGGACATGGATACAACGGGATCCGCAATGTGAATCGACTCCATTGATATCTCGAGTTTTGAATTATTCGTAAAAGTGTCACCGGAAGCGCAGTCAACACCGAAAAGAGCGAAAATATCACCGGCGTAAACTTCATTGACATCTTCCATCTGGTTGGAGTGAAGTCGGACGAGCCTTGCTATTCGTACTTTCTTCTTAGTTCTCATGTTGTATATCATATCGGTTTTCTGTATTTTACCCTGATAGCAGCGAAAATACGTGAGTTGACCGAACTTGCCGGCTTCGAGCTTGAATGCCAAACCAACGAATGGTTTTTTGCCGTTTCGGCTCGAGTCCAATTGGATTTTCTCGATGTTGTCTCGCGTTGTTTCCTTGAGAGCGTAATTCGTCACTTCCCCCGGATTCGGTAGATATCTGAGAATGGCGTCGAGCAATGGCTGAACACCTTTGTTCTTCAAAGCCGTTCCTACGAGAACTGGTGTAAATGTTCGCTTTAAACACGTTCGTCTTATAGCATCTGCGATGTCTGTCTCGGTTACGGAACTCTCGTTTAAGAATAATTCACCCAGTGTCTCATCGACGTTGCTCAAGTGCTCCACAAGCTCCTGACGACGATCGGCGGCCTCTAATTTCAAAAATAAATATCAATAGCAATTAAATTTTTTATTAAAAAGCATAATTATCATTCTTAGGAATTACATTTTTTTTAATTCTTCATTTGGTCTTTTTAATAATCCAAAAAATATTTTGATAAAATTTTTAATTATGTTTATATCACAATACGAATACGACAGAGTTTTCTTACCGAATCTCATTTCCTGTGGAATCTCCTCCTCTCTGATATCAATTCCGTATTCGCCATCAAAGTACAACGCCTTCTCGGCGACTAAATCGATGATACCCTTAGTCTCGCTCTCGAGGCCTATGGGCAATTGAATAAAAGCTGCATTGTGATTCATCTTCTGTCTCATCTGATTCAACACTCTAATAGGATTGGCGCCCATTCTGTCGAGTTTGTTGATGAATGCGAGACAAGGTACGTTGTACCTCTTCATTTGACGATTTACGGTAAGAGTCTGAGACTGTACGCCTCCCACGGAGCAGAGAACCAGCACCGCACCATCGAGAACTCTCAGAGCACGCTCTACCTCTACAGTAAAATCTACGTGTCCCGGTGTGTCGATTATATTTATATTATTGTCCTTCCAGATCGTATATGTCGCCGCCGACTGTATTGTTATTCCTCTCTGTCTCTCAAGTTCCATGCTGTCCATCACCGCACCTACGTTATCTTTACCCTTTACCTGTTTGAAAAATATATATTGTTTTTTATGTTATTGACTCTGGCAACGACGTAACAAAGAAATAATCAAATATTAATTTTATTTCATAATTTATGTAATCCGCCATAGCTCAACCAAGCTAAGTTGTAGCTTTTTCCAATAGTTTTTAAGTTTTAAGCATCATATTAGATAAATTATGAAGAGTAATATCTCATTCTTCTCATTGGAAGATAATCTATCAATCAACCGATAATATTTGTTGTTTACAAGTCATAACCTGTTGTTTATCCGGCATTAGGAAAAGAAATTTGTCTAACTTTTAACCGACTGTGAAAGATCTAGGTTGTAAATCGGCGAAACATTTTTTAATAATTAAATCGACCTGTCGCCGATTATAATCGGACCACAACAATCGGTTACTTAAAGTCGTTTTTTGACACAATTTATATAAACCATTGTAATAAAATATATTAATTTTCTCAGTCGTTAGTGCGACGAACTATGAAAGTTTGAATTAGATCTGCTTACCTCGTGCATTTCAGTGATTCGTCCTGTATAAAATAATATACGTTCGGTGAGGGTAGTTTTCCCTGAATCTATGTGAGCCGATATCCCAATATTTCTGATTTTTTCCAGCGGCTTATGTTCTGCGTACTTTTCATAGGTAGCCATGAATCGAGTATTTTTCTAAAAGGTACAATGAATTGTGTTTACCGTTCTTTGAGATACGTACAGACAAAGGAAATAATAAAAGCTGATGGTAGCGTAAGCACGGCTACAGGGTAAAGGGAAAGAATGGCTTAAATAAAAATAGGATAGCATGTGCCGAAAGTATAGAATTTATCAAAAAATGGTAAAATAAAGATATTACAACAATTTTCAGTGATGTTTAGTCTAAAAGCACGAGTCAAAGAGGCTGCGGTGAAAGAATGAAAGGAATTAATAAGAAATATAAGATGAGGTAACTGAAAGAGAGCGGCAAATGGAAAATCAGAGACTGGATTATAAGAAATACAGCTACAGGATGAAGGGAAAGATCGGCTAGAATAAAAATGGAATAGCATGTGCCAGAAGTATAGATTATATCCAAAAATGGTAAAATATAAACATTACAAAAATTTTCAGTGTTGCTTTGTGTAAAAGCATGAGTACAAAGCGGTTGCGGTTAACCTAAAATTTAGTCTTGTTCGATCTTACCCTGAATACGCACGTCGACAGTCTTGACAGTCGCGTGGGATGTATTTGGCATCGGAATATCGTCAAAATGGTCATGATTGCTGATCAGTTGATACTCATTTATAAATATTAATAATTTCGTAGAGATTCCGGTGACAATCTCCAACTTACAGCAGAATACACTGTGCACGAACACTCGAAGAGGTTACTTACAATCCTACGCGCAAAGTCAAATCAGTACTCGATTCTAATTGACTGCAATAATGTAGATATACCGATTAGAGACTTTATAAGAAAAGAACCTCTCCCTCTATCCTGTCATTTAATCATCGGTACGAAGAAGGATAAGAAAAGGTGCCCAAATTGGCCAAATTACGAAGCTACACATTGGTTATTCTTCGAATGGCACGAGAGACCACCGGTGTCAAAAATAATATATTTATACGTAATAAACCGTCGTCACTAATTGGTAAACAATAATTTAACTCGATAGTTTATCTTAAAGAGTAATTTCACTAAAAAAAATGTTTGTTAGAGCAATAGAATTTAATAATATCGATCGATTTATTCAAATTTGGATATCAGCTTTCAGTATTTAAAAATCTAATTATAACGAGCGATAAAGTAATTTGTTTATTTGTAAAAATCTTTTTTTAATTTACAATTTTTTTTTTCCAGTCAAAAGTAACTTTAATAACAAATGTCCCTTACACTTCTTGATTGTCAAAGTATTCAATTCGAATATTTTTCAATACGATTTTATTATTCCGAGCTCATTATTACAATGAGAGTAATGACGCTTTCCAGTGGTACATCGATTGTGCATCTTATCCAGTATTTTGAAATGCGAGCAAGTGAGATAAGTATACACTCAAGGGAATAAGCATCTTCTAGCGCTTTCCACTGCTAAACCTCAGTGCAAGTTTTAACATGATTTAATGTCCACTGGTACACTGAGTGTGCACCGTGTCCAATTTTCCAAATGAGTACAACTGAGATAAGTATACACTCAGGTAATGTATATCTTCTACATCTTTCCATGTTAAAAAGCCATAATAGCGTTTTCCACTGGTGCACTGAGTATACACCGTGTCCAATTTTCCAAATGAGTACAACTGAGATAAGTATACACTCAGGTAATGTATATCTTCGACATCTTTGCATGTTAAAATGTGCACTCAGTTTTATCAGTGAAAAGCGCTATTATGACGCTTTCCACTCAGTCAACCGTGTCCAGTTTTCTAATTTCAATGTGATTTTTTGTCAGTTTAATCGGTTTCAATTAAATTTTTTGAGCAGCATAAGTATACACTAAGGTCATGTATCTTCTACATCTTTCCATGTTAAAGAGCCATGTAATAGCGCTTTCCACTGGTGCACTGAGTGTACACCGTGTCCAATTTTCCAAATGAGTACAACTGAGATCAGTATACACTCAGGTAATGTATATCTTTTATATCTTTGCATGTTAAAATGTGCACTCAGTTTTATCAGTAAAAAGCGCTATTATGACGCTTTCTACTCAGTCAACCGTGTCCAATTTTCTAGTTTCAATGTGATTTTTTGTCAGTTTAATCGGTTCAATTAAATTTTTTAAGCAGCGTAAGTATACTCAGGTATGATGCATGATCTTCTACATCTTTCCATGTTAAAAAGCCATAATAGCGTTTTCCACTGGTGCACTGAGTGTGCACCGCGTCCACTTTTCCGAATGAGTACAAGTGAGATAAGTATACAGTATACATTCAATCGTATACGGTATACAGCCAATCGTAAAAACTCTAATTTCCCCGCCGTTTATCGTAATTTCCTTTCTTTTGGTCACTAATGAAGACACGAGCGCGATTTTGCATATTTGAGTATACATCAGAATAAAAAAGAAGAAATTAGCGACAGTTATGATATTTAATTATCAAACATGCGATAGTTAATGAAAATATCGTATATCGACTAATTGATTGATGCTTTCTTGTATTAATTTTCATTGGTGCACGATGTGAATTTAAGTCAGTAACTGGTTTATTTACTTTATCACTCGTATCCCAGAGTCACAGGTTCGCTAGTTATCAGTTAAATGTTCTACTTTTTTACTGATAGCTACACTACTGCATATGTATACATCCCTGGGATCTGGGCCCAATGCAGTCATGCCAAGAGGCTGCAGGTGATACATCGGAGCTAGCACGTGATATCGCGACAGCAAACATTGAGGACCGATAGCGCTCCAATTATCTGCCGATGATGCAGCTAAAGTTGAATCTGATTTCTGCTGCTTGCGAGGACATGGGAATTGGGATAAACGGAACTCTGCCATGGAAACTAAAGTGAGCTAGCTATAAGCCATAATAAATATAAAAGGCCTTATAAATATAAGGAAGCCATAATGAATATAAGGAAGGCCTTGAAATTCCATACTGATCGTGGTTGATGGTTTTTTTTTTCATTGCAGGAGCGAGATGGCATTCTTTACCGATATGACGTCAAGAACAGAGAACGAGAAGAAGAAAAACGTTGTCTTGATGGGTAGACGAACCTGGGAATGCATTCCAATAAAATATCGACCGTTGAAGGGCAGATTAAACATAGTTCTGACCAGCCAGTTGCTGTAAATATTCGTATTAAAAATGTACAACAGCTAGTTCGATAAAAAAATTGAAGATTTATAGAAGAAATCCTTAAGATATCTTTTATACATTTTATATTTTGCGTCATGTAGAGTACCAGAGGCACAGAACATTTTTCCTCTAACTCGTTATAAAACTTTTAGGGATCTCGGCAGCGAAGCAATCGTTTGCAAAAGCATTCCCGCTGCTCTTGAAGTTATTTCGCAGCCTGGACTGAAGGATGAGGTGGAAGGAATATGGGTGATCGGTGGAAGTTCTGTTTATAAGGTCCGAACACAATAAAATATTAATTTAAGGCGAAGTAACATAACGCTGTCGGTATTCAAAACTTTAATGCTGTTTTTTCAAAGGAATCAAACAATTCTGGGCCAAAGCAAATATGATCGCATGGCTGAACTGATAAACACAAGTAGAATCCTATTTCCTTTATCTCAGTATAGTTCAACACCCTTAACCCTTTATAAGTCACAAGAATATCCCCACTCCTCGGGTCTACCATAACAACGCGTTACCCCCACTCTGCTCTTCGTAGTCGCATTCCGGGGCGGTTTCGGGTAATTTGCCTTCTAAAGCAGGGGTCTCCAAACTACGGCCCGCGGGCCACATTCGGCCCGCGGACAGATTTTGGACTATTTCACTTTTTACCACCGGCAACAATGATAATATGGTTTTGGCCCTCGGAACTTACTGGAGTAATCAGTATGGCCCTAAGGCTGGAAAGTTTGGAGACCCCTGTTCTAAAGGATTAAATAAATCCATATTACAGTTTTCGATACCGACCGAGCTCGGGTAGTGGGTAGGGAGAGGGATGTTAATGTACATTATTCCGTGTCGAAAGATTTTACGGATAAAAGAGAAGAACCATGTCTCACGATTCTACAGTTCACCGTTTTCGTTTCCTGTTCGAAAGATCAATCAGAGTAGAGAAATTGATGTTACAGTTTTCGTTACCAACCGAGGTACAGCACATCACCTTGAGATGATATAAAACATGTGTGAATGAAAGAGAGATAGAATTAATCTTTCGATTCAAATTATCTCCGCCACGGTTAATGTGTCGGGTAAGAATCGAGAACGTTGCCCCGTAGATTTGTTAGACGAAGGCGTTTTCTTAGGCGTTAGTTCTCTTGGCGCTTATCCGACGTATCGGCGGTGGCAAAGAGAAATTCGTATTACAGTTTCTGTTACCAGCCGAGTAATATTACATAATCTTAAGGTAATAAAACGCACCTTGAAAAATTATAATCAGTAACAGAAACTGTAATCCAATAGGAGCAAGTTAATATTTTAAACAAAAGTAAATTCGGTTTCGCTTTGTCTATCTACTTTGCAGTGGAACCAAAATTAGTTTCTTCTGAAACATTAATTGTCTCTGAGTACATTGGATTACAGTTTATGTTATCGATTAAAGTTTTTAAACGTTTATCACATCGTCTTACTGTTACAAATGCAACAAAAATGTATTTTTTCAGGCCGCAATGGAATCTTCGAATTTCCATCGACTCTATCTTACAAAAGTGAAGAAGCATTTCAATTGTGATACCTTTTTCCCCCCAATTCCGAATGATTTTGTGCTGGTTGATGAACCGCAAGTACCGAAGGGTATTCAGGAGGAAAATGATATCAAATACGAATATCTTGTGTACGAAAAAAGTGCATAAAACTGTTGGATAATTTAAAAAAATTAATAAATTATATATTTTTGAGTCTTTTTTGCTCCCTTTTATTTCCATTTGCAAACGTAATCGTTTATAGTTGTGAGTTTCGATATTTTTTTATAAGACTCGAAGATAAAGGGCAGGTGGGTCGTTAACCGGGTGGCCATTCCATCTGCCTACCGCCGAGAACGTGCAGGTGCAGATGATAGATCGATTGCGCACCGTCCTGACCGTCGTTCACCACAAGACGGAAGCCCTTCTCGAGCCCCTCTTGTTTCGCGACCTTCTGAGCCACGAACATCAAATGTCCCAGCAACGATTCGTCGGTATCCTCGGATTTCGAAAGCTGCGCTATTGGCTTACGCGGAATTATCAAAAAGTGCTTCGGAGCTTGTGGATTAACGTCATTGAAAGCCACGCACTGCAAAAACGTAAGATTATAATTTTTTTTTCAATCGTACGCTCAATTTCTTCGGTGAATATCGTCTCGTGGAACTAAAATTGACCAGGAAATCCAATCAGACTGAAATCAAATTCAAAAGGTTACAATTTTGTGCAGAGTATGGTAACAGGAAACAAAATGTTTCGAATTAAAGAACTTTTGTGAGGATAATGAAATAAAAGGAAAAATTTTTAAACTAATAACGCGAAGGGTTCCAACGAGCGAAACGTGCGATATGCAGATGGAAAAAGGTAAAGCTAGTTCACAATTGGCAAGTGCAAGGAAACAGAGGAAAAAATTGTTGGACTGTCTTAAGGAATTTTAAGAGAAGGCAGAGGGAAGACAGAGCTAAATCCAAATATGATCAACAGCTTAGAGGAGAAGCCAATCTGAAGTTGATCAACAGCTTAATGGAGAAGCCAATCGCAGATCTGTGAGTCGACATTGGGGAATTCGAGAAATTGGTAACGAATGTAGAACTAAGACGCTACTGAGCAAGAAAATATTATGACAAAACAGGATCTATAGTTGAACAAAGGTAGCGCAAGTACATAGATGCCAGAGAAATAAATTAATTTTAGATAATCTTTGTACCTGGAAAAGTTTTAAGTTTGAAGCTTAAGCAAAAGATGATAACTGTAAAACATAAACTATACAAAAGGTGATACAGGGAATGTTAATGCATGGTAATTTGGACTCTAAAAACCATACGGAATATACAAAACATAAAACCACTTAGACGAACTGTGCTTTATCAACAAAATTTCTGTTTACTAAAAATCTTCAAACTACGATAACAGAATCACTTTCTTAGAACAAAAAAAAAACAAATAGAAGCTCATGTTGTTTTTGTACAAAAATAAGTGCACTTGTTGTCACGAGTGAGACATTTTTGTTACACAGAATTTTCTTTCCTAAATAAAAACTAAGTAGGTGGGTACAAATGTTGTTTTTGTTTAAAGAAAAAATTATTCGGCGTTGCAGATGACAGAATTTACTCTGAATAGAAATCCATTTTATACATTCATCGAGTGGTGTTCCGTCAATGGGTTGTGTTCACCCTACTACTACACTACTACTATTACTACTACTATAACTACACTACTACTACACTACTACTACTACTACTACTACTATAAGTTATAGTCTCGTGCAATTAGTACGGTGAGATAACAAAACAAAATAAAATAAAATAAATTCATCTTTGAAATGTAGAAAGTGTTTATCGATTATTAGTACAACACTTATTCTTGGAAATAAATGAAAAATTCCTATAATTTACGATTCGTATGCAAAAAAAAAAAAAGATTATTAAGACCAGGGCCCCCGGAAAGATTGCGACTTTACTGCAAAAAGAGCCGTCAATATAATTCAGAAAATAAAAAATTATCAATCAATGAATTATGCAAGAAGTACTATGTTCGTTATAAATCTACAATTAAATTTCGTTTCTCTAGTGAACTATTCGTGCGAAGAATGATATTACAGTTTGAAAATTGATGAAATAAAAAAACGTTAGAAGTGGAGACCAGCGGAGACGTCGCCGGGACGTTAACCGGTCTTTCTTCACAGCCTCGAAACTTTTTAATTACCAATAAAACTGAATTAACCTCGAAATTCGCTTACCTTATCGTCTTCGTAGATGAAATTGCAGGGGATTTCCTTATTCAATATTTTTCCAAAAATCGTGTCACCACCAGGAGCAGCAACCTGAGCCTTCTCCACTTCAGTCGCCATTTTTCGCGTGAAATTAGAGCTGTGCACGAGGTTAGGATACCGCGTGATCGCACGTTTCGAAGATTCAACGATGAAACTGAAAAACCGCATATCTTTGATCATGCGGCAGGTGCCTTTGATTTATCGCGTTAAATTCTTTTGCAAATGCAGTATTTGGATATGAAAAACCAGATCAAAGTTCGATGGCAGCCATAATGGCGACAATCAAGTCGATAAAATCATGGCGGGAAATTGAAATTCGTCAAACAAGAGACTGAAATCTTTATTCAGTAATTAACAATATCAATATTGTATCGATACTCTGTAAACTATAAATTTAATATCGTAAATTCTATTACTGAATCTGTAAGTTTACCATTGCTGAATCTGTAGTTTTTGTTACGAAGATTTAGATGACGAAACTTAAAAATTGCAAACACTCCGATCATCCGGCTATAAAAATTGAGTTAAAAGTCCGGCGGCAACGATATAACGATGAGAATCAAGTGATACAAAACAATAAAATCGTTATGTTGTAATTTACAACCTCAATAGCATCAATATATTGTAAACACTATGATTTAATATGATAAATTTTATTACTGTTGCCATAAAACAGCTTTAACGATTCCTTTCGACGATTCAACTTTATAAAAGCCGGTATATTCTAATTTTTCACGATAAAAATTCCTCTGTAAATTATTATCTCGCTATAAAAATTCGGGTCGATGTCCGTTGAGATCGGTAATAATGAAAATCAAGTCGATAAACTTACGGCGGGAAACACAAATTCGTCATAAAACGTTATAAAATCTTTATTTCGTAATTTACAGTCTTAAAAGCATCTCTGTGCTCTAAAAACGTCGATTCAATAAGGTAAATTCTATAACTGCACGAAAAAATAGCTTTTACGATTAGTTTTTTAAAATATTAACGACGAAATTTAAGAATCGCATATCATCGATAATTCTACAAACTGTCTCTAATATTTCGGATTTATTTCATCTAAAAATTATGTTATCTGGCTATAAAAGTTCCGGTAGAATTTCACTGCGGTAACAGCAGCGAAGTGATTGCGAAAGTGGAATCAATAAAATTCCAGCGGGAAATTTAAATTCGTCACACAAAACTACAAAATCTTTATTTCGTAATCTACTGTCTCAATAGCATCTTTGTACTTAAAATACGTCGATTCAATATGATAAATTCTACAACTGCATGTACAAATAGCTTCTACGATTAGGTTTCTAAAAAATTTCACGACGAAACTTAAAAATCGTATATCTTCGATGACACTGCAAACTGCCTATGATATTTTACATTAAATTTATCTGAAAATAATGTTATCTGGCTATAAAAGTTCAGGTAAAAATTTGCCCCGATATCAGGAGGGATGATAACGAAAATAAAATGGATAAAATCGCGGCGGGAAAATTAAATTCGTCATACAAAACTATAAAATCTTTATTTCGTAATTTACAGTCTCAATAGCATCTCTATACTCTATAAACTATGTTCAATAAGATAAATTGTATTACTGTACGTATAAATAGCTTTACGATTCGTTACAAGGGCTTTTACGTATACATACACGTGCGCACGAAATCCATAATACATAAAATACGAAATATCTTAATATTTATACATAAATATATGTGATAATATAATTTAACGCATTTGCGATAATTTTTGTTGTATGTTTATTAACTTACGTATCATGGCAGTGATATATCTGGATTTACGCGGAATATCCTAGTTCCGGTGCTTATATCTAACGGGTCGGACTGACCCCAGTCTTACGAGAATATACGATTAATCTTAGAGCTACATTGTTTTTTTTTAATACTAATTTTTTTTTTTTTCATTTTATACTTTGCCGCTAAATTAACTACCGCGAAACATATCGAAACTCGAGAGATACCTCTTTAAGTACCATGCGAGCTCGTACTTTCACGAAAATATTACGAATACATTCTTACACGTTCTTACATTGAGCATAACATTTATACGAATTTTTAATCTTTAATTGCATTAACTTTTCCTCGTTTTATGGATATATTAACTTAGGAGTAATACTTTGTATAAAATAAACGTGATATGTATTATATTAAGTTTAAAAAACGATCGTTAATCCGCCTTGGCTTTGCACGAGAAGAGAATTGCGAGTTTTCAAATAATAATTTTCTAAATTATCGTTTGATTAAGTTCGTAATATTTATTATTAATGACTCTATTATGTCTGTATTTTATTATTTTTCCGTAGCCCACAGTTCAAATTCCGTGGATTGAGTGAACAAAAATAATAATAACAATAACTTTCATTTCTACAGATTAAAAATGGAAAGGTAATTTTTTTTATTAATAATTGCACGCTTACGGTTTTTTAAAAATGATTTTAAATGAAAGTAACTATTTTTGTACTCAATACAAAGAGTTGAGTGTCGATATATCGATATTGACACACATTTGTCGATATATGCGTCAGTGACACTTAAGGGGTTAAGCGCAATAGGTCGAGAGATCGATTTTGAAAAGCAATTAAAGATTCGCAACCCTGTTCCAGAAACAGCCAAAGAGTGTCGTTCGAATGTATGCCTAGAAAAAGACGAAAAACGAAATAACTGTAAATCGTTGGCGACCCGTTTGGCAATTTGGACGACGTCGTGCATAGAAGACAAATGAGAAATCAGAGTATCGCCAAACTGCGATTTTCATGAATTAAACGTGAAAAAAAAAACAACAAACAAACAAATTACGAATTAATTGCGAACGATCATCAAGATTCCGTAGGAGCAAAGTATTGGTGTCTAAGGGCTTGAGCGGCGGTCAAACGAACGTGCGGATCGAAAGTTAACATATTTTTAATGAGGTCCAGACCCTGTTCGTCCAACCCAGGTATGAGACTTGCCAGTGGCTTTGGTTGTCTGTAAGGAAACGCCGTCCAGCTAAGGGAAACATTTTCCGGCCAGTCTTGTTGGTTCGGGGTTCCTATGATTCTGAATAATGCAAGAAAAAAAAACAGTCAATACGTCACGAACGATTCATAGGAATATCTTGTAACTAACGACGCTCTTTACTCACTGAAATATTCTGTCGAGCTGATCGCCCTCGCTCGTTCCTGGAAAGAGAGCACTCAACCTGTTGAGCTCGGCTAATATACAGCCCACTGACCAGAGATCAACGGGCGTCGCGTAAGAACATCCTAGTAGCACTTCTGGTGCTCTGTACCACAAAGTGACCACCTAAACGAACAGAAAATTGTTTTAAATATAAATAAAATCTGTAATTTTATTGTTAAAAATTGTGAAAATATTTTTAAAAATGATAAAATTCTAGTAATTCGATAATAATCTAAAATCAATGATTTTACAATGAATAAATCGATTCATACTACAGAGGTCAATCGCATTTCAAAGTCGTAAGTCTTAGCGAGCCCAAAATCAGCAATTTTGATTCTTCCATCACTCGTTACGAGAAGATTCTGCGGCTTGAGATCCCTGTGAACGATTCTGTGACTGTGCAGGAAGTCTACTCCCAGGAGAATTTCTTTGGACATTTGCTTGATGAGTGCTGGTGATATCTGAGACGGTGAATGGGTGGCTATGAAAGACGCGAGATCACGTTCAACGTGCTCAAACACCAGCCACAGTGTGAGGCCACGATCTGTCCTCTCGGATCGTCCGTCGGGTGCGGGTAGCTGAATATAATTTCCCTGGCACACGTCCAGCAGCCTAACCTGTAACGATACGATAATCAATAATTTTTCATCTTAATTCTGGTGCAATTGTAATTACACAATCGTTTCATTGATAAATTACAATTATCTAACATAAAAATATTTCCAAAATATAAATTACTTTGTACAAAACATATAAAATGTATTCTTTAATATTTTTTTTTAGATTCGATAGCCAAAATTTTATATATAGCAGAATTATTTTTATCTGCAACCCTTACAATATGGGGATGCTCGAATCTATCGAGTTGCTTGAGAGTGGCAATCTCGCGAAGCGTCGAAGTCGGTAGACCGTTCTCAGTGAGAGGAATCCTGACTTTCTTCAGGGCAACGATTTGGCCGCTCGTGAGATCTTTGGCCTTGTAGACAGTACCGTAAGCCCCGTCGCCGATCAACGAGAGTTCCTGATAGTGAGCGTGTTCACCTATCAGCGAACTCTGACCCTCGCCACTGGTTGTTCTTCCCATGGAACTCCTCCCAAGATTTTTAGTGGCTGGATCGATATCGACCTCGCTGGTCGAAAGCTCCGGCGATTCTTGGCCCCGCCGAGAAGGACCAGGCGCTGGTTCCGTAATCTCCGTTGCGATAATCGAAGGGCTCTCCTCTTGTGGAGCATCCTCCGTAGAGGAACCTCCCGATGTCGATGACGACAACTGAAGTTTCTCAGTCGTCTCGAGTCCAATTTCTCCACGATCCTCTTCCTCTGTTTCTTCCCTCGTTTCGCTTCCGACAGCACCAAAGAGTTTCGACCTCTTCGTTTCCGGTGAGGAAGTCGAAGGATCCGGTGGAAGATCGGATTCTGGAAGCGACCGTCTTCCAGCCATCACAACATCGCGACTTTACCTGCGACAAAATGATAAAAAAACGTTTAAATCATTTATTGAAATAACAGTGAGAGATAAATAAAGAAAATTTTTTTTCGATGGACAGGTGGGAGCCACCCAGTGAGGTTTAAGTACGCACAGCTGCAACGAGTTCAACCATTAAGCCCTCTACAGGTATAAACACCCGCTTGACATACCATACAACTCGAATTACAATAGCTTCAACCAAAAAACTTCGATTTAAGACGTATTTAAAAGTAAAATAGCTATTTTTTACTTCGATTTGCAGCCTTTTTAGTTTGTTTACATTAATTATATTATTATTATCTATTGAACGATCCGTTAAACATTGGATTTTTTACTTCAACATTGAAACGAAGCGTTAAATCGATGTCTGTAATTTTTCATTCGGTAATATCAAATCAAAGAATATTATAAATTAGAATAGATCAGCAAAATTTAAAATAATTCTGCTGGATGATACGAGAGAAAGATAAATCAATAAATCATTATTTTACACCTAATGTATCAACAATAAATAATAAATTAAATAAATAAAAAATTGTTTTAATAATTAGACGAAAAATTAAATAAATTCAAAATTACAATATTTTTTATAATTATTCTAATTGATTATCTTAACTTACATATTTTTCAATGTTGTTTAGTTGAATTAAATTCTCGAGTAAATTAAGGATAATTGAGCGTTTCATCAAATTACGTTTTTTTCGATATTTTTAGAATTTCCCAATTTGGTTGATTGGTTTCTCATATTGATAAACAAATCGATACACGAAAGTATTAAGCTTTCCAGTATATCTGTCAATTATTCTGATGTACATACAATGTCATAAATATATAGGAGCTGTAAAAAGTTGTTTCTTGTAGAAAGTTTCAACTCGATATCTTAAAATTTACGAAAGTTAGGGAGCGTGCATCCATTTTTCGAAAAATTCAAATAGCTATAAAATGAGAAACCCGTTAACAATTTGAGCAAAAATTGCATCAAACTAACGGGTGTTGCGATCCGACATGTGTACAAATTTTCCATGATGATCGAGACGCGGGTACGCGTGCGCGGATATTTTTTCTAAATATGATTTCTCGACGTTTTCGAACTTTTTGTACTTTGACGTAAAAATCTCGAGAATAATTGTTTTTACGAAAACACAGTTTCCTCTATGAGGACGCGGATAGGTTGCGTTTGACGTAGAAATATTGTTATATTGATTTACAATTGTATAAATGTTCTATACGAGTACAAAAGTATCTTTGAAATATTCTCAACGATGTAGATTTTCAGTATAATCAGCAACGAAAATCGAATAAACGAACAGCTCTATATTCAAATAGTTGTTGATTAAAAGTCCTATAATCCGTTGAATAACAATTTACGACAATAAATCTTCAGATTAATATTATAACCATAAAATTATAGAAAATCAATGTTTCTTGCATTTATTTTATATGAGAATAATACAATTGTTATCCATAATAGAAGTTGCATCGTTTAAGCTTCGAAACACTCGAAAACACAGTATATTTATACCGTTAGTGACAGTGTATTCGCTTTCCGTTTGGAAGGTGAAATGGACTATACTGTCACTACAACTGTATGCTGATTGGTCAGACCTGGTGAATAGTCGAATTTGAACCAATCAACACAATTGTTATTAACTATAGCACGGTCCTAGGTACAGATCTGGCAATAAAGTCGAATTCCATTGGTGGTAATTGTCATTCTTGCTGTCTATGTTTTTAGTACATTCTGCCGCCATTATGCGTCGCTACCCGTACACGAATGTAGGGGGATAATGTACATCCCCCTTGTCCCCCTCACAATGGCCCGGACCATTGTTGTGGCATAACCTGGATATTTAATACCGTTTAAACTGTTTACAATTATTTCCAGCGAGAAAGTATGATAATTTGCATAAAAATAGCGTTTTTGAAAAGAAATATAAATTCATGTTAAAAAATAATAAAAATTTGGATTAGTAATCGAACCGAAAATACTGTCACTGTCAGTCCCGCATGAATGTATTCTGCCAAATTGTTTTTATTTGTACACCAACGAATGAATCTCATTCAAATATATCGATCTTTCGTCATTTTAAATAATTAAAAATCTAGTCCGTGTCACTCTAGTTACTACTAATAACTAATTAAAGAAAATAAACAGAACACCGAGTAGGAATGAAACTTAAAGTCCCGCGGAAACGTATATCCATCCATTACACTCGGAAAAATTATTTTTGTAGCCCAAAATGAATGAACATTTATCGTGGCCGTCTGGATTTTGCAAGCTTTGCTTATTAAAATTAACGACCATTCTCTCTGTTTTAACGAGCGTGCAATAAACATAATATTTTTATTTACTTTTTCTTTATATCGAGCATTGTATAAAAAATATTTCCATTTATGGTGGACGCAACGTTCCAGTGCCGCGAACGAATTTTGCGGTGTAAACTAGAATTATTAAACTTGAACGTTAAGCGGACCTACCCCCACCATCGTCATTGCCAGAACTGTGTGTAAAATCGATGGATTATAGTCTACCACAAGGAAAGTGACTTGTGCCAGAAGCGAGGACCAGCGGTTTGTTTACGTGACGTTGAGTTGAGGTTATGTTTTGATTATTTGCTAAATATCAAGTAAATCGTAAAACAAGCCTCGTTATATACCTCGTCTTGTCTTTATTTCAGATGACAACCATCGAATTCGTCACAAATTTTCATTGATACGATAGAAAATATAGAAAATGTCTAACCCTGACGTCCGGACAGGGCTCAGAAGGCCGCCCGTGTTGCCACATTTTTAGTTCCAACATCGCGACGAATACATAAAACCGTTTTATTGTTCTCGATAATTTGAGAATACTTCATAAATACTACGTGATCAATCTTAATATTGTCAATCGTCAAACGTGAAAACTTTGACATACGCATTGACTGTCATTTAAAAAAACGTGAAAAGAAGATAAGCGAAATTAACATTCTTCGCAATGTTCGATTAACTTTAAAGGAATGAGAAACCTGATTAACGAACGCGCCAAGGATACGTTTATAAGTAAACGATGACTGATCGAACAACAATATTACACGGCATTAATTAATAACATTAATTGTACCCGATACTGGTTGACTTGAGGGTGACATTCGTCGGATTCTCGAGCGAGCATTTTCTCACCGGTAAATATGTATACGAAAACGTGTGGTTTACGCGAGTTGAATCGAGCAGCAGATGACGATGTAGAAGAACGCGTCGACGACACCGATGCCGGACGCGACGATCAGGGCTCGACATCTGCGTCGACACCTGCCCTATAATAAAGGCGAGAAGGCTCGCTTGCACATAACGTTGCCCTGATGCTAACTATGCTGCTAGGAATATCTTAAGCAGCGTGATGTTCCTCGGAAGGAAACTAAACTAGTACCTCAACCGAGGGCCACACAGTTCCTTTTCTTTTAGTTGTAATCGTTCAATAACTGTACTACATTTGAATCAACGAATTACATGACAGTTTATATCAATAATAATATTATTAAAATTAAACAAAGATAAATGACCGATTGATTCTACAAATATGCACAGGTTAAAAACATTAAAGGCGATTTATTTCGTTCCGTTAACAAATTAGTGGATTACCAATTAATTATTAGTTTCAACGTAATTAATCACCTGGAGCGAATTAAACTAAATTCGATTGGTTGTTGCAACGTAACCGTTTTCTTCGTTAACTGCAATTATCGTTATAAATTGTTGAATTATAAATGTTTAACTATTTATACTGTATAATCACTGTGTTAAATATATTTCTAATTGATATTCAATTGCGACGTAAATACGGTTGTAAATTTTAAGCAATATCGTTTCGGTATTTATTTTATTTTTTCGTGTAATAAACTGATGCGTATCCGCACACACGATTTGTATTACTGAGCTATGTAAGAGCTGTACAATGTCGTTATATACAAAAGAGCGAGGAAAACCGGCCCTTTTGTTTCTGATAAGAAAGCCTTGGGTTCCTACTGTATCGAATATAATACCAGAGACAATGGTTATACAAAAGTTTGAGAGTGAATATTCGAGAAGATAAGGTTGAATCGGCGTAACGTCCATTTGTCGTGTATTTCGAAAATCTAACAAAGCTGCCTTGTGACAATGCGCGTCTATTGTAACTTCTCAAGATATTTTAAGCTTCCTCTGTTAACGTGGTTCGAGCCAAGTACTTATAAACTCGATGTCATAACAACGGTAAAGCAGAATTTCCTTTTCTTTGATAATTAACAAATGAATTTAATGATTCATCAAATAAATTATTATTCAGTGGTATAGATTGTTAAAACTTTGGTATATTATTACATAAATTATAACATTTTACTATTTAGGTGAATATATATATTTTTTTAATTGTCAATTTAATTGATTTAATTATGAAAAATTAATTATTTAAGCGTTAGTTTGTCAAGATAATTTACAGAATTATATTTTTTAATTAGAGTTATCGATAAGAATGTTTTTTTTTTTTAATATTAAATTTGACTATTTCACAAAGTCAAAGACAACATATTTAATTAATTAATTAATCATTTTAACGATAGAAGCAATAACTGAGGAAACTATTGCGATACAATCTATAAACAATATTTTTTAAACTCCATTTTTACGTCAGTTAAATTATTTTTATTAATATAAAAATATATATTCACCCATCAACGTGGCATCGACTTATTAAATTTAAACAATTGTTGTATTAATTATTTTAAATACTGGCCGTCAACCGGATCGTAGATTTTTCAGTCAAACGAATAATAATATTTTACCGTATCTCTTTGATAAATGTTCTCAAACATTGTTTGACATTCCGAAGTGCATGGTACAAGTGTTTTATATAACTCGTGCATACACGGACTACCGAACTACTGCGAGTTAGGAAAAGAATTTTCACGTGTTATTTATCGAGGTGGCGCCTTAGATACGAGAAGACAGTTACTCCTTCCTATTCAGCTCGATCGAACGCACTCCCGATTCACCACATTCCTTCCCACACAGACCCAGTCGTACCATTCTCATCTTACTACACATTTCAATTGTACTCTGTATCGTTACTACGCATACCGATTGCTCACATTTCGTTCATTCACATTCGTTTGTACACAATCTCGGTTTAAAAGACACTCCTTTACTTACACATATTAACCGTTCACAGTTCTTTTCCACTACATCTCGATTGTGCACATTTCGATTCTACACATTGGTATCCGCACAAACCCGGTTGTACACACTCCTTTCCATACACATTTACGCAACGCTGAGAATCGTAGTAGAAACGTACTGCTGCTACTACTACTACTACTACTACTACTACTACTACTACTACTACTACTACTACTACTACTAATACTATACACGATAAGAGGAAAACAGATATAACACACGCAATTGGCCGAAGAACAGAATGAAGCGAGCGTGACACGCTCGATACGTAAAGACGACTTCGTGAAGCTCGTTTGTGAGGAATGCGATAACGGAGGCCACCAAGGGAGATACCAAATTTTGAAGCGGTTGACTAAATCGTGTCGCGCGTGTAACCTGAACCATAGAACCCCATGATTCTACGGTACCTCAACGATTATCAATATTATCGATCGATTAATATACAAATTTTTGTTGATTATTCATTAAACGAATACAATGAGTTTGAAATGAAAAACTTCTGTTATCAAAATAGTCATTTAACTTTTGTTAAATATTAATCACAAACAATATTTGGTATCTATAGTAAACGAAAATAAATATTTATTTATAGAAAATTACTCGTAATTCGTTGGAAAAATTGTGATTTTATTTATTTTCGATGAATATTAATTTTATTTAATGGTTTTTGACGAAGGAAGCTTTGTTATCGTGGATTAAAAAATTGTGATTTTCATATAAAAATCCTCGAAATTATCCAAAATATCGATAAATGTGGTTCAAAAGGTAAATGTGTTTGTGCGTGTGGATGTATTATTTTCGTTGTTAAAACTGTAGCTCACGCAATTTTGTAGATATCGTACTCAAATTTGATTCCCATATAGAATGTCATTAAATATAGTTTCAGAATAAATTTCACGAAAATCCGTCGTGTACTTAACATTTTATTCCATTTTTTATAATATATATATTTTTTTTTTTTCAATTTCTCTTCGCTTTCTAGCTTGCGTAAATTTTGAGATATCGGGCTAAATTTTTTTACACAAATTAACTAACATCGAACAATGATTGTCATACAATTTATCGAGATTCAATCGATTTGTACAAATTTTGGGACAATTAACGATTGTTTCATGTCGATAAACGTAAATCTAGTAAATAATTTCGCAATTATTTATAAAAATTTATGATAATTTAATAAATGACAGATGAATATTATCGCGGATCGATCAAGAGATTCAAATTATATGACATTTTGATATTATTCGAAAATTTTCTCAACTCTATCGCGTTTTGACTCTACCAGAGTTTAACTTTCGAAAAGATATATAAATCTATCGTATTACAAGTCCAACTCTACCGAGTAACGACTCGTTCCGACGATAGACAGAGAGAATATCTTATAAAATTGCTGTTTAATCTGATGATAAAGTTGTATTATTGTAGATTTTGAGTATATCTTTGTATTCTGGTATTTTTATAACTCGTAGAGATGTAAATGTATCCAAATTTATCTTGAATTGAATAGATAATAAGTATCTGAAATGAAGTTGCACGAGTCGATGACTAAACGTTATAGGGGATGCTGCTCCCTTAATTGCTTCTCGTACTGCTTTGATTTTACTGTCGGTAGGCAGTACTTAAATTTATTATACAAGTATAATGTAAAATTAATGAACGTTATACTAAACAAGATGAAAAGGGTTGTATTTGATATAGAAATATTTTTATATTGTTTTACAATTGTATAAAAGTCCTATAAAAGTAGAATATTATTCAAAATACTTTTAACGACGTAGATTTTCAGTATCGTCAGCAACGAGAATCGATTAAAGGAACAGCTCCATTTTTGTTATAAATACATCGATAAGCCAGTCAATACACGAGAGTATTATGCTCTCCGGTATATCTGTCAATTGTCCTGATGTACGTACAATGTCATTTATTTTAACCAATGTATAAGGGGCTGGTGCTCTTTTATTCGTATTTCTTTATTGACAATACTGAAAATCTACAGTAGGTGTCATGTATACTGTACACTGTCAATATATTCTTTATAATACATAGAAATATTTTTTTAACACGCTGTTATATTAAATTTTAATTTATTTTACAAGTTTGATGTAAAATTAACGAACGTTAAAAAGATAAAAATGTCGCGTTTAATATCCAAATATTATTATATTGTTTTACAATTGTATAAAAGTCCTATACAAGACACATAAGTATAATTGAAATACTTTTAACGATGTAGATTGTCAGTATCGCCAGGAAAGAAAATCCAATAAACGAACAGCTCCATTTTGGTTATAAATACATCGATAAGTCAGTCAATACACGAGAGTATTATGCTCTCCGGTATATGTATCTGTCAATTGTCCTGATGTACGTACAATGTCATTTATTTTAACCAATGTATAGCTGGTGCTCCTTTATTCACTTTTCGTTATTGGCATTACTGAAAATCTACAGTACGTGTCATGTATACGTACAGATACGATACAGATACAGTTGTCAAAATTTTCTCAATAAAAATTATTATAACAAAATCGGGAAGTAAGCAGGTATTAATAAATATGAAAGTGAAGAAAAGCAGTTACAAGTCGTTGTAGCCGCAGTGTCGTACGACTTGTAGCCGCTTTTCTTTACTTAAGAAAATTAATATATTTACATAGAAATAATTTTTTAATCAGCTCTTATATTAAATTTCAATTTATTGTTAAAGTTTGATGTAAAATTAACGAATGATATACTAAATAAGATAAAAAAGGTTACATTTGATATAACCATATGTTTATACTCTTTTACAATTGTATAATACTTTTAACGATGTTAATTTTCAGTATCATCAGTAACGAAAATTGAATAAAAGAACAGCTCGGTACTAGAAAATTTGTTGATTTCAACTCCTATGTCGTAAAATGCTTTATAAGAATGATAATGTCTTATAAACTACTGTTTAATCTGATGCTAAAGTTTTATTATAGTTGATTTTAAGCATAGATTTTTATTCCGGTATTTGTATAACTCGTAGAGATATAAATGTATTCAAATTTATCTTAAATTGGTTAGATAAAAAGTATCTAAAACGAAGTAGCACGAGTCAATGACTGAATCTTTTGAAGGGTCTGTCAAAATTTGTTGCAACGTTATATCCAAAGTAATCTCCAAAGCCTTGGAAACGCCATGGGAAACGAAGCGGTGTCAAGTCAGAGTTTAATCAGCGAGGAAGGAAATAATAAAGTTTCTCATTTTATCAAGACGCATGTCACTCGAACGAGTGAAAGATCATTCACGAATGCAACTCGCTGGCTGGACTTGATGAAAATGTATTGGGTTAAAAAAATATATACAAGAGTGAGAAAGAAAAAAAATTCTAACGGGCCTTCCGATTAAAAATTTTTATCAACTTCCTGTGACGATAAGAGACCGCTCTGCTGTGTAAGCAGTGACACACAGAACTTAGGAGCCAGTTAAAAAAATTGGAATAACACATGCATCGCAGGATCGTTCGGTCAATTCGGTGGAATGCAACAGCTAAAATGAAAATGATCCTGAAACGATTAGAATAAATATTAAATTTTAAGTAACCGGATCTCATCGTATTCGCAACAATTTTTCTGTACGGAGCATACGATGCTAATTCAACAAAGTAAATAATCTTGAAATGCTTAAACATTCTGTAATTTTTAAAGAGCAAGACATATTATTCATCAGGGATGTTTTGTAATTTTTTAAAAGATTTATTTATCAAAGACAATTGTAGATTCGTCGATTTAAAAATCGTTGATTCTATCAATACATCTGAAAAACTACGCGTCATGGAACGGCAATTTTTATTTCAAAGATATACTTTCGGTAGTCACATTAATTGTTAATCATAATAATCAATAGAAAATTAATTTCGCACGATGCAGTCTGCGTTGATAAATTTTTTAGCGTAATTTTTCAACGTGTTTCAAACGCGCTAAATATAAATTCGAACTATCGAGGGCTGCGGTCTATTGAAACCACCTTAATAACCATAATAGAATGATCACTCGTTCAACTACAAAGTTGAATAATATTTGTAGAATTTTGATTTCAAAGATATACTTTCAGTAGTCACAATAATTGTTAATCATAATAATCCATACAAAATTAATTTAGCACGATGCAGTCTGCGTTGATAAATTTTTTAGCGTAATTTTTCAACGTGTTTCAAACGCGCTAAATATAAATTCGAACTATCAAGGGCTGCGGTCTATTGAAACCACCTTAATAACCATAATAGAATGATCACTCGTTCAACTACAAAGTTGAATAATATTTGTAGAATTTTGATTTCAAAGATATACTTTCAGTAGTCACATTAATTGTTAATCATAATAATCCATAGAAAATTAATTTAGCACGATGCAGTCTGCGTTGATAAATTTTTAAGCGTAATTTTTCAACGTGTTTCAAACGCGCTAAATATAAATTCGAACTATCGAGGGCTGCGGTTTATTGAAACCACCTTAATAACAATGATATAATGATCACTCGCTCAACTACAAAGTTGAATAATATTTGTAGATTTTTATCAAATCTATATTTGAGGTTAGCAATAATAATTTATTAATGTTACGTCCGGTGCCGATTTTTCACCCAAATTATCATGAATTGCACTAAACAAAAACAAATAATATCTCACTATGAATGGACAATACATACAAATATTTATCATACTCACATTCGTTTACATTTATTAACAATATTTTTATTTTCTAACGCACGTGCCGGAGGTTTCCTCTCACGATGATAACCGTTCGTCGCGATGTAGCAATAGGACACCGCACGTGGTTTCTCGCGACGTTCGGTATCCGATAACAATGCATCTCTCTCTCGGGCTTATTTTAACATAAGAACCACGATCTATTCTTGAGGAGGAACCGAGACTAAAATATCCAACACGCTGAGCATTCTAAACCAAGTATCAATCGAATTAAAAATTCTTATCACGATATTTTTAAGTCTCTGATACCTGTCCGACAAACTACGGATTAAAATCGAGATAAATCCCACAAGTGATCCCATAATTCACGGTCAACTGTCATTGTCGCATCAACGTGACATAACTAATTGAATATTTGAGCAATTTAAGCATCTTGACGGCCTCTTAAGATGATGTTTGAAACACTTTTAGAAGCGATAATCGGTAAGAAAAACTGTAAATCAATTTACTCAGAGCCAATTAATACTTAAGACAAATGAAAATACGGTTTCACTTTTCTTTTATCTACTCTGAGAGTGGAATCAAATTTGCTTTTGTCTTAAATATTAATCGGCTATTAGCAAATTGGATTAATATTTTTGTTATCGATTACACAGTTTGTGACAGTGTGCGACATAATCTTAAGCGGTGTTTAAATATTACAACAACAACAAATGTCCACAAGGTAGATTTCGTTATGTCGAATAACTTTCGTATTCATTGTTTTTTAAATATAATCCACAGTTTTGGAAATAATTAATATATCGCAATTAACGTGATTACGAAAAGTACCAAAATCTTTTAAAATTAAATGCAATTTTTTTTTCTTACGTCTACTCGTGTTGAAGAAAATTTGTTGAAAAATAACGTAAGTTTATTTTTGACAAAATTATACAATCTTTGTCGTCGTGTATTCAAAAAAGCAACTTTTACGTATTACACTTTTTTTTTCGCCCGTTTCATAGTTTTACAGATATATTGGGATGAGGCGAGCAAACAATTATGCTCGATACATTTTTTTTTTGGGACATAGGTTACCAAAAAATAACATCAGTAAGATCTCTTTGAAAAATTCCGAAATTTTTGCATTCGTTCATTCAAAAAGCAACATTTGTCGGTTAAACTTTACAAGAAAGCAATTATGTTTCATACTTTTTTTTCGACAAAATTTACCAAAAAATAATATCGGTAAGATTCTTTTTGAAAAATTCTAAAATCTTTGTAATCGTTCATTCAAAAAAAGCAACATTTGTGTATTAAACTTTACGAGAAAGCAATTATGTTTCATACATTGTTTTTGGACAAAGTTTACCAAAAAATAACATCAGTAAGATTCTCTTTGAAAAATACTAAAATCTTTGTAGTCGTTCATTCAAAAAAAGCAACTTTTACGCATTAAACTTTACGAGAGAGCAATCATGTTTGATACATTTTATTTTGGACATAGGTTACCAAAAAATAACATCGGTAAGATTCTTTTTGAAAAATTCTAAAATCCTTGTAGTCGTTCATTCAAAAAAAGCAACTTTTACGTATTAAACTTTGCGAGAAAGCAATTATGTTTCATAATTTTTTTGGACAAAGTTTACCAAAAAATAACATCGGTAAGATTCTCTTTGAAAAATACTAAAATCTTTGTAGTCGTTCATTCAAAAAAAGCAACTTTTACGCATTAAACTTTACGAGAAAGCAATTATGTTTCATACATTGTTTTTGGACAAAGTTTACCAAAAAATAACATCAGTAAGATTCTCTTTGAAAAATACTAAAATCTTTGTAGTCGTTCATTCAAAAAAAGCAACTTTTACGCATTAAACTTTACGAGAGAGCAATCATGTTTGATACATTTTATTTTGGACATAGGTTACCAAAAAATAACATCGGTAAGATTCTTTTTGAAAAATTCTAAAATCCTTGTAGTCGTTCATTCAAAAAAAGCAACTTTTACGTATTAAACTTTGCGAGAAAGCAATTATGTTTCATAATTTTTTTGGACAAAGTTTACCAAAAAATAACATCGGTAAGATTCTCTTTGAAAAATACTAAAATCTTTGTAGTCGTTCATTCAAAAAAAGCAACTTTTACGCATTAAACTTTGCGAGAAAGCAATCATGTTTGATACATTTTATTTTGGGCATAGGTTACCAAAAAATAACATCGGTAAGATTCTTTTTGAAAAATACTAAAATCTTTGTAGTCGTTGATTCAAAAAAGCACCTTTTATGTATCAAATTTTTTTTTTGCTCGTCTCATACTTTAACAGATGAGTTGGGATGAGACGGGAAAGCAATTATGGTTGATACATAAAATTATTTTTAAGAACTGCAGACACTATTTGTGAGTAAGCTGACGTGCTTCAAAAATTACAGATCTTCTAAAGAATGTAAATTTTTTATCTTGCCTTATCGAAATATCGGTCAACGACTGATATATACAATTGACACAAAACATCAATGAAAGATTCTTTGAATAAATTGTTTTTGTTTCCAAATTCTTTTCCCAACGCATTTATTAAGTCAATATATTTCATTATTATTCCAAAAGAATGTTAAATATTTGACTGGATGAAAAAAAAAACGTGTGAAATACATTTTCCCTCTCAATAAAGATAATTTATTTCGTGAGTTTACGTCAAAAATTCCAGAAAGTTTGTTTTCGAGGCCCTATTTCCTGGAAACGTTCCCGTAAAGATCAGCGTTTTCCTGAGTTCGTTATATCGGATCTCACGTTACGAGAGCGATACAGAGAAGGGCGGGAGGGGGGGGGAGAGAACAAGGGGCGTGAAGGGTCGGTGAAAGGACAGGATGAAAGAAAACAAGCAAATAAGACAGAGAAATGTGCGTCAGGCACGTGTCCATTGGACTACCAGAGAAGCCCAAAGCGCCTATAGTCAATTGTGAGCGTTGACAGAAATTCAGGAGGGCTCGAAGGACGAGAAAGTGAGAGAATTCAACTATAATACACAAAGAAAAAAAAAATAAATAAACCGTGTGGAAGCAAGATGAGAAAAGTAAGGTAAAACGGTCCGAGAAACGCACACACATTTCCTCGTAGTTATCTCGACACTACCTTCCTGGAAGGAGCAGAACAGCGGCGATTCTTATAGTTTCAGTGTGAGGGCCTGTAGGTGATGTTCCGGATCGTTCGGTGGCGACGACGAGGACGACGGCGGCGGTGGCGGTGGCGGTGGCGGCGGCGGCATCGGCATCGGCATCGTCTTTCTATAGAGACCGGCAGCGAGAGCTCGCGTGGGAAAAAATACTCTTGAAAAAGGACTCGGCGATAACTCAGGCCCTCGCATTCCTAAGCGTAATTCTCTTTCTCCTTCTTCTCATCGAAGGAGAATCGTTGCATATGCATAATACACCATCGAGATACGTAGCCGACGATAGCGTTACATCTGTTGATTATAATGTAACGAGTCGCGTCTATATATCGAAGAGTCGCATAGTTTTTATACGAACAAGTAATTATCGTTCTCCTTCTCTATCCCGACAACGCCTATTGTGATCGGTAACATTTGGACACGTGTGCGTTGCCCTATCGTGCAAAACTTTAAATTAAGGTCATGCTAATCGAGCCACGTGGTTGGTTATACATTTTCATAACAATGAGTCACGGTATTATTATTATACCTATTGTAAATAATTTATCTAATGAATAACAATTAATGTTATTACAATGACAATTATCAATTATTTGAATAACAGCTTGTTAGTGCACGAGAAATATTACGGAAAATATAATAACACAAAATTCAACGACGATTGACAATACTTGGACGATAAAATTTGGATTAAATATTAATAATGATTATGATAGTTATAGGGGACATTGCTGCACCAGGCGTTTAGGCCATAGGACCATTGTGCAACGTATAAAATATAGATATTAAATATATTTTTTAATAAATATATTTGTATATTTTATAAATATGAAGATGTAGAAATAAAATTCGTAAATATGTCAAATAAATCGAAAAGCTAACGGAATAAAAGCAAATGAGGATTCCGTATTACAGAGATTGTAAACTATTTAAAGGTCCAGCGTTCCCAGGACTGCAATAGTAAAAAAAAAAAAAAGCGAAGCATCAGACTGCTAAAGCGCATAAAAAAATGTAATGAAAATAAAAAGTAGAGCAGCTGTTTGACGAGAAAAAAAAGAATTGATCGCCTGCTAATATAGAGGGATGCCGCAGAGACGATAGCCACCTGCCACTTTCTTTTATTCCTGCACGCGGTTTCCCTCTCTCTCTCTCTCTCTCTCTCTCTCTTTATTCTCCTCATTCGCCGAATCGTCGTACTCACTCCGCGCACGATTCGCAACCAATTATAACGTAGTATTCCAACAGCAGCAATTTAACACGCTAGTAAACACAAATACGTACTCACCGACGAGGTAGTGCGCGTGGCCTTCCTATGAGTGCGTCGATCGACGACCGGAAGTTCCTCGAGGAATCGTACGTGCGTTAGTGCAACTGTATAACGTATTTGTGATGCGCGAAAGCTCCCGATTCCTCCTCCCCGATGAGGGGATTCCCCTTTCGCGCTAACACAGCAGCAGCAGCAGCGCCTGAGTCCGTTCACACGGATTCGCGGTTGCTCGTGTCCCTCGGGATGCTTCTGGCTGGGGATCGTTCTGGTATATTTTCTCTCTCTCTCTCTCTCTCTCTCTCTATCTTTATTGCACTGAGCACCGAAAAATTTCACTCCCGTTTCTTTCGCCACTGAGACTCAAGACATTTGTACGTTTTTTTGGTTTTTTTTTTTCGATAACAATTGCCAACCGTTCGAAGTAAATATCGCGGGGAACTCGCGAATTAATCAAGGACAAAGGATTCAGCCGGATGTAATGGTGCCAAGTGAGTCGACGGCCGCGCACGTTTTGTCTGCGAGATACAACACGATGCCCGGCTTAAAAGTCCTCGTCCTCGGAGTCGTTCTCTTCAGTCTTGGTCGGCCGGGCGGCGGTCGCACACTGGTTCGACGTAGCGCGTCCCGAAACATGAATGGAATGCTTGCCACAGCGGTGAAGCCGATGCACGCGAGACGGGTTCGGAATGGAACGAGTCGCGGGAGAGTCTCTCCCCGGACTATACCAGGAGCGAAGCCACTCCCTCGTGGTGCCCTTAGCACTCTCTCCGCGTCCTGTACGGTATTCGGTGTTACTTTGTGTACCAATAAACGTTTCCCCAATCTCCCCACTCCTGTAGATCGAGCACCCTTCACGAGAATCATGTTCACCCCTTATAGAGGACGATCGTTTCGTACTCTTCGATTGCGTAATAAGACATTAGAATTAATGTTAGGCAATTTATTACTTTTATTTATATAATTATTTTAGATAATAATAGATTTTCATTGGTAAAAAATAATATCGATTCATCTCAAAAGCCGAAAGGGAGCTTGAAAATTTCATGGTTTTTTCTTTTAATTTTGTGAACTTAAATTAAATATTTCGAACTTCGTATAATTTTTTTTTATATTAACTAATATCGTACTTTATTATAAAATTTAATTCAAGCTCTTGAAGAAAAGAGAACGAAAATTATATCGAAATATCAATTTATTAATCGTTAACGACAATTACTTGGTCGTCTTTTATCAGTTAACTCGTAATCGGATACCGATGTATCCGCTCCTGAAACTTTATAACGCAATAAGATAAAATGGACGAAGCTTAAAAAAATTCTCAATTGTCGAAAATTAATATCTTAAGAGCTCCTTGTATTGTAACAAAGTTGCTATATAGGATATTCCACGCCATTTCGACAACGTAATAAACCTCACAGGATGATAACACAGGTCGATAAAGTTTGTTTTTTTTTTAATTTTAAACAATGAATCTAATTGATTTTAATTGAATATACATTATATAATATTTACTAATAAATTTTTTATTTAATTTAAAAAATCAAGTAAAATAAATTTTGAACAAAGCAATGAATTAGATATATTTAATATTTTATCGTTATCACAAGGATTTGTAATTTTTAATCAGTAGCTCGGGTAATCAGCTACTGAAGAATCCGCTCCTGAAACTTTATATCGCAATAAGATATAGAGGTGTAGTGTGCTCTGTCAGTTCTCGTACCGTTAGGAAATGAGTTGTGAGTCACGGTTGACTGGTGACACACGAGCGAACAATATATCCTGAGCCATAATTAGCATGATCTTGGTAGCTGCCAGGGGGAGAGCTTATACACATTTTTTTCCCACCCTCCCGAGCGTCACAATGTGTGAATTACATTGAAGAAAGTTATCGGCCAGCATACGAATAGTGTACGCGAATTTTTTATTGATTAATTACTTAAATAATTGAGAAAATATTTCCTTGTTTAATTGTACACGGTATGCGCACTTGTGGAAAAGGGCTATTTACTGTAGGCTTCTCTTCTGTGCTTGTATCAAGTACAGGAGAACGGAGCGCAAAGCGCACTTTCATCGCCAGCGTGCGACTCACTCGAGCCACTCAACCGTGGCGCTTATAAACGCTGATCAACCGGATACTTTGTCGCTCAAAAAGTAACAATATCCATATGCATGTGTAAGCCCCTTGGTATTAATCAACGTGGGCACACGCTTGCGTATACGTTTAATGTATGCGTAGCTCGTTTAACGGAGGACCGGCAAGGAGGCGAGTTATGCGTTCCGTTAGCGGATAGCATATAACATACATATATATATATGTCTTCTTAAACTGTGAGACTAGCTGCTGTGCTCAGCTTCTGCGCTCTACAGTCCCCACAGCACGAACAACAGACTCTTTTTTTAGTCCCTAATGCTTCCTGGCCCTACGATCGTGTTGCATTAGTTTGTCAGCTATAAAAGAATTCTAGAAATAGAGAGGAGGGACTCTCCTCCTCTATTTCACCTATAAGGAAATAAATAACAAATAATTTTCCTCGTGAAATGAGTGCAGTTGGACAATCATTTAATATTTCTAAGCAGGATTGCCATTTATTTGTTTATATGACTATATCGGTACGGTTGAATGACCACGGTTGGGGAATCATTTAATGTTTCTAAGCACGATTACCATCTACTTTTGTTCATAGGACTATCCGTATGGTCGAATGACCACGGTTGGGCAATCATTTAAGGTTTCTAAGCACCATTGGCATCTACTTGTGTTTATATGACTATCGGCATGGTTAAATGACCACCTTTGGGTAATGATTCAATGTTTCTAAGCCCGATTACCATCTATTTGTGTTCATACGACTATCGGTATGGTCGAATGACCACGGTTCGGCAATTATTTAAGGTTTCTAAGATCCATTACCATCTACTTGTGTTTATATGACTATTGATATGGTCGAATGATCACGGTTGCGCTATCATTTAATATTTCTAAGTACGATTACCATCTACTTGTGTTCATATGACTATCGGCATGGTTAAATAACCACATTTGGGCAATTCTCTAATGTTTCTAAGCACGATTACCATCTTATTTGTGTTCAAACGACTATCAGTATAGTCGAATGACCACGGTTGGGCAATTATTTAATATTTCTAAGGACCATCGCCATCTACTTGCCTTTATATGATTATCAGTATGGTCGAATGACCATGGTTCCTTTGTGCTTTTAGTCAAATACTTGAGTAAAATTTTGAAAGTGTCGTTACAAATGATATATTTTAGCTCTTTAGCCGTCGTAAAACTGCTGCAAAATGTTGATCGAACATAAATATCGTTAATTGCCAATCACTGCAAGCGTAAAATATCGACTTTAAAGGACATCGACTGAAACTTGTATAGATTTAGATCGATCCTGTATTTATCAGACGAAATTTTGTTCATTTGTCTCGCTTGGCCGTTAGACATTTTTTGAATTCCACGGTGAGTTCCGTCAGTGCGGAAAACGGCACAAAGGCAGCTTCCTCTGCTAGCGATCCAAGCGAATCTTATATACAGTCGACCACACTTTCAATTCTCCCATTTTACATGAATATAAATCTTTCTATATCAAGATTATGTGACACACCTTTAGAAACTCTGATCGATAACGTGAACCTGTATAATCCAACTACTCAGATGCGACTGATGTTTGAGACAAACACAAATTCGCTTCCACTGCAGAATAGATAGACGAAGTTAAACTGTATTTGCTCTTATCTAAAATATTAACCAACTCTGAGTAAACGGGATTAAAGTTTTGGTTACCGACTACAGTTTCCGAAGATGTGTTACATCACCTTAAGACGATGTGTCACATGTCGTCATTCTTTCTCAGTTTGTCATACGCGTGAGAAAGATGGTAGAAATTTCCCATCGCGAATTTCTCCGCCACAATTGATGTTTAGCATGAAAGATGAGAACAGTGAAATGTAGAATTGTAAGACACGGTTCACTTAAGGGCATATGCTGCTATGCAAGTTGTCTACCAAAGCAAAAAATTAAGCCACAAAAAATGTTAAAAATCGTTTTAAAAAATCAACACCGATTCGACTAATATGTAGCGCTCTACCATTATTAAGAGTATGTAAAACACGTACGAAATGCGAAAGAGACAGAACTGAAATTCTTCTCTCGAATGTATCCGCGTCGGTTCATCTGTCGGATAATTTCCGACTCATTAACCGTGGCGAAGAAATTAAGATTACAGTTTTGGTTACCGATCGTGTAGTATCACATAACCGTAAGGTTATGTGACATAACGCTGTCGGTATCAAAAACTATTTAACTATTTTTTTAACGGTGCCGGAAGTTTATGAATTAGAGGAAATGATTTATTAAATTAATAATTTGCACATTTTCATAAGATTCGTTTTACGCACGTTAATTTAATTTGCTTTCGTCTAGAAACATCCTGCAACCTTCAGGTAAAGCGAAACATGTACCACATGGCACATGAGTCCGAGAGATATAGCTGCTAATTTTTCAGACCTACGCCATTCAGAGATATTTGATATTTCGGAGAAAAGCAAACAGGCTCCATGGGTTTTTGTTACCGACAAAGTAAGTTTTGCCTCGCCTTAAAAAAGTAGGTAAACAGTTTTTTATACCGTTTGGGATTGGTTCGGATAAGGGGAAGGGTGGCACACAATCTCATAAAACGATGTGCTACCCCTCGGTCAATAACGAAAACTGTAATACAAATTTCTCTCTGTCACGATTGACCATCATTCGGGTAAAACAAGATAACGGTGAACTGCGTCTCATAATTCTACAGTTCACTGTTCCCGTTTTTTATTCGAAAGATCAAACATGGCGTAGAAATTGGTGATAGGAAAATTCTGGTTATCCATCATCTCGCAAATATCGCAATCAGAGAGAGATAGACAACGTTTAGTAAATCACATTAACGTGATGTGCTAAACATTTATATCGATCTTTCATACTCTCCACGATCACCAATGATGCTATCTCACTTGCACTCATAGCTGCTCAGTCGATATAACACATAACCTTAAAGTAATGTGTTACGGATGTCTAAAAATTCGGAATGTGTGTATTTCTGATGGTGTGTACACGTTCGTGAATTTGACAGATATCCTGTGGTAGTACTCGGTTGATAACAAAAACTTTAATCTAAATTTTTGTTGTCACGTTTGATCTGTCGAATAAAAGACGAGAATATTGCTATCCGCGACGTTTTCATCGGTTATCCGACAGTTTAATTATGACGGAAAAATTCGGGATTACAAGATTAGTTTCGTCTCTCTCGCATCCGTAGTTGTTCCACACATCATCGATGATATGGTACATCATTCCGATTGCTATTTTATCAAAGACGTTCTATAAAAATTGAACAATACATGAGACATCACTTTATAATGAGTACACGAGGGGAATGGCTTGCACTTTTTCCATATTTTGAAACAAAAAATACAGACGTTACCATTTTTTTTAAAAGCATAGCTCGGTCGGTAACGAAACTATATATTTTTTTTGTTTAATCATGAAGAACATTAAATTTCCTTTATGTATTTATTCTGTATTGACGCACAAAGTTTCAATTGATACGGATAAGGCGCTTATTTATTTTGAGACAGTACAGATTACGTTTTTAAAGTGGAAGGAACCGTGTGTGCCATTTAACAATGTAGAAACCGGTAACTACACGGGAACCGATGAAAATACTGGAACGGTCAAAAAGTACAAGGATTTAAAATGTGTGGACGTCGACTATATTTTGTGAAACACATACGCGTTACGAGGGAACGCTTGCGACGAGGAACTCGCCAGAGGGATGTTGAGAAATGCGCCTCCGACCTCGGCAAACTAGACGGCGGACTGGTTTTTGTCCAATTTAGGATCCCCACCCATTGTTCGTCGGTTGGAATGAAAAATAAAGAAGAAACTGTGCCCGGTGAGAGCCCGACGGCGAGAGGAAATAAGAGAACGAGGATATCGCGCGGTAAAAGTAACACGAGACGCACTGTACATTTGCAAATCCGTAGACGTTAACCGCAAGGATAAAACTTTCTCGATATTAACATTTGTAATGTCTTAAATTAATTTCAAATGCCCTGCAATTGCAGCGTCTTCGAAAAACTCGTTTCTATGCTTTTTTTCGTGGTGTTCGTACGATTTTTTCAATTTATTTTTCGTTGATGCTGATGACGCAATCGCGATCGATGACCCGACCGCACTGTACGCATCGTAAAACCGATGGCGCAACTTTTCATTGATTGGCCGAGGTCGCGAATTATTACGGGAAAATTAATTTTTATTGGAGAGAGAGAGAGAGAGAGAAAAAAATTATGTTTGTGAGAAATATTCTGTTTATACTCTCAAAGCACGCTTCCTATCGCTGTGTACAGTTACATTGTTGTGATTACGAATGAGAAGGACCCGTTATTGGGAAACTCGCTAAGAGTTAAAAAATCCTCTTGAGGTTATACTACTAACGGAGTTGGAAGCCTTAAAGGGGGCGTGGAAAATACAGTAACCGTTTATTTCCTTTTATTGGGGGGGTGGGAGGGGAATCAAAGTGCTATGCTCACGAAAGATATCGAGCCTCTGACACATTCTTTTCCAGTGGAATGTTTTTGAGGCGGTGGTATTGACGTCGACGCGTATATGATCGGATGAAGTGGTTACAGATAGGATCTGACGCAGCGACTGGAGCTTCGACGATGATAATAGAGATTTGTTTTAATTCGTCGATCGGTTTATCGATCGTCGAAAATCTAGATCGACTGGAGGGAATATCTAAATTTTTTCAAAAAAAAATTTGTCATCATGGGGATACAAGGTCGACTGTTGGTTCGTAGGGCCGCGTAGAAAGTCACCTTACCAGCTGATGTAGTACCGATAACAGAGGTTAGGAAGATATGATCGAGACGATCGGATTCGTAAATTGTTTTATATTTAAAATATCGGGAATTAAATATATATTTTTCCGTATTTCTATTTATTTTTTGTTGTTTTATTACAGGTGTTATAGCCCTTCCCATGCTTAACGATCTATCCCTTTCATTGTTTATTTCACACTATCGTACCTACATGTAATCAATGTTGTAGGCCCTTCCTGCAAGACATTTTGCAAACATTGAATCAAGGTGCATCCGCATTTGTCAGAAAAATTGCGATAACAGTTTGACGATATCAATTTCGAGCAACATTTGTCGTAAAATTGTAAAAACGTATCCAGTTACGGTTCATCATTTTGTTATAAGAATAGAAAGTATACATTAAAACATTCTAATGCGAATTCTAGTATCAGAACATTTTAATGAGAGTTATAATGCAAGCCATTTCGGAAACATTGCATCAAGGAGCATCCGCATTTGTCGACAAAATTGCGATAATTGTTTGACGAGACTAATTTCGAGCAACATTTGTCGTAAAATTTAAGAAACGTTTTTTGTTATAAAAATAGCAAATGTACATTAAAACATTCTAAGGCGAGTTCTAGTGTACTTTAATGTACATACATAAAAATATTTTTACGTATCTCAATGTACATTAGAATAAAAAAAATTGTTGCCTGGATATTTTTTAGCAAATTACGACAAATGTTTATATTGCAGTCAACACTGGATAATTCACGACAATCACTGTTCAAAGTTGAGATCATTCTCTGTTAGTAAAACATTAACGGCAAATGCGGATGGACCTTGACGCAAAATGTTTGTAAAATGGATTACAGAAATTTGACTGTCGGATTTTCCTCAACAAACTGTTATTAGGAAATGTCCTCTCACCCGACCCTGTGATACGTCTGCAGTCGTCCGATGCCCACGAACTGAATCGCATATTTTGACGAGGACACATGAAAACTATGGAAAATTTGTACCGATACGGTCGATTCATTCGACAGAGTATTGTATTCCTACGGGGAATCCCCAGCCAGCTAAAACGGCTAAACAAAACGATCATATCCAACCGAGTGCAGGCGATACGTAACGTTGCTAAACTCGGGTGATTGCCAGATCCGCACGCCGACCACGTATCCATCGCCATCGGTTATATCTCTTTTTGTCTCGCATACAATTGCTAAAAATTTAATATTTATTTATTAATCACATAACTTTCTAGTCGAATTCTATGTATAAAATATATTTAAAAAAATATAACGAAAGAGGATCTGCTTCTAAATCAATTGATGATACAAAATTATTGGAATTTAAGATGCCATTTGGTCGATACGCACAAGCCACCATCTTCATCACTCATCGTGAGTAAGGATTTCAGGCGTTGGCACGAAACCCACCAGCTTATATAGCTTCACCGCAATATTGTATCGAAGATCTCGCAGACTTCTCGTCCTAATCCTAGTTGGAATGCATCTTCGTGCGCCTTTCTGCGTTCCAACGGTAGGCGGTTCTTTCGAATATCCTTCGTGGCTTTTCTTTGCGGCTTCGCTAATGACCTTAACGCTCATAAGAAGCCGGTCTTATACCTGCTATCGCGATTATACCGACCTGCAACTCCTTGAGAGGTTATATCTTCTCTTTTTTTTTCCTCACGTTTCTCTCTCACGAACATCTGTTGTAAAAAATGGGAAAAAAAGTCTTGTGGAAATAAAACTCGCTGCTTACTTTTTCATTCGCATTTCTTTCTCTCTTTCTCTTTCTCGGTTAAAACACAGATGTTTAACAGATGCATGGAGCGATGCGCAGGGAAACCATGCGCATATTCATGTTCGGCCATGCGCGATAACGTTTTCTAGCGCTTTCGCACATTAATAGGACTTTGGCATATGGAAATATCACCGCAAGCAATACAAAAATATAATAACGGTGTTACAAAGGAGTTCGTTGTTGTTATGCTGCATCTTAATATTCGGCAGAATGCTCTGCCTTATGCAAGAGACACCAATTACATTGATTAAATTAAAAACAATATTTATTTATAAATCTGGCATAAGAATCGAAATTCATAGAAAATTAATTTTTCCAACTTGATATTACAATTATTCCGAAGAGATTGTTAAACAGAATTTATTATTAATTAGTTCAAATTGATTGATGTATTTAAAGAAATTTAACTTCATAAAATTTATATTAAATTTAATTATTTTATAATGTTTGATAATTTATTTTCAGAATCTTCATTTTAATTGTTTTTTTTTATTCCAGTGGTGTTCATCATGGTTGTACAAATGTGCTTTATATAATTTTTTTTTAATAGACACGTCGACACATATTCCAGCTGTTACAATTTTTCATTAAGATTTGAAACTTGATGCCGACATCTTGTCGTCCGAATAACAAGTGTCGGATTAATTTCAAGAAAATTCGAATGCGAGAAATGTCAGAAACACGCGGGGGTTTATCCAACTTTTACTTCGTTTCGTTTTTAATTGAATCTTCGTTCGATTTTGTTAGCAGGGGTAAAATTTTGATTAACAATTGATTTTACTAGAACTAATCGAGTTTCAACTATCATTGAGCAAAGGCCAGAGTTTGATTGACGGTTGGTTTTTTCCATAAAACATTCAGTTGGAATTGGGTTTATAAAAAGTTAGGCAAGTCCCCGATAATAAAATTTGTCAATTCAACGAATATCGAACTACGAGTACCATGTTTGTAGAATCGATAAACAAGATATCGCCGAATTCAGATATTTACCTTTAATTACACACGATTCATTGCTTTTTTATAATATTTTATTTTTTGAATACATTTTATTATGAACAAAATTGTCATGCGATAGACATAAAACGTTATAGAGGTAGCGCGCTGTTACCTGCTCCCTTCTTAATGTTGTAGAGTATGGTGCGGTATGTTTAAGTATATGGTACGCATGCCGTACAGTATGTGAAAGAAGACATAGTGGGCGAGATAGAACGAGTAAGCTGAAGTTAAAAAGTCGAGGTAGGTTGCGAGAGAGACTGTAAGCCGAGAGAAAAGTGGGAGAAGCTGTATGTGTGACCGTCCTCGGCATCAGCTACCACCAGTCCAGAGTGAACGACCGCCACGTTAAGTTCGAGGTTCTCCGGTTACAATTAACAAATAACTGTGCCAGAAGAAAAAAAAGATTATTTCAACGAGTGTTTGCAATAAAATTTTAACGATATTACTTTTTAAACAGTGAATCCTGAATTAAAAATCGGATAGCCTGACTCGTTCACGGTATGTTTGAATAAACTAAATGTCAAAACGTATAAATTTTGATCAATTTTAAGAAATAATATTGATAAGAATAAATTAAAGGATTAATAAAGAAAATGAATAAATTTTTTTTTTCGTATTTAACGGAAAAAATTAATCGAATTTTTCAAATTAGTAACTTTGCTTCGAGTTTATTTCTTTTAAGATTTAAAAATATTTTCTGGAACAGGAGTACGAGATTAAATGTCTTCAAGACGAAATTAATTTAACTCGAGTGACGGAGATTCGGAGGATCCGATGTAAAACTTTGTAATTTCTCCAGATTCCAAACGATGGGATCTTCGAATGGAGAAGAACCGGAGCGGCACCATCGAGTCCTTCGAATTCTTACGGTGAATTGAAAGCCTCAGCAGCCGATATAAGAAAAAAAAAAAAAAAAAAAGTACAAGACCACGAGAGTTCGTGACTGGATAACTTCTGCTGCTGCTGTCTACCTTGGTCGGTGCATCCGAAAATCCGTATAGCCGACTCGATAAGTGGGTCATCCGGTCCGATCGTACTAGCTCGCCGGGACAGAGCGTTGCGCGAAGAAGAGGGGAGGGGAGAGAAGAGGGAAGAACCACAGTGGGCCTGAGGCCCGGTGATAGCGAAGAGAGGGGATAGCACTGCCTGGATTGTCCACGAAATCGCGAAAGAGATACGAACGAACGTGAATAAACGAAGAAAGAAAAGAAAAAAGAGAGAAAAATATGGCGACCGGTACGGCGGAACTCCGCAACTTTAATCGCGGTGGCGTCTGCCGCCGCTGCTTTTGCTTCAATTGACGGTTACCAAAATGGCCGCTCCTGGCCATATATTTTCTCGTAGATAACGCGGATTATTATTATTATTATTATTATTATTATTATTATTATTATTGTTGTTGTTGTTAGTATATTCAGTGAAAATTCGACGAGATCCAAGATTTTTTTACGTGTTTTGTTTTTTTCTTTTTGGCTATTTCGCAGTGTGTGAGGTGCGTGAGTGATTAGTATTTTTGTTCGGGTTCAAAAAGACTGAGGCACTATGGCCACCGGGAAAATAATACGACTCGTTGCGCTCCTGGGATTCATTGGGACCTTGGGTAAGTGATTTTTTAATGTACACGGTACTGGTTGTAATAGACGGAGCTGCGATTAATAAGTAAATGCTTTGGAAATACGATGAACCTTAATTATTTATTAAATATATATTTTTTACAATTTTTTTCTAAATAAAAAATATCGTTAATAGCGTTTGTCAATTAATTAATTACTTTTGCTTCCTCGTGGAAGATGGTGTTTTCGTGAAACAAACATTATCTCAAGATTTTTATGACATCTTAAAAAGTTCCAAAACGTTGAGAATTCATATTTAGAAAAAAATATCTGTGCGCGCGCGCGTGTGTGTGTGATAAGATTGTAAAATTGCAATAGATATATCTCGAGAACGTGTCACTCGATCATCTTGAAAATTTTCACACAGGACGGGTTACGACTCGTATCAGTTTGCTCCAATTTTTAATCGAATCGCTAACGTGATTGTCTCATTTTGTGGTTGTTTGAATTTTTCTAAAAAAAAAAAGGAGGAGGTCCGCTCTCTAACTTTTGTAAATTTTTAGCTATCGAGTTAAAACTTATTATAATACAAGAATAGGCGATTGGACAAGATTGTTCGGTATTAAGTTTGGAATTAATCGATCAAGGCATTCCGCTTTCGTTGAACCATGCATTTATGTAATTAATCGAAAAAAAATCTAATTTTGCTCTATCTTTTGTAAATTTTCATCTATCAAACTAAAACTTGATATACAAATTGACTAAGGGACAAGGGTACTTGGTCTTGAATTTAATAACAATCGATTTGGGGGTTTAAACTTTATGAAATTTGCAATTTTACTACATTTTTTTTTACTCATTACCCATAGAGGAGTATCCGGGAATGGTTGAGAATCATGAGGAAGTAATGTGAAAATTTGAAATTTCCATCCCTGTTTTATTGTGTTTTTGTTGTTAATATTTTATTTACTTATTTCAAACGATGTGGTACATGTCGTATGTTTTTCTTATATCACCATAATTAGGAGGAAGATATTAGCAGAGTTTTCTCATCGTGAATTTTTTCAGGATAATCTTTGGGATAATAAAAAACGAGAGCGGTGAACTGTAAAATTGTGAGACAAAGTTCAATTCTCTTTAATCCGATTAATTAATGGCAGATGGGTTTGGATTACTATTCTCGTTACTTATCGAATGATAGGACATTACTTTGATACACCTTAAGACTTAAATGTGATAGAACATGCATTAAATACATTTGTTCAAGTATCTTTAGAAACCTTTTTATAAGTTTTCGTTTTTTAAATATAAAAGAATCGCTGCTAGTCGATTGTCAAATCAATAATTGTTTTATTGTTTTGTTTTTTTTTTATTATAAATATTGAATTTATTTATTTTGAACGATAAAGTACATGTTGTATGTCTCTCTCAGATTACCCTACGTAAGATCGAACGTAGGAAGATCTAGCAGATTTTTTCCAGCACGATGAATCATTTGGATAATAAAAAAACGAAAACGGTAAACTGTAGAATTGTGAGACCAAGTTCAATTTTCTTTAATCCGATTAATAAATAGCAGATGGGTTTCGATTACTATTCTTGTTACTCATCGAGAGATGGGACATTACTTTGATACACCTTAAGACTTAAATGTGATGGAACATGCATTAAATACATTTGTTCAAGTATCTTTAGAAACCTTTTTATAAGTTTTCGTTGTTTAAATATAAAAGAATTGCTGTTAGTCGATTGTCAATCCAATAATTATTTTATTCTTTTGTTTCATTATAAATATTGAATTTATTTATTTTGAACGTTACAGTACATGTCGTATGTCTCCCTCAGATTACCCTACGTACGATCGTACGTAGGAAGATCTAGCAGATTTTTTCAAGCACGATTAATCATTTGGATAATAAAAAAACGAAAACGGTAAACTGTAGAATTGTGAGACCAAGTTCAATTTTCTTTAATCCGATTAATAAATGGCAGATGGATTTCGATTACTATTCTTGTTACTCATCGAGAGATGGGACATTACTTTGATACACCTTAAGACTTAAATGTGATGGAACATGCATTAAATACATTTGTTTAAGTATCTTTAGAAACCTTTTTATAAGTTTTCGTTGTTTAAATATAAAAGAATCGCTGCTAGTCGATTGTCAATCCAATAATTATTTTATTGTTTTGTTTTTTTGTTACAAATATTGAATTTATTTATTTTGAACGATAAAGTACATGTCGTATGTCTCTCTCAGATTACCCTACGTAAGATCGAACGTAGGAAGATCTAGCAGATTTTTTCCAGCACGATTAATCATTTGGATAATAAAAAAACGAAAACGGTAAACTGTAGAATTGTGAGACCAAGTTCAATTTTCTTTAATCCGATTAATTAATGGCAGATGGGTTTGGAATACTATTTTTCTTACTTATCGAAGGATAGGACATTACTTTGATACACCTTAAGACTTAAATGTGATGGAACATGCATTAAATACATTTGTTCAAGTATCTTTAGAAACTTTTAAAAAATATAAATAGAATCGTTGATAATCGTTTTGTTAATTCAATGATTATTTTATTGCTTAGTTAAATCCTTTTAAATTTAAGTGTTAGCACTGTTTTAAATGTTGAATTAACAATTGTTGAATAATTATTACAAATATGTTATTGCATCTATGATGGCATACAAAAAGAGAGAATACGATGGAGACTTTGACGCTTCGTTGACCTGCACAGACGATAACGCTTATCGTGACTCTCGATCGTTGGTGACACGACGTTCACTGGATTCGCACATACGAGCTCTGCTACGATTTTCTATTGTAATTCAAAGCGTGCAGATCTCAGGCACTGTAGTACTAGCTTTCTAGGTATATTCTTAATAAAATAAAACTAGAATCCTTGTGTCTTCGTCTCTACGTAAAAGTCGCTAAAACGGTTAAAAATAAAAAATCAAAAGCGAACTACGACAGATTCGTTCTTTGTGTTCCAGTCTTAATTTCATTTCTTCGTTTTTTAATTCAGCAAAAGAGGAAAAGTATAAATTAATAAATTGATCGGAATACTCGGTGTATAATCTTTCGATAAAACGATCGACGTAATTTCATACATTCTTTCGAATTGATTATTTATACAATTAATGAAATGTATTTAATGATTGTAAAATATGAATTATTTGTCAATTAGATCGCGTGTACAGTAATTTTGACGTAAATTATTTATTATACATTCGACTTCGTTAGCGAGTGTAGAATAACGCACGAATGCGTCGTTTAAAAATCATTTTCTACACCAATCTTTCGAAGAAACGATCGACGTAATTTGATTAATTTTTTGAAGAATTATTATTCATACGATTCATTAAATGATTGTAAAATATGAATAACCTGTCAAGTAGATCTCGTGTACTGCGATTATGACTTAAATTATTTAGTATACATCCGATTTCATTAGCGAGTGTAGAATAACGTACGATTGTGTCGTTTAAAAATCATTTTCTACACCAATCTCTTGAAGAAATAATCGACGTAATTTGATTAATTAAAAAAATATATATATTATTTATACAATGAATTTAATGTATTCATTGATTGTAAAATATGAATTATTTGTCAAGTAGATCTCGTGTACAGTGATTTCGATAAAAACTATTTAGTACACATCCGGTTTTATTAACGAATGTAGAATAACGCACGAATGTCTCGTTAAAAAATCACTTTCTACACCAATCTTTTGGAGAAATGATCGACGTAACTTGATAAATTTTTTCAAAAATTATTGTTTATAAAATTCATTAAATAATTGTAAAATACGAATTACTTATCGAGTAGATCGCGTGTACAGTTATTTTGACATAAATTATTTAGTATACATCCGGCTTCGTTAGCGAGTGTAGAATAACGCAGGAACGTGTCGTTAAAAAATCGCTTTCTACACCAATCTCACGAAGAAACGATCGACGTAGTTTAATATATATTTAGATAAACGATTATTTATATAATTAATTAAATGTATTAATTGATTGTAATATATGAATTATTTGTCAAGTATATCGCATGTACAGTAATTTTGACGTAAATTATTTAATATTTATCCGGTTCGGTTAGCTCTGTGTAGTATGACGCACGAATGTTTCGTTAAAAAATCACTTTCTACACGGATCTCTCTCGAAGAAACGATCGACGTAATTCGAAAGCGGGCGTTTCCGAATGGGAATTATGAATCATACGTCCGTGTTTTGAGACGCACAAATAAATTCTTGGTATTCCTTCGAGAACGAGAGTGACATTATTTTATTACACAAATTTGTCATTCATTCCTCCTTTTTTTTTTTTTTAAATTAAATTCACTAACGAACAAGTAGAACGCGTCGCGGTCGCCAAGAGGCCAGTCCGGAAAGTCCAATAGCTACTGCATCTGCTGTTCTTTACAGTGGAGAAAGCAGTTTCTTCTTTTGTCTATAGTAGAGCTGGGTATTGTTTCTATGTAGAGCAACAACAATGAGACTTTCGCTTTACGATTATAATATTAGGTATTCGCATAATTTGATAAAAAATATAATAAAACGAAATTAATTTATTAGTTATTTTAAAAAATTAATCAACGAATATTCTATCCGAGATTTTGGCTTGCTTAAAGATTAAAAAAAAAAGTTATTATCAATCGCTGGATGCAATTATCACTCGATAAGCTTGAAAGTTAGAATTTTATTGTTTAATTAATCATTTACAAGTCATACCACCCGAAACCATCTCGGAATGGAACTATGAAGATCAGAATGGAGATAACGAGTTCTTATGGTAGATGAGTGGGGATATTCTTGTGACTTGCAAAGGGTTGATCAGGGAATAATTAATTAATTTTTAAAGATAGATTTTAATAAAATTATTATGAAATGCAAGTGCTGTGAAAATTTTATTAATCGAGTATTTGATTATTTAACTATTCTTTTAATATTTAATTGATTTATTTAAATATGTTATTACCATTATTATTGTTATAAGCACAGCTGTCTCTCGATAGATTGGAAAGACAATGAAAGAAATATCTCCAACGAGTCAAAAAAATCTCACAAGTTTCGCGTGACGAGCATATTTTAATTTTTTTTTTTTTTGTTAATTGAGCCGTGAGTCAGCATTTCCATTAACAATAATTCCTTTTTTTCTTATACATTTAACGCAACGCGCACGATGAATCGAGGTTCTTTGTTACGTTTCTCATTGGCGACCCGCATGTAGTCGAAATTTCGAACGTTACAAGTCAATCGCCGGTAGATACGAGGTTCGCATGGCACACGTACATGTGCCCTAAATTGATTCTATAAAATATATACACCCGTTATACCTGTGTAAAGAAACGACAGGAATGCGTCTGTATGAATTGTGATATTTTTTTGAAGATTAGATAGAAAAAAAAACGTTGCAGCTACGAATCGTGGAAGCTTTTAGAAATGGATTGTAGCATTAAGAAGTCGGAGGGTTTCATTAATTTTAGCAAACTTTTACAATTCCTGCTAAAGTGTACTCTGTCAATAACTTAGTTACTTGATGTTACTTAAGTGACAGTAATTATTCTGTGGAATACGTTGCAGCTACAAATTGTGGACGCTTTTATAAATGCATTGTAGCATTGAGAATTTGGAATTGCGTCGATGAAGCAAATTTTACGAAGCAAACGGCGCGAGGATAATTTGTTCAATTTTAGCAAAATTTTGCAATTTCTGCTAAAGTGTATTCTCCCGGTACATGTACAGGAAGATGCAATCAATTACTTAATTACTTAATATTACTTAAACAATGATTCTATAAAATACGTTGTAGCTACAAATTGTGGATGTTTTTAGAAATGCATTGTAGCATTGATAATTTGGAGTTGCGTCGATGAAGAAAATTATACGAAGCAAACGGCGCGAGGATAATTTGAAAAGGATTTGTTCAATTTTAGCAAACTTTTGCAATTTCTGCTAAAGTGTACTCTCCCGGTACGTGTACATGAAGATGCAATAAATTACTTAATGTTACTCAAGTCATAGCAACGATTTTATAAAATATATCCACTCGTTTCACCTCTGTGTAACGAAAGGACAGCGACGCGTCTCTATCAATTGATATATTTGCGAAGACTAGATAGAAAAAAAAGGTTGCAGCTACGAATCGAGGAAGATTTTAGAAACGCATTGTAGCATTGAGAAGTTGAAATTGCATGAATGAAGTAACTTTTACTCTACAATCGCGCGAGGATATTTTGAAAAGGATTTATCCAATTTTAGCAAACTTTTGCAATTTCTGCTAAAGTGTACTCTCCCGGTACGTGTACATGAAGATGCAATCAATTAATAAATGTTTCTCAAGTCTAAGCATCGATTCTATAAAATATATCCACCCGTTTTACCTCTGTGTAACGAAACGACAGCAACGCGTCTCTATCAATTGATATATTTTCAAAGATTAGATAGAAAAAAAAAAACGTTGCAGCTACGAATCGTGGAAGCTTTTAGAAATGCATTGTAGCATTGAGAATTTGGAATTGCGTCGATGAAGCAAATTTTACGAAGCAAACGGCGCGAGGATAATTTGAAAAGGATTTGTTCAATTTTAGCAAACTTTTGCAATTTCTGCTAAAGTGTACTCTCCCGGTACGTGTACATGAAGATGCAATAAATTACTTAATGTTACTCAAGTCATAGCAACGATTCTATAAAATATATCCAACCGTTTCACCTGTGTAACGAAACGACAGCAACGCGTCTCTATCAATTAATATATTATATTTTCGAAGACTAGATAGAAAAAAAAGGTTACAGCTAGGAATCGAGGAAGATTATAGAAATGGATTGTAGCATTGAGAAGTGGGAGGGTTTCATTAATTTTAGCAAACTTTTACAATTCCTGCTAAAGTGTACTCTGTCAATAACTTAGTTACTTAATGTGACTTAAGTGACAGCAATTATTCTATAGAATACGTTGCAGCTACAAATTGTGAACGCTTTTAGAAATGCATTGTAGCATTGATAATTTGCGAGGATAATTTGAAAAGTATTTCTTCAATTTTAGGAAATTCTTGAAATTTCTTCTAAATTGTACTCAATTACTTAATTATTTAATTTTACTTAAGTCACAATAAACATTCGATTCCGTCACGTTTTTATCTAATTTTGTGTGTCACGACAAATGATTCATCGACAGGAGCCCTTCAGTCTTTAACTTGAATAAATTAATTTCAATTTGATAACAAAACTAAAGTATACAACTAATAGTTTATCAATTTATGGCATTTTTTACTAAACTGTGCACCACAGCTGCTGGATATTAAGAACTTCCAGTTAGCGTTTTTGCGCTTGAGTCAATTATTCTTCCACACAATTATCAGTTTAATTATCCAAGTACGAGATAGTTGGGAAACTCTCTAATCGACGAACGTCTTAAATATAATTATTTTTGAATCGACAGTAGTATTTCTTCATATTAAAAGTTGTAATACCAATCCGTGTTACACTGTTGCTGTTCATCTTATAACTTCCGCTTGAAATCGCTTTGCGCTTTCAGATATTTATGAGTGTTGGTGAGTTACAGTGCTACATACGCACTCGTTATCTCTCTTTCTCTTTCTCTCTCTCTCTCTCTCTCTCTCTCTCTCTCTCTCTCTCTCTCTCTCTTCATCTCATTGCAACGCCTGCATCTATAAAATATTAGAAATTGCACGAGCGCGAGATATAGCAGCAACGAAGAGGTAAAATGCGCTCGTCCTATTTACCCTGTCGTCTCGTCTTTTACTGTGCGCATGCTTCGGGCTTTCCTGTCTTCGGTACCGTAACTCATTGATCGTTCTTCGAGACAAACTGCACTATGTCTGGGGTATCCTTGGTGGTCACTGTAAAACGTGAGAAGATGCCATTGACACGATGACCCTTCGAAGCATTGTTTTCTCAATATTCGTAAAGAATATTCATCATATTCATATGGTAAATGGTTCAATTTCTATCGTGTTATGTAGAAATTAAAGATTTTAATAACAGAAAGAGCATTAACCTTTCAAAACGATTAAAAATAATTAAGGCTAGCGTAATTAAAAATAATATTGATCTTACAGTAATTCTTCATGCACCGGAACTTTATAGAAATCGAATGTAACCTTTAACCCCATTAAAATCTCAGTTGGTATCGTTGTAACTCAGTTAAATCGTATTTAAAAGAGTTAAGGGTAATACAAACGATTTTTTAGCAGAATCCAATTGGTATATTCTATAAACAACCGGTAAGTCGATAGCCATGCGATATTAGCCCTTAATATTTTTGAAGTGAATACAAATGGGTTAAGAATATAGTAAAAGTGATATTTTTTTGCCGGGTTTTAAGTGTGTCATCGGACTTGAAAGTTTGTTTTATCTTTGAAGGATGCTCGATACCGATGTATGTCACTTTAAAACTTTTGTCACCGAAGGACGAAGCTTACTGCGTGAATATGGCACAGGTTGATCCTCTTTCCTCCGTACTTTCGACCTTTTTTCAAAAAAATTTGCGTCAGTGAGCTCCTATTTCGACGCTTTGTCGATCCTTCCCTTGAATTGAACTTATCAGACGTATCCTGTTGGACGAAATAATGATTTATTATAAGAAGGGTTAAAAAAATTATTGGGGAATCCCACTTGTACATTCGCGTGTCCCCGCAAGTACGCAGTCATAGAAACAGCAATAGTTTCGTCATTCTACTTTCGCCCAACCGCATAAACCGTGAAAGTGTCACGAAATCACAGCATTCGTCGTTACACATCTTAGAATATTGTGGAAAGTTAGCACTTGAAAAAAAAATAATAAAAACAATATTACTTGGGTCACTGTTAAAATGATTTTGTTTATGTGTCAATCGTATTTGCAATTGATTACGATTATTTAACTATTTTTTTTATTATTTTCGCATTGCCAATTTAGTAAAAACAATAGATATGCAGTGATAATAACATTGAAATTGACAATATAACACAAGAAAATGGTATAGAGAACTTTTCTATATAACGAAACATCGCGGTTATCGAGTTAAAAGAATAAATATTGGGCTGGAATGATGTACCGTTACGTTTGCCGTTACCGCCTCGAGAGACGTTGGTTCGTGAGCGAGCACACTATAGCGACACACACCGCAAAACCTTCAGGCGAGTCTCTCTACCGTTTAACAAACTTGCTACGAGCCGGACTTGCTCGACGTTTAATTCTTACCCGCGGCCTTAAAGGTCTTCACTATCGTTCACACGTGCCTTAAGAATAAAATCTCGAAAGATAATCGAAGATATCTTGCCAGCTCGGATTATAAAAATTTTATTTCTTTCGATATCTTTTTTATACATTTTTCATTTTTCATAGAGAAAACTTTGTTTGTATGGAAAAATAATTTGATATTTTCATTTCAGGATACTCGAAATTGTTTAAAATTACTAAGAAAAGTCGTTTAAAATGAAATGTTTGGATGATTGTGTGTGTGTGTGCGTGTGTGTATGATTTGTTGTTAAGACTTTGACTCTCGCAATTTCATAATATTTCGGGATCAAATTTGATTGACAAATCGATTATTATTATATGAAAGTATGGGATTGAAAATTGGCGTCAATCGGTCGAAGAGTTTTATGTTATTTGTTGATAAATCAATTTTCGATACAAATTTATTAAAAATGAACAAACTATATAGAATTTGGGCAATTAATTGTTTATTTTGAGAATTTAATTGATGTTAGTTAACATTCGATAACTTTTTAACTGTAAAACTTATCGGGCTGAATTTTTCTACACAAATGAACTAACATTGTACAATTATTGATTCAGAATTTAGCGATAACTGATCGATTGGTTAAATTTTTATGAAATTTAACATTTTGCTAAATTTAATAAAAATATTACTGAGATTAATTAATATCACAAATCTCTTCAACTTCTTGTAATGTTGATAAAAATGTTTCAAATAAGAATTTAGCACGATGCTAATGAATTATTTTTAATATTCTATTGTTGAAAATCTTGTAAATTTTGAATTTATGAACATAGCTGGGTGTACCCAGGATTATAACAAATATTCGGAGGGACAAACTTATAATTTTCCTACACAAATGTACTAACATTGTATAATTATTTATTCAGAATTTAGCGATAACTGCAATCGATTGGTTAAATTTTAATGATACTTAACATTTTGCTAAATTTAATAAAAATATTACTGAGATTAATTAATATCACAAATCTCTTCAACTTCTTGTAATGTTGATAAAAATGTTTCAAATAAGAATTTAGCGCGATGCTAATGAATTATTTTTAATATTCTATTGTTAAAAATCTCGTAAATTTTTAATTATCAAGCGCACCTGGTTTGCGCAGGATTATAACAAACCTGCAAAGCAGAAATTGCAAATTGTTTTATCATTATTTTACATCGTTTGCCAAAGCTTCCTCTGCGATGAAGTAAAAATCCATCAATGTACTTCCTCATTGAGATTGCTTTGCGAACGGTTTTAAACAATAAGGAAGCAATTTCCGTGCTTTTTACTACGCTGGCTACTTTGTAAAACGATTTTTCTGCTCGTAACATTGATCAATTATATAACCACGCATCAGATGTTTACTAAAAATGTATTTTTGTATATCTCAATGATAAATATTAAATAATTTTGATATCCGACTGAGCTGCCAATTTTTAGTGACACACAACATAACGATTTTCCAAAAAGAAACCCTTTTTTCTTAAAATGTTTACATTGGTTAAATAATAAAACAAAATTTAACTAAATGAAATAATTAGTTCGATTTTAATCATAAAATTGTGCCATCGGTGTGTCACATTGACACAACTGATGACAAGAATGAAAAAAAATCGAAAAACATCAACAAGTTAAACATTTCTTAGATCGATTTTCATAAAACGATAATTTCAATTGAACAATTAAATTCAACGATATTATAATTAATTAAACGACAAAATGTAATTATTATTTGAAAATAATGATAATGAGATACGAGAGTAAAAACAAGGTCAAGAATTTATGAATTCCTCAGGAGTAAACTCGATGCGAAACAGAGTCAAGTATCCCAGACGTTAATTTCGTTCTTGAACTTGTCGTGGTATCCCGATCGCCTCGAGGCATTCGAGAGATCGCATTTCAATGGACCCTGGCAGACGCTGTAACGTTGGTTCACCTACATTCTCACGGATTTTCCGTAGCTCGGTATCTCGCTACGAGTACCGCGTACTACTACAACAGTATTAACGAACGTATTATATTATACCACATAGAATATATCGGTTAAAAGAATTAGAGAGGATAGAACGAAGGTGAGAAAAAGATAAGGAAAGAGTGAGAAAATAAAAGAGAGGGTACACGCTGGTACTTTAGTGCAACTAAAACCGTAAGCATACAATGATTACAATGTTCTTGGCGAGCATAAACGTTGCATACATTCAAGTGCAGAGCTGAAGCTATAGCGTAATTGTATAGTTGTAGTGCGATCATAAATAATCCCGAGGATAGGTTAAAGAAGTTGGTGTGCTAAAGGATTAAAGAATGGAGAGCACAATAGCTGTCTTGGTTCGCCGGAATTAATTGTAGAAGAAGATAGAAAGAGAGAAGAGAGTCAAGGAAGAGAGAACGCTACCGAGCTCTCTCTCTCTCTCTCTCTCTCTTACGTTAATTACCCGAGTGGAACTTTGCGAAATCGTGTCGTACCGTAATTTTAATTAGTAATTAGTAATGGATCGAGGAATACAGTGAATTTAACGAGCGAAGCGAGCTCTACTCTCCAACAAATACAATTCATTTCACACTATTTACTAACTCGATCAAAGATTTTCACACATTCAATGGTTATATATTAAATACGGAGAATTATAGAGTCGAAGATACTCGAGGTTTAATGTGACATAGACAATTTTTTTTGTTTATCTTTAATATAATTTATTTATTAGTTTATTTGTAATTATTTATGTTGTTGAAAACATTCGATTATTCGTAATATCGGATTTTTCAATTCTTTTATAAATTCTTTTAATTATTTTTAACTACGATATTTAAAAATGTACAATACAACGGATAACGGTCAATGTATCGATCGGTATATTTTACTATTGTTTTATTTTTTGCAGAGAAACCTTTGTTCTCCCGAGATTTTTTTTTATGAGATTCTTGTGGCTCAAAATAATCTTAAAAGTCGTCAAATGTCGCTTAGAAAACAATTTCTGAATAGGATGTGTGTATGTGCGTAGGTGTGTGTACGTGTGTGCGATTTCGAACGAGCGGTTTACAAATTTTGCAGAATATCTACGAATTTCCTGTATTTAATTTAGTAAAATTCAATCGAAAATTGAGTTGACAAATGATCGGTGATTGAAAAAAGTATCGAATTGAATTTAGCGTGAATCGCTCGGAAAGTTACAATTTCGTGTTACTTTTCTTTTTTTTTTTTTTTTTAAATGCCTGTGCGTGATTTATGCTCGCGCAAATATCGAACGATCGGCTTATTTTTTCTTAAATGAATTGATCAATGCCAAAGAATTTTCTGTATTGAATTTATTGAGAATCGTTCGAGAGATTGAAAAGATATTTTTAAAAATGGCAAATTTGTTCATATTTTAATGAAAATCACCATAAAAAATGTTGTTAAATCTGAGAAATCTTTCCAATCTCTTTAAACAATTGAAGCATTCGTTGTACCGAATTATACAATTTTGCACAATTTTTGGTTAAATTGATCAACGTCCTTTTTTTTCTATAAAAGAAACAACGTGTACTGCGATTTAAAAGAATTAGAAATCAACGTACAACCTTCTACGTTTTTTTCTTTTCAATTACACTTAATTCTAAAAAACGTGTCAATTTGAAATTTGCACATTGCTTCCTCGTGATTCACGCTAACCAACAGAATATTCTTCTCCGTAGAGAATGGTTATCTCAATTCTGGTTTCCTGATTGGAGGAAGTGATATTAAAATAGCAAATTTCATTAAGTTTAAACCCTTTAATAGATTCTCATCAAATCTAAGACCAAGTATCCTTGTATCCTAGCCAATTTGTATGCCAAGTTTCATATTTATAGATGAAAATTCAGTAAAATTAAAGCAAAAATAGATTTTTTATTTAAAAAAATTTACAAAAATTCGTGATTCAATAAAATTTGAACGCCTCGATCGATTTATACCAAACTCGATACCAAAGAATCTTGTCCCATGATCTATTCTTGTAGAAAGTTTAAACTCGATAAGTAAAAATTTACAAAAGTTAGAGAACGTACATCCTTTTTTTTTGAAAAATTCAAACAACCGTACAATGAGACATTCGTCAGCGATTTGTGCCAAAAATTGCGGCAAACTGAAGGGGTTCGCAATCCGATGCGTGTGCAAACTTTTAAGATCATCGAGTAACCCGTTTTTGCATGCACACACGCACACACACACACGCGCGCTCGCGCGCGGAAATCATTTAGAAATATGATTTCTCGACGTTTTGGGACTTTTTAAGATATTCTGACATTAAAATCTCGATAACATTTTTTTTTCACAAAAACAGCTTCCTTGAAAGGAAGCAAAAGGAAGATTTGTTAATATTTTAATTTAAAATATCGTCAAAACTATCGTCAAAGAAAATTCAGAAAAGTTAAAGCAAAAATAGATTTTTTATTTCAAAAAATTTACAAAAATTCGTGATTCAATAATATTTAAACGCCTCGATCGATTTATACCAAACTCGATACCAAAGAATCTTGTTCCATGATCTATTCTTGTAGAAAGTTTAAACTCGATAAGTAAAAATTTTAAAAAGTTAGAGAACGTACATCCTTTTTTTTTGAAAAATTCAAACAACCGTACAATGAGACATTCGTCAGCGATTTGTGCCAAAAATTGCAGCAAACTGAAGGGGTTCGCAATCCGATGCGTGTGCAAACTTTTAAGATCATCGAGTAACCCGTTTTTGCATGCACACATGCACACACGCACACACACGTGCGCGCGCGCGCTCTGAAATCATTTTGAAATATGATTTCTCGACGTTTTGGGACTTTTTAAGATATTCTGACATTAAAATCTCGATAACATTATTTTTTTCACGAAAACAGCGTCCTTAAGAGGAAGCAAAATGGATATTTGTTAACGTTTTAATTAAAAATATCGTCAAAACCGTTGTTAAATCTCACGAATCTTTCCAATCTCTTCAAGTAATCGAAGTCGTCGTTGTACCGGAATATACAAATTTGCAAAATGTTACGATAAGTTGATCAACGTCCATTTTTTCCTATAGAAGGATTTATGTGCACCGCGATTTATGAGAATGAGAAATCAACGTGTGCAACCTTCCACGTTTTTTTATTCAATTAAATTTTGTTGATGAAATAATTTAAAAAATGAATATACAAAAAGTTTAAACCATAAAGTCACGTTGATAAAACTTTATGAAAATAATGAAGAACAAATGAAACACGTGATAAATATAATCCGACGATTAAAAAACGTTTAAAACTAAACGAGACTTAAATCCGAAAGCACAAAAGAGAACAAAAACTTTACCATAAACAAAAGTATTTTATGGTAACTCGGGGTACAACCGACTCTGGAAAATATCTAAAGAATTCATTAAGGTTATCAGCTGTACAAAATTGCTTGCAATTTAATGGAATAAAAACAAGTGGAACGACACGGTGGCCCATAATAAGGAATGAATCAAACCCCGTTAGCCACAGTCTCTTAGTTCTATGGCAAAATACTCGCATTCTGTGACATATACCAACCTCATTGTATAATAGTTTACCGTAATACCGTTGGTACTCGCGCTATGCATTATTCAGCCGGAGATGCATACGCCATGTATTTTTAACAGTGAATCACGTTAGATCGTTGCAGTAAATTTTCGAGTGATAATATGGTACGCGCTCTCACAGTTTTACCGCCCTACCGTGTGACATTATGTTACATTTTATAGAAAACGTTCCCTGGCAGTTGCGTTATTTTACATGACGAAGCGTTGGCAACTATCTTACACGTTTCTACAGTCACGCCATCAGTTTACATTGATCTATTTATCTCGGTTGTATCTACTTACACTTGTAAGCTATCAAATGCTTTCGTAGATATATTTATCCGGCGTGGTAACTCGATGTAATCGAGAGTAGAGGAAAACAGAAGCTCGGTACTTTCCATCAATAATTGGAATCGTGAACTTTCTACAGTTAAATGAACAGTGATTGTCGTGCGTTAGAGTCTACATGAATTTATGGGATGGATTTTTTAAATGGGGGTTGAAGGATTGACGAACAAACTGGGAAAATGAGTATCAAGATGTCAGTGTGACGTTTAATCACGTTTAACAAAATGTTCAAGGGTTACACTGGTTCGATTCATAGATAAAGTTAGTATTTTAATAATAATCTATGCACCAGTAGTTAATGGAAAATCAACGTCACCCTTAACCCTGTGATAATATACATTTTTTATCGTCGTAACCATTTAAATCTTTATTTAACTGAGTAAAAGATTGCACAAACGAAATTTTTGTGTGGTTAAGGGTTAGAACGTTATCCCGTCACTCCTGTACAAGTTATCACAAACCTTAAGTACACTCTAAAGCACTCCGGTTGAGCAGATGATGACAAGTTAGAAAATAATGACCGAAAGTAATTACGACGGAATAGACCTCGTCTATTCCGTCCCAGACGACCTTTATTTATGGATTTTTTTATGGGGAATAAACGATTGACGAACAAACTGGGAAATTGAGTATCAAGAAGTCATTGTATCTCTTAACCACGTTTAACAAAGTATTCAAGGGTCACACTAGTTCAATTTATAGATAAAGTTAGTATTTTAATAATAATCTATGCACCAGTAGTTAATGGAAAATCAACGTCACCCTTAACCCTGTGATAATATACATTTTTTATCGTCGTAACCATTTAAATCTTTATTTAACTGAGTAAAAGATTGCACAAACGAAATTTTTGTGTGGTTAAGGGTTAGAACGTTATCCCGTCACTCCTGTACAAGTTATCACAAACCTTAAGTACACTCTAAAGCACTCCGGTTGAGCAGATGATGACAAGTTAGAAAATAATGACCGAAAGTAATTACGACGGAATAGACCTCGTCTATTCCGTCCCAGACGACCTTTATTTATGGATTTTATTATGGGGAATAAACGATTGACGAACAAACTGAGCAAATGAGTATCAAGATGTCAGTGTGACGTTTAATCACGTTTAACAAAATGTTCAAGGGTCACACTGGTTCCATTCATAGATAAAGTTAGTATTTTAATAATAATCTATGCACCAGTAGTTAATGGAGTATCAATGTCATCCTTAACCCTGTGATAATGTACATTTCTTATCGTCGTAACCATTAAAATCTTTATTTAACTGAGTAAAAGGTTGCACAAATGAAATTTTTGTGTGGTTAAGGGTTAGAACGTTATCCCATCAGTCCTGTACAAGTTATCACAAACCTTAAGTACACTCTAAAGCACTCCGGTTGAGCAGATGATGACAAGTTAGAAAATAATTACCGAAAGTAATTACGACGGAATGGACCTCGTCTATTCGATATATAAGTTCCGTAACATGACACGAGTGTCAAGAAGTCATTGTGTCTCTTAACCACGTTTAACAAAGTATTCAAGGGTCACACTGGTTCAATTTATAAATAAAGTTAGTATTTTAATAATAATCTATGCACCACTAGTTAATGGAATATCAACGTCCCCCTTAACCCTGTGAAAATGTACATTTTTTATCGTCGTAACCATTTAAATCTTTATTTAACTGAGTAAAAGATTGCACAAACGAAATTTTTGTGTGGTTAAGGGTTAGAACGTTATCCCGTCACTCCTGTACAAGTTATCACAAACCTTAAGTACACTCTAAAGCACTCCGGTTGAGCAGATGATGACAAGTTAGAAAATAATGACCGAAAGTAATTACGACGGAATAGACCTCGTCTATTCCGTCCCAGACGACCTTTATTTATGGATTTTATTATGGGGAATAAACGATTGACGAACAAACTGAGCAAATGAGTATCAAGATGTCAGTGTGACGTTTAATCACGTTTAACAAAATGTTCAAGGGTCACACTGGTTCCATTCATAGATAAAGTTAGTATTTTAATAATAATCTATGCACCAGTAGTTAATGGAGTATCAATGTCATCCTTAACCCTGTGATAATGTACATTTCTTATCGTCGTAACCATTAAAATCTTTATTTAACTGAGTAAAAGGTTGCACAAATGAAATTTTTGTGTGGTTAAGGGTTAGAACGTTATCCCATCAGTCCTGTACAAGTTATCACAAACCTTAAGTACACTCTAAAGCACTCCGGTTGAGCAGATGATGACAAGTTAGAAAATAATTACCGAAAGTAATTACGACGGAATGGACCTCGTCTATTCGATATATAAGTTCCGTAACATGACACGAGTGTCAAGAAGTCATTGTGTCTCTTAACCACGTTTAACAAAGTATTCAAGGGTCACACTGGTTCAATTTATAAATAAAGTTAGTATTTTAATAATAATCTATGCACCACTAGTTAATGGAATATCAACGTCCCCCTTAACCCTGTGAAAATGTACATTTTTTATCGTCGTAACCATTTAAATCTTTATTTAACTGAGTAAAAGATTGCACAAACGAAATTTTTGTGTGGTTAAGGGTTAGAACATTATCCCGTCAGTCCCATACAAGTTATCACAAACCTTAAGTACACTCTAAAGCACTCCGGTTGAACAGATGATGACAAGTGAAAAAAAAATAATTACCAAAAGAAATTAAAGCGATGGACAAGAATTAATTCGCCATACTCGTCGAGATAGTCGAGCGAAGACGAATGTTACGCCAACTTGTCGGATCCTTCGAGTTTCACCTAATCTATGCCTTTTGAAACGTTGTATCGTCCGGTTGGCTGCGATCAGGAGAGATCTGCTCGTCTATTGTCTCCTCACTCACCAGTTCATCGCCAAGATGCGTTGCGAAAGGAAGAAAAAAATATCTTTTGCATGGATTATGCACGCTTCGCGAACAACGAGAGCCACGAGCTTATCACATCATTTATCGTGCCTGCAGCAACTTAAGAGTAGATGATTATAGCTTACACACTATAGTTGCTTGGTATATACGACGTATAGCTATCTCGATGAGTTCGTTCTACTCGAACGAAGATGGACGATCGATTTGTCCTGACTCATCGGAGCGAAAACCTCATCGCGAATTATCCACCCAGTTTCATTTATACACAAAAAAAAAACAAATCAATTATAAATTAAGTTCAGCTTAATCGTTACATTAAGTCTGTTGCTACTTGTGTTAACTAAAACAACGAGTTAACCCCGCTAACAGGTTTTTTTTACCGACCATCGAATGTTATGCAAATGATTTTGGTAATTGTGTTTTTCTTCAAAAGTCCTACAAATTATTAATTCTGAATCTTCTTATCGTCTTAAAAGTCAGATTTTTAACGAAAGATATTGTTAAATTGTCTAAAATTGTGAACGTTTCGATCCATCGTGAAGGCTGTCAACGATAAATGTTATTTCCAAGAAAGTTATTCACTTGTAAATACATTTTTTGAACTAATTTTCGAAAAAATCATTTCATTTTCTTACAAAGTTGTAACATTCATTGTAATTATTAATGATCTTCTATTATCCTAACCATTAAAATACAAAATGACAAAAAATATGTCATTTACTCTTTGTCTTTGATCATAAAATTCGTTTTGTTAGAAGAACGACTGGAATTTTCGCTTAACTCGATCGCTATTAACGTTAATTATATGGATAATACACAGGTTGTTGATGCGTGTATACGTCTGCATGATCGGAATACACGTCCGCATTTTACGAGCGACAGTTTGGAGCGAGCGTGCTCGCGATGGAATCTACGGTGGCTTAAGATTCTAAGAGCTATATGTATACTTGTTTTGCTGGTACATAAGGGTGCGCCTTATAGGTATATCGAGGACCGTAAGACCCCATGCACCTTTCGAGACATTGAACGAAGATATTCGCTCCGGCAGGTTCCTCGACTCGGCTTTCGTCATTGAACTTGTTCTCGCCAAGTCAGTGATCGCTCGCACCTGCATCATTTATCGTACGTTAAATAGTGTGACGTATTTATCGTAACGATGATCGTCATCATCAACGACAGTACCGTAGAGGAAAGATGTCGATTATTATCATTAAATCAATATCACAAAATAAATTATAATGAAACCTTAGCTTCTATATAAAAAATCAAATATATTAATTATTTGCTATGCTACACATTCCATGTGAATGTTTGAATTAAACTGTACGAATGTGATTAAATGTAATTGAACGATGAAAATTTTGTCAAAAGTTGATATATTAATGCTCTGACTGCGTTAAGTCGAGTTAGGGTTGGCAAAAGTTTTCTAAGAATCTTCAGAAATGTATTATTTACAGAATTTATCATTAAAAAAAAATATATATATATATTTGCAAGAGGAAAATGCAACTTCATAAGGAAAGGCACTTTTCCTTCATCTATCGACCCCAAAAACGTTTTCTCATTTTTCTAATATTACCGGCAACCAATGATCAAATTAATTATTACAACGTAATCAATTTTGCTTGTTAAACGAGTCGATAGCAAATATTTTAATCGTTGGCAAACCATCGGTGATAGGAACTCGCGGATGTCCTCGTGGACCTTCACGAATAATTAACATCGGTAAATCAATATCTTAAGACTAATTTTGTTGAGATCCAATGTCGAGTGATTGAAGAACCAAGAACCCTTTCAAAAGTTGCAAAATCAATGTTTTAAACCCGTTAAGTTGAATGAGTCAAGTTAAACAAGCTTATGGGTAATAATAATAATATTTTTGCGGGGTTAGGGGTCGCAAAAGGTTCCTAAGAATCTCCAGAAATCTATTATCACAGAATTTTTCATTAAAAAACGATATTTTTGCAAAAGGAAAATGCACCTTTACTCATTTTCTCAATATCAACGGCAACCAACGCCTTAATGAATAATCATTACAGCCTAATCAATGTTGCTTGTTAAATGAGTTGGGAGTAAGTAATTTAATCGTTGGTAACCAATCGGTAAATAGAACACGCGAATTGACATGGTGGCCCTTAACGATTAATTACCACCGTAAAATCAATTTTACTGAAAACTTAGCCTCTGTGACAGTAAAAATTCCACAACCGTAGGAATGTGATCAAATATCGAGTGACTGAACGACGAAAATCTTGTCAACAGTTGCTAAATTAATGTTCTAACCCTAGTGAATCGAGTTAAACAAGCTTATGGGTAATAAAAATAATATTTTTGCGGGGTTAGGGGTCGCAAAAGGTTTCTATAAATCTTCAGAAACCTATAAACACAAGATTTCTCATGAGAAAAATAATATGTTCGCGAAAGGAAAATGCACTTCCTGAATCTATCGAACCCGAGTACCTTTTCTCATTTTCTCAATATCAATGGCAATCAACGCCCTAATGAATAATCATTACAGCCTAATCAATCTCGCTTGTTAAATGAGTTGGCAGCAAGTAATTTAATCGTTGGTAACCAATCGGTAAATGGAACACGCGAATTGACATGGTGGCCCTTAACGATTAATTACCACCGTAAAATCAATTTTACTGAAAACTTAGCCTCTGTGACAGTAAAAATTCCACAACCGTAGGAATGTGATCAAATATCGAGTGATTGAACGACGAAAACCATGTCAACAATTGCTAAATGAATGTTGTAACCCTGTTGAGTCAAGTTAAACGAGCTTATGGGTAATAATAATAATATTTTTGCGGGGTTAGGGGTCGCAAAAGGTTTCTATAAATCTTCAGAAACCTATAAACACAAGATTTCTCATGAGAAAAATAATATGATCGCGAAAGGAAAATGCACTTCTTGAATCTATCGAACCCAAGTACCTTTTCTCATTTTCTCAATATCAACGGCAACCAACGCCCAAATAAATAAACGTTACAACCTAATCAATATCGTTTGTTAAACGAGTTGGTCACGATTAATTTAATCGCCGGTAACCCATCGGTAGATAAAACTGACGGAAGTTTTTAAGTTCAACTATACCGCTGTTCAACTGTAGGAAGTAACGGTATATAAATGTTATATACACCGCAGAGGATTCTTCCAGACTCGTGATTCCTGAAAGCATGCGTTGTTGCAATGACGAATGTGCGTATATAATTATTAAGAGAGTTTCATCTCCCTTTCCGTAACGTATCTACACTAAATTCCAAAAATTTCTTTCTTATTTGCATCCCACGCGCGCACACGGAGAATCTTACGATTACGAAATTCTTTTTGACCGATGATCACACCAAACCTAAGATCAACATCGTAAAAGCGAATACGGAATTAATATTCCTTTTCATCCAAATTCAGGAGACGATTCTATGAGCGAGTCGTTCGATCTCATGAATAGTTAATTTCGGTGATATTCACGGAAACACCTGAGGTCAATGATCGCTCGCAAAGACTCCAAGTGTCAACGAACTTTTTTCTTTAATTGACAAACAGATGAAAAAAAAAAAAAAAATGTCAATGAAAAAATTAATAATAAAAAAAATTATAATGAAAAACAAATTAATCAGAAGTGTTCCAAGTCAATTTAGTTTTTAAAAAATGCCATTGAGTTATATTTTTAAATATTATTTTGAGGTAAAAAATATTCTATCTCAATTAACGTTTTTTTTTAAATCAACGAATAAGTTTTAAAGCGATCAAAGGCGGAAGACGGTAGAGACAACAACTCTGTAACGCGGAGCAAAGAGGTTGGCATCCACAGTCGAGAGATCACGGTATCGTCTCGTAATTTCATACGCGTCACGTTCAACTGAGCTCGTGGTCGTCGAAGGGGCGCGATCGAGTGCGCGTCGGAGAGTCGTATCCATCGCGAAGAATGTCGAGCTCACGAGATACCGTTTCTCAACAACGATCGACGACTTTGCTGCTATATTTTTTCGTACGAAAGTCGGTTTTCCCGCTGCGCTATCTTCGTTTCACCATTTCTGATGTTCCTTCCGTGTGTGCCTTCGAGCATAGCTCGATCGTACGTCCTTAAACATCGATGTCCAAAGACTCGTAGTAACTCTACATGCACGGAATAGCAAACTCGCTTCCTTGCCATCGTTTTTTCTTATGTAATACCACGAAACGATCTTCTTCGATATTCGTTATCTTTAATTTTACAATTTTCCCAACGATTATTGAGAAAAATCGTTAGACAGATGATTCTACAGATTTTTTTTATTTAAATTTATAAGAAAGGATGTTTAGTTTAAAAGAATCAGTTGAAATTATTAAAAAATTTCATCATAATTATATAACAACAATAAAAAAAACGACAGCATCAACACCCTAATGAAACCGAATAGCTTTTTCAGGACTATTGGTAAAAGTAATTATTAAAAATAAAAGAAGTCCCGATAGTTGCTGTTACCAAAAGTGATGAAAAACTAATATTTTTTTTATAACAAAACCAAATAGCTTTTTCAGGACTATTGGTAAAAGTAATTATTAAATATAAAAGAAGTCCCGATAGTTGCTGTTACCAAAAGTGATGAAAAACTAATATTTTTTTATAACAAAACCAAATAGCTTTTTCAGGACTATTGGTAAAAGTAATTATTAAAAATAAAAGAAGTCCCGATAGTTGCTGTTACCAAAAGTGATGAAAAACTAATATTTTTTTTATAACAAAACCAAATAGCTTTTTCAGGACTATTGGTAAAAGTAATTATTAAATATAAAAGAAGTCCCGATAGTTGCTGTTACCAAAAGTGATGAAAAACTAATATTTTTTTTATAACAAAACCAAATAGCTTTTTCAGGACTATTGGTAAAAGTAATTATTAAATATAAAAGAAGTCCCGATAGTTGCTGTTACCAAAAGTGATGAAAAACTAATATTTTTTTTATAACAAAACCAAATAGCTTTTTCAGGACTATTGGTAAAAGTAATTATTAAAAATAAAAGAAGTCTCGATAGTTGGTGTTACCAAAAGTGATGAAAAACTAATATTTTTTTTATAACAAAACCAAATAGCTTTTTCAGGACTATTGGTAAAAGTAATTATTAAATATAAAAGAAGTCCCGATAGTTGCTGTTACCAAAAGTGATGAAAAACTAATATTTTTTTATAACAAAACCAAATAGCTTTTTCAGGACTATTGGTAAAAGTAATTATTAAAAATAAAAGAAGTCCCGATAGTTGCTGTTACCAAAAGTGATGAAAAACTAATATTTTTTTTATAACAAAACCAAATAGCTTTTTCAGGACTATTGGTAAAAGTAATTATTAAAAATAAAAGAAGTCCCGATAGTTGCTGTTACCAAAAGTGATGAAAAACTAATATTTTTTTTATAACAAAACCAAATAGCTTTTTCAGGACTATTGGTAAAAGTAATTATTAAATATAAAAGAAGTCCCGATAGTTGCTGTTACCAAAAGTGATGAAAAACTAATATTTTTTTTATAACAAAACCAAATAGCTTTTTCAGGACTATTGGTAAAAGTAATTATTAAATATAAAAGAAGTCCCGATAGTTGCTGTTACCAAAAGTGATGAAAAACTAATATTTTTTTTATAACAAAACCAAATAGCTTTTTCAGGACTATTGGTAAAAGTAATTATTAAAAATAAAAGAAGTCTCGATAGTTGGTGTTACCAAAAGTGATGAAAAACTAATATTTTTTTTATAACAAAACCAAATAGCTTTTTCAGGACTATTGGTAAAAGTAATTATTAAATATAAAAGAAGTCCCGATAGTTGCTGTTACCAAAAGTGATGAAAAACTAATATTTTTTTATAACAAAACCAAATAGCTTTTTCAGGACTATTGGTAAAAGTAATTATTAAAAATAAAAGAAGTCCCGATAGTTGCTGTTACCAAAAGTGATGAAAAACTAATATTTTTTTTATAACAAAACCAAATAGCTTTTTCAGGACTATTGGTAAAAGTAATTATTAAATATAAAAGAAGTCCCGATAGTTGCTGTTACCAAAAGTGATGAAAAACTAATATTTTTTTATAACAAAACCAAATAGCTTTTTCAGGACTATTGGTAAAAGTAATTATTAAAAATAAAAGAAGTCCCGATAGTTGGTGTTACCAAAAGTGATGAAAAACTAATATTTTTTTCATAACGAAACCGAATAGCTTTTTCAGGACTATTGGTAAAAGTAATTATTAAATATAAAAGAAGTCCCGATAGTTGCTGTTACCAAAAGTGATGAAAAACTAATATTTTTTTTATAACAAAACCAAATAGCTTTTTCAGGACTATTGGTAAAAGTAATTATTAAAAATAAAAGAAGTCTCGATAGTTGGTGTTACCAAAAGTGATGAAAAACTAATATTTTTTTCATCACTTTCGGTGACTATCGAAGATGAAAAGAGTCCCGATAGTTATCGTTATCATTAGTGGTGAAGAAACTATTGATTTTCCATAAGAAGAATAGGAATAGCAATGTCAATGGTAATAGTAACAGTAGCAATATTAATAACTGACACAATGAAAATATTAAAAATTTCAACAGGTGTTCACGGGATACAGAATGACCCGACATCCTCAAGGCCGTCGAAAGACGAAATCGTTTTGAGCGCGAGTGCCTATACCGGTCCGGAAAGAACCTCGTCGTCTGACCAACGGGACGAAACTCTCCACTTTCAGACGAGTCAACCTGCGCTGAGACTCGAGAGTTCCAAGAGCGTGGAGAACCAAGAAAAAGAATATAAAAATTTTGCATTCAAAGTAACGAGTCCCGACGAATCGTTGGATGTATTGACGTCGTCGAAACACGTTGATCATATCGATGGAAATAATATCGAAGTGAAACCTGGAGATTACTACAGGTACACCCGGATATTTATTTATTTTAATTTTATCATTACGAATTCTTGTTGACATTTATTTATTTATTTATTTATTAAATAATTAATTGCAGAAGCATCGTACCGACAAACAGCGACGATCTTTCGGGGGAAGAACAAGGGGCTCCGCAGAGACGATATCTCTTGTCGGGGCCCCGTCAGCCGGATGGATTCTACCAGGAGCAACGAGATCGTCTTCAGGATCAACTGCAGAGGCAGGCACGCCAAGATACCCTGAGGAGTTATAGCGATCATGCTCCGCCTCCTATCCTGCAGACTATTTCACCAGGAAATAATCGGCAGGCTAATCCTGATATACAGGATATCATCACTGGGATTGTTAAATTGCTTAACGGCAATGTCAACGTCGCTGCCAATACCGTCAGACCTCACAAACCAGTCCAAGCTACGAGGTAAGTTTTGGCATTTATAATAAAAAAAAAGATTTTTTATCATTTAAAAGTAATAATGATAAAATTTTTTAAGTATAAAAGTAATAAAGAACATTTTTTTCTTCAACAACGAGAAATCCTCTCGGCGTAGCCCTTCTCTCGTTTTTCTCGTATTTAATCGACTCAAATATCCTTAAGTAACAAATAGAATATTTGGTTTTGATTTTATAAGCAATAAGTTAAAAAAGAAGTTTTGCTTCTTAATTTTTTTATTGACAGGATCAACAATCGTGGCCCTCCACGTTTGTCCGATCTACCGCCGCTACCCCCGGACTTTGATACTCCCGGAATGAATCCTCCACCGCCACCGGATCATCCTTATCCATTCGAGAAACCTCCAGCACCGGATCGTCCATCGATCAATCAACTTCCACCAGAAAGGCCGAACAGGCCCTTTTTAAATGGCGTACCACTGCCGGAATCTATCGTGCCTCAGGGTAACCGACCCTGGAATCGTCCCTACAGACCTAGTGAGAATATATTTTATCCCAATCATTAATCAAAATTTTTCAAAACATTCCTCAACGATTTTATTTTAACAAAATATATCTCGTAGGTGGAACGAGGCGCCCTATACCTCCGTACAAACCATTGCCTCCGCATGATTCAAGTTTCTTCGACACGGAATCTACAGAAAAGGAGAAGCCTCATCGACAAAAACTTCCGATAAATCACGCCGAGGCCGAAGGATCCTCGAACGAGTCGAACGTAAAACCCGAAAATTCTCAATCAAGCGATAATTCTCACGCGAATGAAGATAAAAATCCTATGGAGCAAGAAGAGACTACGAAAAAGTCACAAAAGTATCAGCCACATTTGAAAGAGGACAAGAAAGTCGCTGAAAATACTTTGATCCTTGGTTCGGACCCTCGACCAATTCCCATACCGAATCATGACAATCAAGAAGAAAATTCAAATTACGATCCTTCAGGATCACATAATTTAAGACCACAACATTCCAGGCCTGCAATATCATTGGAAAGCCAATTTAAAAACACCGCACAACATTCTCAGCAACACAGCAAGCCTCTCGAGACTTCGACAAAACAATTTACCGTAAAAACCAAAGAAGAGAGCACAATTTTCGATAAAGAGACTTTGCCTTCGAATAAAATTCTTCAAAATTCTAGCACCACTTCCAGAAGCGTCACTATGACTACGCTTAAGATCGAGACGAGCTCTTCGGTTCAGGTTATAGAACCGACGAGGACCATCACGGAAATTAAACCCACGATAGTTCCGCTCGAGAGTAATAAGCAAAATACGCCTACAGAGCCTTCTGTTACTTCTTTGAGCGTCAGACCGACATTCATCGAACCCAGTTACGGTTCTCAGGAGGATTCACTCGGTGTCAAGTACACCGCATCGACACCGACCGAAGGATTACCTTCGAGTTTCACTAGAACGTCCAGTCCTGTTGAAAAAACTATCAGTCATCATCATCATAATCATCCAAATCCTACTGCGAGCTTTGAGAAGAGTCAAGCGCCATCCGAACACTTTCCTTACAGACCTAGACCCGGTATTGTCCTCGATGACACGTTGGATTATACCGGAGCTCCTGGTTTAGTTACTCAGAGACCTTACGCTCCACCGAGACATCCACCGATTGGAGATATCTTCGATGTTACCGTTTCAGCGATTCAGGGACCTGGAGGTGGTTCTGGTAAGATTGCCCAAGTGATTGTTACGATTTTATTTATAATAAATATGTTACTTGAACTTAGATATTGAAAAAATGAACAATGAATTGTTCATTTAAGCTCTTGGGGACAAAGAATTCAACTTTTATGAATATTTTTTGTCAAAGATTTCACAAAGATTTGCTGTTTAATTTATAGTCTGACACTAAACTGACAACTCGAAGTACTAAAATTTAACTTTTATCAATATTTCTTGTAGCTGATTGGTCGTATACGAAATTTTTCATATTTTTATCAAAGATTTCACAAAGATTTGCAATTTTATTTTATAAAGAGACTAAACTGACTACTCAAAGTACAAAAATTAAACTTTTATGAATATTTCTTGCAACTGATCGATCGTATACGAAAATTTTCATATTTTTATCAAATATTTCACAAAGATTTGCATTTTCTTTTTATAGATAAACTAAACCGACTACTCGTCAAAATCTCATCGAGTATGTTTGTGTAGAAAAGAATGTGATCGATGAAAAAAAATTATAAAGTACTTTTATGCAGAAACAGCTTTGATTTTATGGAAAAATTGAAAATAATTTTGTAAACATACAGCTGCGATATAACGCAAAATTATTAAATAGATTTGTATAAGAAAGGGATGGATTCTCCATAATTTTGACTCCTCAAAGGGCGAGAGGGAATCCAACGTCTTCAGTTAAAAAAGACGTTTAATGGTTTTTAGCAGTGAAAAAAAATTGTTTCAAAGATCGATTACTCACAACGATCATCCGATGATATAAAAAAATCTTCGATTCGAAATATAACAAATTCTAGATGAAGTTTTATTTTATTTCTCAATACGTTCTATTAAAAAAAAAACAACAATGAATCTTTAAGAACTTTTGATATTCAGGTCGATGGGTTTCTTTAAATAATCAAAACCCCCGGTTAACCCGATAGAAAAATGTAAAACACATTTAATAGTAAGGAATATTTAAACATAAATTTAAAGGGAAGAGCCTTTGCAAAGGAAGGGAAAATGAAAAGAAAACGAATACGAAAATGGCTGTTACATTTCTCCTCCTTTTACTTTGACAAATATAATTTTTGAAAAAAATTGCAATTCCTCTCTGTAACGAATATTTTTAATTTCAGCTGAAAGTGTCAGAGTCCCAGTTAATGTAGGTGCCAGCGATGTGATACTGACATCAGCGGTAGAGGGTCAAGGTTTTGTAAGCATAGATGGAAAGAGAACTTATTTAAATCTCTTCGATAATACGGATCCCAGCAATTCTCCGACTAAAATGGTTCAACCGCAACCAACGAGAACACAAGGTCCACCGACAGTTGGCACGGGGTTAGCACGCGATTTGCATAAATGAAGATCATATCTTTGCATAAAATGAGCAAAATATTAATAAAAATAATAAGAATATTGTTAAATAAAAAAATAATTTATAAGATAAGAGTTTAAAAGTTTTTTAAAAATTCATTGCAGGTACGCTGTACCTCAATCCGACATCACATCGGTCTCTCCGCGTCCGAATGGACCACCGAGAAGACCAACTTTCCATCGAAGACCGACACAACCGCCGGTCAGAATCGATACGTGCATCGTAGGTGATACGAGTACTTGCGATGCCAGTCAGCATGAAGCATGCGCTACTGTTCAAGGTGTCTCAGCTTGTCATTGTAAGCCTGGTTACGCTAGACTTTTGCATTCTTTGCCGTGCAAGAGAGTCATCAGCATTGTAGTTTCGATACGAGTCGATCGAATGTACGAATTAAAGGTTGTTTGGGATCCCGCATTGAGCGACAAGGATTCGGATCCTTATCAAACACTGGCTTACGAGGCAAACAGAGCGGTAAGAAAAATAATAACGAATAATCGTAGAAGAAGAATGATGAAAATTCTATGGAAGAATAGAATTTTGTTAAATTTTTTTGTTATTGTGTCAATAGATCGAGTCAGCTATGTCAATGACTCCTTTCTCCGACGAGTACATGGGTTCCTCGGTGAACAGCGTGTACCAAGGCGACTTGAGTCAAGGACAGGGTGGTGTATTCGTTAATGCGACTTTAAAACTTACTTACGAATCAAGAACAGCCCGGCCGTCACTCGCTGGTGAGCTTCAGAGACATCTTCTCGGTGTTATTCACAGAAGAAACAATAATATCGGTAATAGCGCTATCTACGTTGATAGTCCGCCGGGATCTATCTCCAATTTGCAAGGTGAGCTGACTCCCGAAATTCTTTATTTTATGAATCCTGGAAAAAACACGTTTTTTTTATTTTTAATTAAGAAGTTGACGTTTAGATTAACTAATCAATACGCGATCGTTAATGGTTCTTTAGAGTAGTAAATCTATGCGACAATGTTTTTTGACCAAATATTAAGATTGAATATGTTTGGCAGATCGCCAAAATACACTGGACCCTCGTTATAACGCTGTTTCTCGGATCCATGGTAGGATCCGCGCTATATCCGAATCCGCGTTATAATGAAATGAACATTACATGTAACTAGAGTCTCATAAACTATGCTCCCTAAAATAACTCTGCTGTTATGTAAAATACATTGTAAATGAGTCAGCAGCTTATGCAGCTGTCGGGAGGACCCTCGATATAACGCGGTTGGTTATAACGCGGATTCGGTTATAACGCGGGATTAGCGCGGATCCTACCATGGATCCGAGAAACAGCGTTATAACGAGGGTCCAGTTGATTTTTGTTATGGGGTCCAAGGCCCATCCCGCGTTATAACCGAATCCGCGCTTTATCGAACCGCGTTATAACGAGGGTCCAGTGTATATATATTTTTCACGATTTCTTTAGAAGTTAAAAATCGTCAGGTCTGGTTGCCTCATTGATTTTTAATGAATGAGTGAGCCAATCAGAGTTTACTAAAGATTATTGACTCTATCGTTAAAGATCTTTTTGAGATCGATAACACAGGAATCCAGATGGCGCTGACTCAACCCGGGTTGCGATCTGCCAAAAATATTCCATCTTAATATTTGGTCAAAAAACATTGTCGCATAGATTTATCACTCTAAAGAAACATTAATGACCGCGTATTGATTAATTAATCTGTAGGTTTACCATTTGACGTTAAAAATAGAGATCGTAAAATTAATATTGCCAGAGGGTGGCGTAATCGGTAACGTACCAGGCTAAAATTGTGGAGTTCCCGGTTTAAACCCGGGCTGTGACAGTATTTTTTTCACGATTTCTTTAGAAGTTAAAAATCGTCAGGTCTGGTTGCCTCATTGATTCTTAATGAATGAGTGAAGCAATCAGAGTTGATTAAAAATTATTGATTCGATTGTTAGGGATCTCTCTGAAATCGATAACACAGGAATCCAGACGGCGCTGACTCAACCCGGGTTGCGATCTGCCAAACATATTCTATCTTAATATTTGGTTAAAAAACATTGTCGCATAGATTTATCAATCTAAAGAAACATTAATGACCGCGTATTGATTAATTAATCTGTAGATTTACCATTTGACGTTAAAAATAGAGATCGTAAAATTAATATTGCCAGAGGGTGGCGTAATCGGTAACGTACCAGGCTAAAATTGTGGAGTTCCCGGTTTAAACCCGGGCTGTGACAGTATTTTTTTCACGATTTCTTTAGAAGTTAAAAATCGTCAGGTCTGGTTGCCTCATTGATTCTTAATGAATGAGTAAGGCAATCAGAGTTGATTAAAAATTATTGATTCGATTGTTAGGGATCTCTCTGAAATCGATAACACAGGAATCCAGACGGCGCTGACTCAACCCGGGTTGCGATCTGCCAAAAATATTCCATCTTAATATTTGGTCAAAAAACATTGTCGCATAGATTTATCACTCTAATTAAGAAGTTGATTATAAATAGTTTTCGTTTTAAACTTACTCGTTTATGAGATTATTTTTTATGTAATCATGGGGTAATAATTTATTTGGATGATTTTGTAGATTTGGATGAGTGCGCTTCAACGGAATTGAACGACTGTCATTCCTCAGCAAAATGTACGAATACCTGGGGAGGTTTCATTTGCGCTTGCCGTCCTGGATTTAAGGATCCTCACAAGGACGACGCGAGCGAGTCGGGAAGATCCTGTCTCTCGTGTCCATCGTCACATTGCAGCAATCGGGGAACTTGTTCATACCAAGAGAATCAAATGCAGTGCTCGTGTACTGGAAATTATTATGGTGCTCAGTGCGAAGTTGATGGCGAAGTTGTGGCCGTGTCGATAGGTGCATGCGGCGCAGCTCTCGTAATCATTATCTTGGTTCTCACTTGGCTCGTCATGTGGAGGTAATGTACAAGTTGAAACTGAAAAAGAAAGAATTTCGTGAGATAAATGAAAGCATTTTGTCGATATAATTGCAATTTTGATAAATTAATTTGAATTACTAGAGAAAAAATTCTAATCAAATTCAAATTGGAATGAAAATAAATTAAAGGAGATAAAAAATAAATTTTAATGCATAAATTTCGATTTTTAATTAATTCGAATCACTAATATTCGGGGTAAAATACATATAAATAACTAACATTCGTGGTAAAATACATTCGTATTACTAACAATTGAGGTAAAAACGTTAGAATTAATAATATTCGAGGTAAAAACGTTAGAATTACTAATATTCGAGGTAAAAAAATTCAAATCACTAGCATTTGAGGTAAAATACATTCGAATTACTAATATTTAAGGTGAAAAACATTCAAATGACTAATATTCGAGATAAAAACATTATAATTACTAATATTTGAGGTAAAATACATTTAAATGACTAATATTCGAGGTAAAAATATTGATGTTACTAATATTTAAGGTAAAAAACATAAAAATTAATATAAAATTTACTGTAACCAATATTATATTTCACATTTCTCTTTTTATCATCTGATTAATTAGTCACTCACTCGCTCAATGTGTTTTCTACTAAACTGTTACAGTCGTAGGTGGTCGCGTGAGCAAAAGGCCGTAGGTTCACCGGTTTACGGTTACATGCAAGGTGGTATTCCAGGCACGCTACCAGGTAAAATATGCTTAAAAAAATTCCTACAACTTTCTAAGGTCAATGTTGTTCAACTCACCATCGGATTATTATTATTTATTTAATATTTTTCATCATCGCGCAGGTACGCTCGCCAGAGTTGGTTCCGTTGGAACTTTAGCGTCGGTCAAACAAGGTCCACCGACGAATTTACCGCCGTACATGTGGGCTCACATCGCTGATCACATGGCAACTGCCAATCTTTATGCGGTAAACCGATTCTCCGTTCTAAATTTTTAAACAAAAAAACATATTTCATCATTTTATAATATATTTTTTTCTCATTTTATTAAAACTAGACCGATCCCATGGGACCAACAAGACCGAGCTCCGCTATGTTCGGCTATCCCACGATGAGCGTACACGGTACATTACCTCCGGTACCGCTTCCAAGGCTCCAGGCTCCTCCAAGAGCAAGACAGAGACATCAACCTGAACCCGATAGTTCGGATTCCGAGCCACAGGACAGAGACAGAGCCGATCTCATTCCACAGAGCAGCGGATTTCATGTGCCGCGACCCAAATCTCGCTCGTCCGTCGCCGTAAGTCACATTTACTTTACGTTCTTCTTTTAAAAATACACTTTTTCATTCGCGTTTTATCAAAATTATAGAAAAATCGATATTAATTTCTTTTAACCTTTCCGTAAATTATTCAATTCTGTTAAATATTTAACAAATCAACTAAAATTTCGTTGAATACGATTTTTTTTAATTATAAAAAACTAAATAAAAATATGTTTTTTTTCTACTTTTGGTGGATCATGCCCAAAACTTTAAGCATTTTTCTACCCGCTTAGAGAATTTCTTTATCAGATTACAATTTAATTTATATAATTATTATTTCAGAATCAGAGCGGCATTTACTACGACGTCGAGTACGACCAGGGAGACGCCCAACATTTATCCAAAAACAATATTCCCATGTCGACTTATAGTATGGCGAGACCTTACTATAGAACATGAAGAGAGTCATCCCTTAAATTCGGAATCGTTTCAAAGACGATAACCGACGGGTGTCAAGTGCAATTCGAAGGGAAACGTTATCGATGAACTATCGACTTCGAAATAGGACTATGGGAAGTAGACCCGACGTGTCTATGGTACTATCCTAGCTCAATACTTTATCAAACGGAAAGACTAAAACAATAAAAAATTTATCCATGTTTTATACATAAATATAAATATTTTACAATATATAGAAATAATATTATACGAGTGTAGCTATACGAGTGTCGTATGAATCGAAAGATGATCGTTTACGAATGAAAAGAAAGAAAAAATAAATAAATAATCGTAGAGTTATAATTATTTATTAATTAATTGTATCAATGAGGAGGACTGGTCAGGCGTTTTACGCTGGTGATGGTATCGATTGGGTATAGACGAGCGACTTACTACAATTTTTATTAAACGAATTACCTGCTTGAATAATCAGACAAAAAAATCACATTGAAATCGATTGAAAACAATTGGTTTTCAATGAGATTTTTGTCCATTCAATGAGTTTCAATCTCTTTCAATGGGATTCTTTAAGCAGGTTCACCAACTACTTTCTAGTCCCCTTTGGTTTTTTCTTTTTTGTCAAATAAATAGTTTGACAAATTTTATAAATAATCTTTCATTCAATTAGCATTTTAAACTTAAATTTTTGGACCACAATTCGCCGATTTACAATATTCATGAATAATGTTAATACGAAAGGAATATTTGAATATTTATCTCCATAATTACCAATTGTAATGGCAATTATATCATTTTTATTAAACATTTTTCAAGAAAAATTTGTTGTCCCTGGATTTTTACGCTTTTACAAACCCCACTTTCCCTCGAATTGCGTCCACAGTTGACTTACACACTCACAGAATCGTATTTTTCCGTGAGCCCAAGAACTGTTGTTTGTTGAGAAAATCGCCAAACTCTGGAAAAATTACTTCCCGATTCATGATTTGATGTAACGGCTAAATATTTATCTCGATAATTACCAATTGTAATGGCAATTATATCATTTTTATTAAACATTTTTCATGAAAAACGTACAACACTTTTTTATTTAATTAATTATTTTTAATTATTTTTAAAAAATTTCATCCACCGCCCCTGGGTCTTTATGCTTTTACAAACTCCACTTTTTCTCTAATCGCGTCCACAGTTGAGTTACACACTCACAGAATCGCATTTTTCCGTGAGCCAAGGAACTGTTGTTTGTTGAGAAAAACGCTAATCTCTGAAAAAATTACTTTTCGATTCATGATTTGATGTCACGGTTAAATACTTATCTCGATAATTACCAATTGTATCATTTTTGGTTCCTCCTAGAGAAAGCTACGTTTTCGTGAACTTTTTCTCGAGATTAAAAAGTCCATAAACGTCGAGAAATCATATTTAAACAAAATGTCCGTGTGTACGTGTGATGAACTTGCAAAATTGCAATGGATATATCTCGAGAACGGATTACTGGATCATCTTAAAACTTTGCACACGAGTCAGATCGCAATCCCCGTCAGTTTGATGCAATTTTAGACGTAATCGATAACGGGTGTCTCATTTTATGGTTGTTTGAATTTTCTACAAGAATATACCAGGGGTCAATATTGTTCGGTATTGAGTTTGGCAACAATCGATCAACACGTTTTAATTTAATAGAATCATAATTTTTTGTAATTTTTCGAAAAAAAATCTGTTTTTGCTCTAACTTTTGTAAATTTTCATCTATCAAATTGAAACTTGTAATACAATTTAGTTAAGGGACAATGATACTTGGTATTGAATTTGGTGAGAATCGATTAAGGGGTTTAAACTTAATAAAATTTGAAATTTTACCAAATTTTCAATTTCATCGAAATTTTTAATACCACTTTCTCTATGAGAAAGCCACAATTAAGGTAACCATTATCCGTAGAAGAGATTCCGTGGGTTGGCAAGAGTCACGAGGAAGCAATGTGCAAATTTCAAATTTGCACACTTTTTGTATTAAACATTTTTGAATAAAAATATACGACGCTTTCTCATTTGAATATTAAAAAGAAATTCGATTTACCGTATCGAGGGTCTTTACACTTTTGCAAACTCCACTTTCCTTCTACAGCATCGCCCGGTGTGGATCTAGGAAAGTGAGGCAGGAAACTATTTAGTACAAAAAATCGTCGATAACTAGAAAAATAATTTCCCGATTAATGATTCGATGTATCATGATTAGGCGATTACCTTGACTGATAATGTCCAATTGGACTAGACGGTGATGTCCAATTATTCTGTAACTAAATAAATAAAATCAATCAATCAAAAAAGATAAAACAGAAAACGAAATAAAGAATCAAAAACCAAAGTAGCCAACGTAATTTTTTTCGAACCAAGGACACATTCGACGTAATAAAAAAAAAAAAAACGAGGGCCATTAATTAATTGCTGAGCGAATGACGTCTCGAATTATAAATCATCATTCGTTATATATATTTCTTTTCAATTAGATATTTAATATATTTTTCTTGTTGTCGTAATTTTAAATACAATAAACATTTGAAGAGTCAACGGTGTCGGGTCACATCGTTCATTATAACTCTTTCAAGCCATTCCAACGAAAGACAATAGCCCGAATGAGCAAGGAGAATTAATAACGAAAATCACACATTGACATTACACACAGAACGTGTATTATTGTTTGTTTGATAATTAAAAAAATTGTTGTGCCAACGCAATCGGGATATCGTGTTTCGAAGCAAGGCGACTTAGTCGATTAACGTAGATGAGAAGACGCCGACAAATATAAAAAACATTGTATAACTAACGTATCTCCACCAATCTTCTAAACGTTTCGCGATTCAAATTGCGATACAGATATATTATTTATTTATTTTCTTTCAATATACTTATCAATATATAATAAATATGAAATATGCGTAGTTAAAATCGGTTAATGCTTTTACGCAAAAGTTTTCTTTTGTTTTGTTTTTTGTTTTTACGATGTCCAATCGAGGGAGGAAGAAGGAGCATGCGAAGTATTTGGATAAAAAATTTGTTAAGAATCACATGTCTCTTGTTAACAAGATAAGTTTGTGTTAGTCTGTGTCTATGTGTGTGTTTGTTTGTTTCTATGTATTTGTGTAAAATATCGACGATGGTCGGGAAGTTTAACTTCGACTCGCGATTATTTTCTTTTGTATATAACTTTAAGGAAGCGAAAGACACTTGTCGAATGGAATACGCGTGAGGTAAACGTCCCAATAATCAACTAAAAACGAGAGATCGGTATCGTACTATGTTAAACTGGTGCCTAAATATCTTTTTTTTTCTACGTTTAATCATAGGATGACCGGGTACTCGTTCCTGGTTGGTTATTGGGAGTTTACGTCATTCGATGATTCACAACTTGGAACGATTGCTATGCGACGAACCCATAGGAATATAAATGACGTCGATAGTGCAATTTAATTTACGATTCATTAACCAATTTATCAATCCAGGAAAGTCCACCGATGAAAAGCAAATGTAAAATATTTTTATGAGTAAGAAAAATGTATCAAGAATCTTGTGTTATTGATTATTCGTAACGGTTTTCTAATTCTGTAAAAGAAAAATCCTTAATTCGAATAATTTAAATATTTGTTTTAATTAAAATGAATAATTGAAAGTGAACCGACAATTTTTTCGATTTGACAATTTTTTTTTTGACAAAAAAGAAGTTCTTTAAGAACGATCAAACGTAAGAAATAATTAATACGATTTGTTTACAGATAACAAAAAAAAGAATAAATGACTTTTTTTCTGCTGAAAACGTTGGACTTTCCTTCACGTTCATCTTAATAAATTTATTTATTTATTTATTTATTAAATTGTCATTTTTTAGTAAAAGTTTCAAATTTACGTGTGAGAGATACTTGGAAGGCAAAGAGTGGATGAACATTTGGTGCTTTCGCGGCTCAACCAGCGAGATGTTTAACTCGGTGAGCGAGTATCGATGGCGAATGCCAAGAGCGAGACGTTATACTATCGTCGTTCGAACGTTGGCGAGAGAGTAATATGTGCGTCAAGTGCGCAAAGAGGAATATACAGTGGCAACATACTCGAGAATCCAATAACACGGGTTTACACCTTCTATCGACCAGTCGCATTCGCTACACTTGTGCTCTACAAACCATCAACGAAGGCTAACATTCGTTCCTTTTGAAAAAGCTACCCCATCTAATCGTGGATAAAATTATTGCAAATACACGCAACGTTCTCTAACGGAAAAACTACTGAAATTTCATATATTTCTTTGGTATTTAATTTTCGTTGTCAAGGTTACGATTTACACGGTAGCTAGAAAAAATATATTCGTTGACTCGCTGATCGTGTTGTTCGATGTTGGAGTATTGGTCGTTTGATAATAGTATCACGATTAATTCGAGGATATTTATCGACGGTACGCTACTTTATTTTTAAACGATAGGATTCTAGAATATTTCACGAATTTATCACGCGCACACTTAATTCTTTTGCCAACGAACGAACCTCTGGATAGAGCTCACGTTTCTTTTTTTTTTTCTTTATCGTTTTTTTTCTTCTCTGTTTAAATAGTACAAACAGTAGTATCAGATAAGAATGGTAAAGGTATTCAAAGTAGAAAGTGTAAAGTATCACAAGAATCACAATAATCGTTATTAGAATTACATTATTATCGCGATAAGTAAAAACGCGATTTGCCCTGGAAGCTGCCTGCTAGAAGAAACGAATTATCTTCTTGATGCCTCGCAACACATCAGTCTTTCGTATGATTATCTATTTTATTTTTTTTTTTAGATACGATCGACGCCAGAACATTTCTGCGGATCTTCAGGGATGCGAGAGAGGGAGAAATGTGGTAAGAGAGAGAGAGAGAGAGAGAAATAGTAAAATAGAGCACGCGTATCGCGTCGGGCTCACGAAGATGAAGAACACTCACGAAAAAGGCAACTTGGAACTCGCACGCGAACGAATTCCCGTGAGAAAATTATGTTAAGATACGAAAAAACGCGATTTTCTTCTTTTTCATTGGAATTTCAAACGATGCGCTACGTACGCGCTTTGCTAAATCGTCATTTTCAAGCACAAGCAATCGTTACTTCGCTGATTGAGTTTTAAAAACATCTCCGTTCTTCGATAAAATCGCTACAACGATATCAATGCTGAGATTATTTATTTTTTTTTGTGCTCTTTTTTCTTTTGTAAATTATTTTACTTTTGCTTGTTATCTTTTTGATCTTCGAGCCAGCACTCTGCTGAGAGACGTTTTTGTGAGTCATTTGGCTCAGCGTTTACTTAATTTGGCCAAATTTTATGTTGGTCGACGATACGCAATGAATTTGTGCTGTTGACGATTGATCGTTCTGCAGATTTTTACCCAAATCCTTAGGCCGCGCGTACATGCGCACACACATTCGGTGACGACAATGGAAAATCGCAAGGGCATTCGCGACCTGTAAAGCGGATAATATCCACCAAAATATCTTTTTCTAATTGGTCGTCGGTTGGGGTTTTGCTTGTTGCGCCACAGGATTCACGCTCGGTCTGTAGAATCGAATGACTAGTTGCTTCAGGCTCATTACCGTGCCGATACCTGAGCCTTGATCCATGTTTATAAACATATCGAGATTATCCTTGCAGGCTGAAAAAATCGAAGAAGAAATAATTACAACAGGAATTTATTTTTCATTCTTGACAAACATTGATCAAATAATTTTCAGCGTACCGCACGTGTCAATTACTTCAATTACTTATTTCTTATTGGACAAAAACAAATGATAAAAACCATTTTTCAAATGAGATAACAACTTTGAAAGCTTTTTTCATTCGTTAAATCAAATGAAATCTTTCTCCGAAGTATTATTTTCATACTCTCAAATGAATTCTTGAAAAATATCTTACGAAGCAATTTAAACAGATTTTTTCTCCCTCGTGCTGAGAATATTTCAATATTAATTCGACGTGAAGCTTAAGATGATTCGATATACTTTCAGTAACTATGATTGGTGACAGAAACTGTAATCCAATCGACTCAGAAACGATTTATGTTTTAGATAAAAGAAAATTCGGTTTCATTGCAAAGCAGATGGTTGAAGTGAAACCGAATTTGCTTTCGGATAGAATTTTGATAATTGTATTACAATTTCTCTCAACAATATAAATTTTTAAAGGTTTCACTCACAATCCCGTTGCTAAATTTACGAAAACATTTTTCTCGGACAAAGATTTCGTGAAACATTTTTATTTGCGAGGCTCCGTTGTTCATGAAAAAATCTGTGTTCGAGAAAAAAAAAACGACAGTCTTTAAGGTGAAATGTTTGTATCGAGCCTCCGTTTAACCCTTTGCGGACCGAGCGCTCTTCACCGTTTTGTTCTAGCAGGTCCGCGCTGAATCGCAAGTGCGAAATGCGATGTCGAGCTACACTCGACATAGGACGTGCCAGAACGAAATGCGATGTCGAGTCACACTCAACACAGGACCGCGAAGGGTTAAAGAATATCGATAAGATTGCAGGTTGAAAAAAAAAAAAAGAAAAACAACATAGAAACGTACTCGATGTGCAAATCGGTGGATAATCAGGAGGAGTCTTGATCCACGTGCCATCCTCGCGTTTCATGTGTTGCCGATTTGAGGCAAAGTTCTGTAAGTACGCGGTGGCAGGCACAAGTCGGAATCTTCTGTGATATTCGGAGCGCAACGCGTCGTCCGATCGAAATGTCTCAGTCGCGTATTTCCAAAAATGCGTTGGATAAGGTAAAGCGCTATCGAGATCATAGACAACGGCGCGTTCGTCCGGTGCGTAAATTAAGATAACGTGATAATCCTGGAAATAGAAGAAATATAAATGAAATGAAATAAAAATAACTTTGAGAATACGACGGGGTGAGTCGTTATATATGCCAAGCTATCTACCAACCCATACAACCAGCTTGTCTTCGTCCTTTCCAGCTCGCTGACGCCAAAGAGGAACGCTTCTGCCTGGATTGCTGATAAAAGCTACGTGACAATGTTGCAATTCCGATGCGTGCCTCGTCGCCACATCTTGACAAAGCTTCCAGACGTTTTCCTCGCTGAAAATACATCGGAGTCAAAAATATCTTTAACAACTTTATCTAAGTTTCTACAAATTTTTCTTAATATCATTTAAAGACTCGATGAGTTCTCGCCTGATCAACCCTGTAGGGTTCTGATTAGTCATCTACAGAAAGGGCGAGCGGTCTTTAAAAAAATCACAAAAAAAAATATCTTCACAACTTTATCTAACTTGCTACAAATTTTCTTTATTATTATTTAAAGACTGTAAGTTCTCGCGTGATCGACCCTTTTGGGTTCTGATTACTCATCTACAGAAAGGGCGAGCGGTCTTTAAAAAATTGACAAAAAAAAATATCTTTGATAACTTTGTCTAACTTTATACAAATTTTTATTAATATTATTTAAATACTTTATAAATTCTCGCATGACCGACCCTATAGGGCTCTGACTACTCATCTACAGAAAGTGGGGGGAGGAGGGTGGTCTTTATATAATTGACAAAAACAACATCTTCCACAACTTTATCTAATTTTCTACAAATTTTCATTATTATTATTTAAAAACTTGGTAAGTTCTCGCGTGATCGACCCTTTAGGGCTCTGATTACTCATCTACAAAAAAGACGAGCGGTCTTTAAAAAATATCTTTGATAACTTTGTCTAATTTTGTACAAATTTTAATTAATATTATTTAAATACTTAATAAAATCTCGTCTGACCGATCCTGTAGGGCTCTGACTATTTATCTACAGGAAGGGCGGGCGTGGTTTCAAAAATCATTATCACTGTTATCACATTTTTTAAAAATCTTAATTAACTTTCATCCGAATGGCCCTGTAGGGAGGAGTCTCGGAGGGAGGGACCCGGACTCATAGAACGACGATATGGGGTTTCAAAATAATAATAATTATTATGACTTCGAAATTATTACCTCGAGTTGCTAGTTCGAATTTTTGTGTTCGATAAATCAAATTGTTTCGAATATTTAAAAGAATTTATCGCTTTCTACAACTCCTACGTAGGATGATTTTATGTTAAAATTGACAGAGAAAACATTTTGAAATACGAAAAGTTGGAGTTTTATTAATAACAATCGAGAATTTAACTCGACTTCGACTCAATCTCGCTTTCTACAATTCCTACGCAGAATAATTATATTCGCGACATAGAACGCATTTTAACTTAAAAATATCAGAAAAAAACGTGATGAAAGACGAAAATTTCGGAGTTTATTACCAACGATCAAGAATTTAACTCTACCTCGACACAATAATAAAAATTTCGCTGTCATATATCATTATCCTTTTATATTCGAATCAAGCGCGAGAGTACAAAGCCACAGCAAGTAAAATAAAAATTCCAACAAAACGTCTTTTCCTTGGTCGTTTGCCGAGTTGAGAATAATAAAAGGTTCGCGTGATTACAATGTTCGTGCGATTTATCGTCGTGCATGAATAATTAATAGTTAGCGAGCGTGCGAGTAAAAGAGTGAGAGAGAGACAAACGCACGTAACTCGTATGTTCGCGGTTTATTCGTATAAACTTCCAAAGAATTTGACGAATCGTAGTCTCCGTACACGCGCCATTTTTCAAACAACTTAGTAACGAGCTTCGCGATTCGTTCATAACGATCAGTAGCCAGTGAGGACAAAAAAAAATGGCGGACGTGCTGCCGATAATGCGGCGTTGGTCTCGCGCGCCACTGACTTTATCCCCCTTCCCCCAGCCCTCCCTGACCGTGGAGGTATCGATCCGATGCATGATCCGCCGCAGTGGGGCATTGTGAAATATTTCAATAAAATTTTCCTCCGCGCGGACTTTACTGAAATGTCATAAGAAAATTCGATAATGCGATTCGTTATCTTGTATTTGAAACTCACCAGTAACAGCTCGTGTAGACGCAATCAGCGGGTTTCGTAAAAAGCGGTATGAGGGGCTTAGCGTTACCAGCTACACGCGGTTCCACGGCCATTCTTTGTTTACAAGTCTCGCTATTCGTCAGAAAAAGAAAAATATTATCGACGGAGAGCGAGTTGTTCTCGTTTTTATCACAATTCGAAGTTGGAGCTTGTTCTGTCGTTAGCTCGATGCGTTATCGCGGGCTATCATATCGATTGTTATATGGGAGAAAAAAATAATATAATACAGGTGTCGTTTATCTCGCGTTTTGTTAGAGAGATAGAGAGAGAAATATAATTAAATTCGCGAGCGTCCTACCATCCGGAACATTGTTTAGCTACTGTTCGTGCGGTAGTCGTTCGCTGTACTCGCGACTCGTTACTGGGACGATTCGGAAACACGCATGCGTCCTAAACGTCAACTCCACCGAAGCGTTATAGGTTTTTCCGAGTGATTTTTCCTCGGAGATGCATGAAAATTGTAAAAGTAGATGCACGGTTGCTCTTGTTTCTCTTGATATGATTTTACCGCCTACCTACGCGTAGCCTTTTGCCATTTGCGCCCAAGTGCGCTCAACTCGACTGATGATAACGCCTTCGCATTTTTTTTATCGACGTACCCACACATTTTATGAATAAAAGCAGATGAATGAATGAATGGAGTACAAAGTCGTGTGAAAATCGATTTACTTATCACTAATCGTCACTCGGAAAACAGACAACGTCAAAAATGTTGAGCATTCAGTATAATATCGATTACGTTTACCTTTCAATGGCGACCACGAGATCGCGGTGGCGACACCGTCGCGAACAGCTGATGACAGAAAGACCTTTTTTTTTCACGTAATCAATCGTCGCTTTCTATTTTAGGATTACCAACACTGTAAAAGTGTTCTTTAGAAAAATTCATTCAATTGAAACGATTTATACATCAGTTGGATATCGTTTCTACAGAAACCAACTCTACACGGATCCCACTCGACACATGCGATTATACACAGCGTCAATGCGACACAGCAAAACAGTACACAAGACCGACACTGTACCGTGTACAATTATGTTGTATCGACTTTTGTGCGTGCGCCTTTTTGCTGTGTCGAGTGTAGAATAGTGTTGGACTATTGGAAGTACACTGTTGGACTGTGTACAACTGGGTGTGGAGAGTTGTATCCTACAAAAACAATATCTTTCCTATTAAATTTAATCTACACGTATGATGTGAAATTAACGAACGGTGTGCTAAACACATTAAACAACTCATGGTTAATATAAAAATCGAAGCTTCATATCGTTCTACAGTTGAATATAAAATTTAATACGCCGGTTTATGCATAAATACTCTGTGTACAGTGTACAATGAGGATTCAGCTTTATCCTGAATCCTCAGGGCGCTTCCCCATGTAACGTAACTTGCGTACGCAATTTTCTCGTCCCCTAGCCAAATTGTATACAAAGTTTCAGTTTGATAGATGAAAATTTACAAAAGTTAAAGCAGATAGATTTTTTTTTCGAATAATTAGAAAAAATGATGATTCTATTAAATCTCAACCTCTCGATCGATTCTTCCTAAACTTAATACCGAACAACCTTGACCCCATTATATTATATTAAATTTAATACGTCGCTTTATGCATAAATACTCTTTGTAAAATGTACAATGAGGATTTAGCTTTATTCTGAATCCTCAGGGTACGTACGCAAGTTACGCGGCATGGGAAAACATCCCTTAGGATGCTTCCCCATGTGCTACTTATAGCACAGACCTTTTGAGTCGTTGATTGGAATAGAGAACGTGAGAGAAACGAATCAAAGACCAAATCTTTCCCTGAACGTTCATCGAAAACATACCAGGTGTATGCATAAGTTTTTTCCGGTTTTTTGGTAAAAAAAAAACACGTTATTGTCAAGGGAAATTAATTTTTGTTTTATTCAAAATATTGGCCATCGGCTTCTACACATTTCGCCCATCTTTCAGGTAACTTATGAATACCATGCCAGAAAAACTGCTTGTCTTTTGCGGCAAACCATTCGTCGAGCCATTTTCCAACTTCCTCGAAATTGCTGAAGTGCTGCTCTGGGAGCGCGTGCCCCATTGATGCGAAGAGGTGATAGTCTAGATGGCGCCAGGTCTGGCGAATACGGCGGGTGCGGAAGGATGTCCCATCCAAGCGATTTCAAGGTGTCTTTCACTGCTTTTGCTGTGTGAGACGGCGTATTGTCGTGTAACAAAATCACTTTGCCATGTCTTCTGGCCCATTCCGGTCGTCTTTCGATTAATGCGTGGTTTAAATTAATAATTTGTTGGCGATAGCGTTGTGTATTAACGGTTTCGCCGGGCTTCAAGAGTTCATAATACACAATACCGCTCTAGTCCCACCAGACACAGAGCATGGTCTTCTTGCCGAAGCGATTTGGCCTTGGTGTTGAAGGACTGGCTTCGCCAGGTGAAAGCCACGAGTTTTTCCGCTTCGGGTTTTCAAAATAAATCCATTTTTTGTCACCCGTCACAATTCGATGCAAAAATGATTTCCTTTCATGGCGTTGAAGCAGCACTTCACAAGTGACTTTGCGATTTTCTATTTGACGTTCATTCAAATCGTGTGGGACCCATTTACCGAGTTTATTGATCATCCCCATTACTCGTAAGCGTCTGCTGATTGTTTCTTGTGACACATGTAATGCTTCTGCTAATTGCCGTTGAGTTTGAGTTGGGTCATCATCCAATAACTTTTGCAATTGCTCGTCTTCGCATTTTTGTGGTCTACCAGAGCGCTCACTGTCTTTCACATTGAAATCACCACTTTTTAATTGTCGAAACCATGTCTCACATGTTCTAATCGATGGAGCGTGTTCACCATATGTTTCTACCAGCAAACGTTGACTTTCAGCTGCCTTTTTCTTTTGATTAAATAAGAAAAGCAATGCGTGCCGCAAATGTTCTTTTTCAGGCACAAAACTCGACATGATCACTGAACGATAAAACAAAGACGCTAGTTTTTGGCGGACTCAACTTGTGTGTGTTTGTAGGTTAATGTCAGACGAACAAAATGACGTATGTGTCAAATTAATACGCTGCGTACTTTTCGCTGGCGCAATCTCTTAGTTAAACCGGAAAAAACTTATGCATACACCTGGTATTGCAAAAGCATTGTTGTTGAATGTGTTTGCAATGAATATTGAACCATCGCATGAACCGTAATTTGTGTATTGCGGAAATATGCGCCAACCAATCATGAATCATCATCAGTTTTCCGGTAGATGATACAAGGGAATCGCGAATTTACAGTTAGCCGCGAACGCCGTTTCCAAAGTACGCTCCGTGTGAAGGTTCCCTTAGGATTACCCACGTTTAGCGATGCTTTCTTATTTATGTCACGTTGTCGTGTTCGACGGATGATAACGCCTTCTCCTATGCTCTTTATCAGATTCGTATAAATAAAATTTAAAAAAAAAAACATTCGTTGCTATTACCATTGCCGTTTTAATTATTCACAGAGGGCAAGGATGAATTTATAATAAAACGAAACACGATACATATCATTGGCTAATATATATAATGTATGTAATAATGTTGTACATACACATACATATAAATATAAGCGCGTCATTTGTACATCATACGCGCAGTTGCTGTGGGTTCGCTACGAATAGCTGACGACGGAAAGGGTTGTAATTTTTTTTCATCCATACACACAGTGTCTCGTTTACCAATGATAAATATTTTTAAAAACTTATAATTGTTAATTGCGATGGCTTTAAATCCTGCAAGAATGGTATTGAAGCAGGGAAAAACAGCTCTGCTCATTTGCGATGTGCAGACCAAGTTCTCTAAAGTAATGTTTGAGTTTGATAAGATGATAACGAACACTACGAAATTGGTAATTATTCGCGAATCCTGAAGTCACGAATTCAAAGTATTAGCTCTGAATTGAAACCTTGTTGAATAATTAATAATAAAGCCCTTTTTAATAATTATCGCAGTATGATTGCAAATTTGTAGTAAAATTTTTAACGTTCCTCTTTAGCCTTATGGATATATTTTTATAAGAAAAAATTGATTTAAAATTAAATAAATTTTTCACAAATTTAATAATTGTGCGAATATGAAAGTTTACGATAAAATTGATTTAATTTTTGCAGATAAATGCTTGCAAGTTGCTGAACATACCTATGATCGTTACCGAGCAGAGTCCTACGAATCTGGGATCTACAGTCGCGAACTTCGACATTTCTGGTGCTGAGGGTGTCTTTCCTAAAACTCAGTTTAGTATGTGTATCCCGGAGGTGAGTTTTAAGGGTTATTACATTTTTTTTTATCAAACAGCAGTAACGCAGTATAAAAAGTAATTATTCACAGGTGAACCTCGCATTGTCGAAGCTTTGTTCGGGCAACAAACCAGAGTCTGTGGTGCTCGTGGGAGTCGAAGCACATGTGTGTATAGAGAACACAGCGATTGATTTGAGGAAAGAAGGATTTCAAGTACACACCGTAGCTGATTGTATATCCTCGAAAACACAAGAGGACAGAATACTGGCTCTTCAAGTAAGCATATGGAACAAATTTCTGTTAAAAACAGTTTCTAATGTCGGAATAATTAGGAATGAAATTAATTGAAAAATTGGAAATACTTGAATGATTTAAAACATTTGAGATAATTGAATCGATTAGAAATAAGATAAAGTTTAATTATTTCTCTATTTTCTTTATCTTACTCTTGTTGGGTTTTTGTTATATTCGATAACATAAGATCACGTTTTTTTTTTAAATACTAACGTAAATTCATACTAATTCCCAAAGTCATGAATTCTTCTAACTTTATCCTCTTCTTGTCAAATATATTGTAACTTAAGAAGATTTAAATGATTTTTGAATGGTCTATCGTTGAGTATTTAGTACAAAGAGGTTGTTATTTGACAAAACTTAATTATACAAACGGTTATTAATATTTTCATCATTCAAGAAGACTCATGACATCGTTATTATAAATTAGAGAGTGAAAAGTTGAATTTGAATGATTTTTTACAATGTTTCCTAAGAATTTGACACTTTACTAGCGGCATATCCATAAACTAGAAAGTTATTGGTGGGATTCTTTGGACTTGAGCCAATTATTGGTGAATTTATCTTCGATCGATAACAAATGAAACTTACGAAATCGATAAATGAATTTTTTCTTAAATAAAATTGATAAATTCTACAGAGGATGAAAGAAATTGGTTGCGTGGTAGCGACATCGGAAAATGTGATTTTCAAGCTGTTGGGAGATGCGAAGCACGAGCAATTCAAGAACGTTTTAACCCTGATGAGGGTACCAACCGCCGATACAGGATTGGTCTCCTTCTCCAAACTGTGATACAACGAAACTTGAAATTTTTATTTTTATTATAAAATATTAATGATAAAAGCTATTTTGATTTATATGGAAACGAAACATTTGTGCGATTAAAGACAGTCCTGCTGTATAGATCAAGTACAATCATTGATTTTTTAAAGTATTTCACACTTTACTTTTTGTTTGTTTCCTTTACTGCACTCCTGTCGATCCAAATCCAGATGCTCCCCTTTCGGTGGAATTCAGATTCTTCTCTTCTCGTAACTCTGTGTAAGCAATCTTTTCGCAAATCAATTGAGCGATACGATCGCCTGGCGATACTTGAAAGTCTTCGCTGCCATGATTGATAAGTATCACTCCCAGTTGGCCTCTGAGAAATGGACAACAATGAAATAAGGACAACAATCTTTGTCCTTAGTTTTAAATAATTTGTTATTAATTCTATATTCAATCGTTATTAACGATATCAATTATATAGCTGTTGCGTGTCTACGGCATCTATCCTTCCAGTATTTTTGTAAATGGGAATTATTACGCGGGCCTATATGAATACATAAACAGTGGAATGAAATCAGTTTTACGTTTTACCTATAATCAGCGTCTATTACACCAGCTAGCACATCGATAGAATTTTTCCATGCGAGTCCGGAACGAGGTGCAACACGTCCGTAGGTTCCCTCGGGAACTGCAACTTGCAGGTCGGTTTTTATTAGTTCCTTCCCACCAGCCGGGACGACGTAATCGTAGGCGCTGATTAAAATAAACAAATAAATAAATCATAACATTTTCGGTTCGCTACATCCGATGTTTCTGTCGCACGAGAACTAGAGAAACAAAGATAGATGAAGCGGAGTGAACCGACGTCATCAAAGAATTTGATAAAACAAAGAAAATCCGGTATGCACCGTTGGATTTAACGAATTTACCTTCGAAGATCGTAGCCGGCAGCGAAGGCAGAACCTTTCGATGGTGTATAAGCCTTTTCTGTAAGTTTTGCAAACTTTAGGATGCAAGATGTACCGTTAGTCGACATAGTTGCGTTTAATTCTCAGCGAATTCTTTTTTAAATTTCAAGCCTACAAACGACGTTTTAACCGGCTTCGTAGCTTTGAGAAAGTGTTTTGTTCGTCCGTGTCGAAAACGCGGGAAAGCGTCTGTTGCGCGTAGTGAACTTCGCTCGATTATTCGATTATCGATATTTGTATTCGATAGATTTTTTAAATTACCGACTAAATTAAATAATAATAGATCGCAATTTTTAGATTATTAATTGAAAATCATTCCAATCAGAGACGCTTTAAGGTTGTACGACACGCATTAAGAAACTGCAAATGGTAATGAAAATTGACGTTTGAAAAAAATGCAAATTCCCTTTCACATCGTCCATCTACTCTGCAGTGGAACCAAATTTCCTTTTTTATCAATCATTAATTGTCTTTGAGTAGATCGGATAACAATTTTTTATACCAACTAGGTGCGGGTGGACAGGTAAAGAAAGGATATCTAATATCACCTTAATGTCAAATTGAAACCGTAGAAAAAAAGTTTTAAGGGACAAGTTGAACAAAAGATAACTGTGTTGAGAGAAGACGAACAAGTTATCTTATGTTCAATATTAAAAAAACTTCAGGAGTCAGCAATAAGCAGAAACTTATTAAATATCTTTTATTATTCTAAAATTTGAAACAAAAAAAGCTGAATGCGACCTTAAGGATCCTGTGGTAATTGCGTTAAAAAATATCTGTGTGATCGGTTAGCCTCGAAATTCAAGAACATTGACAGATCCCTGAAAAATTAAATAATTAAAATGTAATTTAACAACCGGATCTAAAAATGTAAAAAAAATTATCCTTTGAGCACATTTTCCATATTTTTTTCTTAAGTATCTCATGTACACTTTAAGGGTCTCTCAAGAGATTTATTATCTCAAAACACGAATAAATATTTTATCTATCTATACGAAAAGTATATGAATAAAACATTTAGTGTCGATATCGATTTATTTTGTGTTTTCTTTTAAGATTTGTACACGCCCTCGGCATGCCACATACAATCAATATAATACACTCCAACGTACGCAGCCAAGGTAGAATGTAAAATACAATATGTACATATATTGTACTCTACTTAGATATTATTGTTACCACAATGTCATAACGCTGAATATTACGGGGTAATAGCCAAGAGTATAATACAAAGAAGAGGTGTCGGATACGGTGGGATCAATATTTCCTTTATTATTAATAACTTTCTCTCTCCCTCTCTCTCACTCTTTCTATCCACCGTTAACTCTTAGTGAGAATGAAACGCGGGCCGATCTAACGACAAGATTTCGTCGACCCCTTTTTTTTGTTTGTTTTACTATCCCGATTCGATTATTCGCGAAATTTTAACGACTCGATCGTTCGAATTCGCGTAAAAGAGGCTCGCGAGATGTGAAAAAGTAGACGTAGACGCGAATCACAGCTCCAAGTATCTCATTTCTCGACAACCAAACAGAAAAAAGAAGAAAAAAAAAAACGCTAGACGAATAGAAGGAAAATGTAACGACGACCCAGTCGCGATCGATCGGCCTAAGAAGCTTTTTTTCTTTTTAATTACATTACCTCAGGGCGCCGGCGGCGGCTAAAAAAAATCAATAATAAAAGATGGCCACGTAGAAAGATGTTAGAAAATATTAAGATCGAGCTTCCGTCGTAACGCTAAGCGGATTTTGCATCTGCGATATGAAAGCTTGATAATCCCAATACGAAAATCACAGGACTCGCTGTTATCACGAACCCCGCGTGGCATCTCACCAAACGGCTTTCTTGACCCAACACGATAATAGCGAGATGCCACGTTCCCTTCCTTTTTTTTTTTAAATCAAGAAAACAAAATACCTAACCCAACTGATGAAATGATAATAAAATAAATTCATAATAAACGATAGGGCAAATGTACTAAAAAAAAAGAAGGAGGAATCTCTTCCGTTATAGTTCTCAACCGGGGGGGGGGGGGGGATAAATGGGAAACGAAAATTCGTGGAGAAGTAGAAATGCAAGGCCTACGATAAAATTATCTCTCTCCTCCTTTCGTTACGGTACTAATAGTTAGAGACTACTTTGACGCTATCTCTGCCCTTTCCTCGCAAAGTTTTATCCTTTTACACTTTATTTTTGCGAAGCGTCTCTCATCTATTGAAATACACGCGAACTACGTGAATAACGTATTCTCTCTCTCGCTCTCTGGACAATATTTAGGTTTCTCTGTAGTGTTTTTTTTTGTTATTGAGTTTTAATATTTCTCTTAAATCTGTGTGGCGTGGCCGTTCTTCAGGGTATGCGTTTCTCTAGTTTAATACTACCCCATCATAATTTTACACTAGTTTCTGCTCTTCGTACAGTTCGTCGACTGGTTAGCGACGCGCGTTTTGTTACTCCCAACAAATCAAAAGCTTGCGTTCTAGTTTTTGTCTGTTTTTATTATTATTTTTTTATCGGGAGTTACACGGAGAGAACTGCGGTCGGTGACCCGTCGAGGAAGATTGGAAGCGAGTTGTGCCGAGACAAAACCAGTTGGCTTATCTCGGCAAGGACAAACGATTCATTCGCGGATTTTTACGATTAAGGAAGTACGACTATTACTTTATCCACGAATTAACATTATTTTGAATACTTTTAACATTGCTAGAGATTGATTGAACATTTTTATGAATCAACGTAAGAAAAACGATGAATCTGACTAAGATAAAACGAGTTTTTTTAAAAAAAAAAAGGAGATTTAGATGCATTTTACAGAATTATAGGCTGCAACCTTCAACTTTAATATATTTTTACTTGTTTTGTAATTTTATTTCTGATTTTTTCTGTCAGTTTACAATGTCTACGTTAATTCATACTTTTTTTTTGTTATTGGCACCAGTTAATCCAAATTTGGAAAGATTTACGCCTTAAGGGATAAAAGAGCGGCAAACTGGACGTATTTTTGAAACACGAGTACTAGTCATAGTTGCAAATGATCTCAATCTTAAGAATACATTTAACAAAACTTCACAATTATCACGATCGATATTTGATAAACGTGCTAAAACAGTTTTGTCGTTGTTGTAAATTCGAAAGATTAAAAAGTAATAATCGTAGACTCTTTAAACGTGAAGCGCGATTTTTTTTTGTACGACTGTCCGCCAAGTTTGTTTTATTTATCTTTCAGAACGGGCTGCAGTTTTACCAGTCGGCAGAAACGTCGACCATTTAGAATAATATTCTATCTTATCGCGCTACATACATATTTACACAGGCATCCAGCGATGGCTGGAGCCTCGACGATCTCAACTTTTTCGTATGACTCTATCTCTTTTTCTTTTTCTCGATTTAACGTGGGTTACGAGATGCGAGAAAGCTGTACTCGCGCAAAAAACCCTAAAATAAAGAGAAAAAAAAAAAAACAACAAAAAACGATGCTTCGTATTTCTGCGGCGATTTCAGTTTGCGGATAGCCGAGAATATGATATAAAAAGATATCTGAGACACGAAACATATATAAATGGAAACCCTGAAGGGCTTGCGATCCATTAATCGACGGCGAATTGATCGCGGCTTGAACCGAAGCAGATTGGTGGTAAGGTGGTTTGTGGTGGCTGTGGCGGTGGTTAGGAACTGTCCGGAGTAGACCGCTGGCACGATATCCCACTTCGTTGCATACCTCTGGCGTTCCCGTTGAGTTTCTCTGTCCACCGATTCTCGCTTCATCCCTCTACCGCAATTGCTCTCGATATTCTCGCGCCTCGTACTCCCTCACATCCATCTCGTTATCGAGGATATAACGATCTCGTACTCTACAGCGTCAGTATATTTTCGGACCACAATCTATTGCGAACCCTCGCTCTCTCGCGTCCCTACGTGTCCCTTAAACAAAAACATACGAAATAAATCAACAAAAGTTTTTTAATTAAATGCCGCGGGGGTTCAATTGTAGATACAAAATATTCGACAACACCAATTCTGATCAATAATCGAACATTGAAAACAAATGTATTAAATTCTTCAACTTCAAGCCAAGTTCTTTACAATTTAAAACAAAAACAAAACGAGTTTATTTGTCGTTTACGAGAAACATTCGAAAAGCAAAGTAACAAAGTACAAACATCGATAAGAAAATATATTCGTACAGCCAGTAAGTATTTAATTGATTTAGAAAAATGATTAGTTTATTTGAAAGTTAAATAAACCGATTTAATTCTAATTGAGAAATAATTTGCAGCTATAAATCGTTGACTAAGTAAAATAAAATTATATTTCTTTATAAAAGATTGCAACAAAGTTGAATTCTCACCTGAGCACAACCTTCTCCATGAGTATCGACAATCGGCTGTCAGAATGATTAGCTGGTAGCAAAGCTTTGAGAAGCTCTCTTACGAGAGCTTCGCTCATGCCTGGCGACGTCCGTTCAGCCAGCTCGAAGGCACATCTGAGTTCCTCTATCGCGTTTCCGCTTCTTCCGATTCCGCTGACACCTTCGCCGATATTGTCTCTGGCAGAATATTGATACTTGCGTTGAAGCTAAAAGTAAATAAAAATACAAAGAATTTAAAAAACATATCTGAAACGTAGATTGCTTCTTCGTTCTTTTTAAACTTTCACAAAGCTGACTCTGTAAGAAAGTGTATCTCGATCGATTTTTACTTTCTAATAGAAGAAACTTTGTACAACGTAGAAAACAATTTGCTTCACTTTTCGTGAAAGCATGGCGTACGTCTGTACACTGCATCGACCGCGACCGCTAGGACAGTAAAGCTCCTCCATATACGACATTGACCTCGCACCTAACGGTTTAAATGTTGTATACATCAGCGTATCCACTCGAATTTTCTAAATATTAACAATTTTTTTAAATACTAAAGAACCAAAGAAAAAAGGGGAATGTACAAGGTTCTGCAATATTTTTTTTCTTGTAACATTTTAAGTGACAATTCTTTCGTATTTTCTACAAACTTCTCACCTCAGTCACAAAATCTAGATCCCTTGACCGATTCTTATAAAACTCATTAACGAAAGTTCTTTCATCGTTCAGTTCATTTGTGTAGAAAATTTTAGCCCTGTATCTTGACATTTGCCTGAGCAAGACAGATATTTGTCGACAAAATGTTAAATCTAATAACATTTGAGGAAGTGTTTATTACACGAATGACAACGAAGAAGCGCAATTGCTCAATTTGCGTGTTAAAATTCAGTTCGATAGATAGAACTAAATGGCGGATCACGATAGAATGAAAGAGAAATAGCTAATGCGTGTAAGTGTAGAGGTTTCACCTCGCCTCGAGTTATAGATTTTAATTTTGTAAGCTTGCCACACACATTTATTCAGATATTTTTTTCTAATTATGATTTCTGAACGTTTCTTGAGAATGTTGAACAACCTAACATTGAAAATGCGAATTTCTTTTTAAGCAAGAACCAAGCTTTCTCGATAAGGAAAAAAAAACATCGTCTAGTAAGAAAAACAACGATGCCAGGCAAGATTATCGAGATTAATCGTTAAATCTCTCCAGTAGTCGTACCTCGGAAAGAAGTGGCGAGATAACGGAGGAAAGAGCAGCGCTTCGTGGATGTTTGGGCTCTTGCGAGCTCCTGGGACGTTGCTTGTCGTCCCCGGACCTGTGATCGACCAGGGGGACAACAGGGACGTCGGGTTTGCTGTTACGTTTTTCTCGGGTGTTGTTGTCCCTTTCTCGGCTCTCCCGTATATCACGCGAGTCCTTGGTTTCCCTCAAAGTCGAATCTCGGGAAGAATCGCGATACTCCCGACTCTCACGGTTCTCTCGTATCTCTACGGGTGGTGGTGGCGCAGCATCGTGCGGCCGGGACTGTAAGAAACAAGTGGAAGTTATTTTTGGTTCTACCCGAGGGATTTGAAGGTTTTTTTCTCCTCGATTTCGGCCTTTTCGGTAGATAGATAAGACAGATGTCTGGGGATGCGTTAGAGCAGAATTGAAGAGACAGAAATGCTTTATCTTTTTACCGGCGTGTGTTTTATTTGGGCGTCGCGCAGCGAATCTCTCGACTCGCTTCTGTAGTGATTGAGGGTAGTATCCTTCGGGGGAGATCTCGAGGCTCCGTTCGCGTGAGGTTTGGTCTGCTGAGCATGATTAGAAGATCTGTGATTCGGCGTGTGGCTCAGAGTCAACGAGGGAGGTTGATCGTCTAGCGAGGAAAGCACCGGCATCACCGAACTACCTTTCCCACCGTGCGGACCCTTTACCGTCATTATCCACGGCTCGTCTATATCGCTGTCTTGCTTGGACTCTTCTCTGCAATTAAACACGCGATGAACATAAGCGAACGTCTTGACATTTTTAAGGAGACTTTTAAACCAAGAAAATACAATATTTAACCCTAATTCCGGATCGAGTTTCATGACTTTTAAAAACCAACAATTTATATTATCAAATTATCCATATTACTTGACATTGCCAAAATGATTCCCACCGTTAATCAATTTTTTTTAAGAGAGTCGTCTACTCCTTTTCTTCCTTTCTTCAGATAAAGGACCTTGACACAACGTACAAAAAAAAAAAAAACATGCTGGACACGAACAAGCTAATCGTAGAAAAATAAAAAAGGAAGAAAACGCGATGAAAGTAATTCGAAAGATATAAATATGTACAGCTAGTAATGAGATAAAAAATTGCGTGATTACACCATACGGAAGTATCTTCTCTACTCTTATACTGCAACTAAACGTTTTACATTCTATTCGCGTGAAATAATCTAGATTCGTGAGGCAACAATTTAGTTATTATCAGGAGTGATAATTAATGTTTTCGAATAATCACAAGACAACTAATTAATACTTACGAGTCTGAATTTTCACTCTCAGTTTCCGATTCCTCGCTTCGTTTGGATTTCCACTTTTTGTATCTGTCGATTAGATCGATCAAGTACGAATTTTTCTTTGCCTTGCGGATGAATTGAAACTTTAGTAACTCCTTGGCAGTTGGTCTCTGCACCCGTAAAAAAGAGAAACGATAGAAAAAAATTATTATAATTTATCACAAAAGTTTTATCGAACGATGGAGAGATGTAAATTCTTTTTTTTTCTCCTTTCATCACTCACGTTTTCTGGATCTTTGTTCAAACACGCCTCAACGAATTCTTTGAACTGCTTGGTGTAATTCCCAGTGAGCTGGGGTGGATTGTTCTTAGGAATGAGAAATAAAACTCTCATTGGATGAAGTTCACTGTTCGGTGGTTCACCCTTTGCCAGTTCTATCGCTGTTATTCCCAGTGACCAGATATCCGCCTGTATAAAATATTTATCAAACGAAACGATTAATAATATGAAGCCTTGAGTAATAAATAAATAAATAAATGTTAAATAAAATGTTAAAGTAAACGTAAATTAATTTTTTAAACAATTGAACGTCTTTCAAAAGTATCGACGATCAAATCTATGATATAAATAAACGTATTTTATTAATATTTCATTCAATAACATTTTTATTATCGAATTAATATATTTTATAGTATTACCATTATTTTTATTTTTTATTTTATGTTTTTTCGTGTAAAATATTTAAAAAAACAAAGAAAATAAAACGACACAATCAATAATACGTTGTCCCGGGTGGAAATAATGCAAACAGAGAAAATAAAAATTAATGGCCAAGTTAATAATAAAAAAACTGCGCATTAAAAAAGCTCCAAATCCGTAAATAAAACGATTTTGTAAATATTTTATTAATAAATAATTTTATTACCTCTTTAATATTTTCTTATGGTATTATTATTGAAAATTTACGTTTTCATTCTTTGTTAATGTTTTTGAAAAAGGTTGTTTCATCAGAGGATAAATAATGAAGTTTAAAAAGAAAATAATTGCGATAAAAGTACTTTTGGCTTTCAATATTGGTTTTAGTTAAGATAACTTGCCTTGGAGTCGTAGGCCGACTGTTTTATGACTTCCGGCGCCATCCAGAAAGGCGTACCGACAAAAGTATTTCTCTTGCTCGTGGTATTGGTCAATTGTCCAGCGACTCCAAAATCCGCGAGCTTCACATCGCCCATCTCGCTCAGCAATACGTTTGCGGCTTTTATATCACGATGCAGCTTGCGCTCGCTGTGGAGATAGTCGAGACCCTTGAGAACTTCACGGAGTATAACCGCTATGTGCATCTCCTCGAAGCTTCCGGCTTTCATAAGGTCCAGGGCAGAACCACCGCCAAGATACTCCATGATGATCCATAATTTTGTTCCCTGGAAAAAACAATTTAAATATAATTTAATAAATGAACCGACGACGATCGTCGTGCGTCACTGTCAGCTCCTTCCTCCCCCGCGATTTAAGTACCATTTCGCGATTTCGACACTCGGATGAGTGAACGTTCAGCAATGTGCTGGCTGATGCTTTCAATCGTTGAGTCTGTTGACTACCAGAAGGTACGCCACAGTTTAAATCCCAAAAAAATTCATTAAATAAACTGTCATTTCAAGATAAATAAAAATTGCTTCGTATAGAAGTGAGAAATAAATTAAAGCTCATTCCTTGTAAGTCTTCGATATTTACCATTTCTTTGAATGAGACATTTCGTTTAACGTGCTTAAAAAATTATTAACGAATCGAAGCATAAGATTATTTATGATAAGACTTTTTTGTTGCTTCGTTCGACATTTTTTAAATAATTTGATCTATCGCAGATATCAGGGAAAAAAAAATATATAAAACGATGTCTTCGATTTGATTAATTCTTTTTCTTTGCGTGGAAATTTTTTTTTAATCGATACATAGATACATACGAGTCCACAAATCTTCGGAATAAAATTTTCCGTTTTAATTCGTTAATAATTTCTTCATTCAACAATCCTGAATCCTAAAATTCAAGAATAATGCTTGAGACTCACGATGGAAAATTTGATTAGGGATTTACTTTAAGCGAGTAACACGAAATTTAGCAAAGAAAAAAGGGATTGGGTCATCATGTTCGTACGGATATACCGCTAGAGCGGTATAATTCTCGTAGTACGCGTTGGGAGTGAGTAAGTATATCTACCGAGTGATAGGTAGGCCGATGGAAACGTGCCCCACCGACGGCTGACCGTTATAATTATATCTGACATCGACAGTCTCATCGTAGCTGGTGATTGGTGCTTACGTTGTGTGTTTAAATGTGTGAGCGAGTACGGTAACAGCAAAGGTTCGTCGTCTAAACCGATCGTTCACGGAAGACGGGAGTGGACCGGACAGGATCATACAGACGAGATATCGCGCGTTAATAATCCGTACGTATGGTTGGAAACAAGAGAGACCTGCTTGAGGTAACGGACTGTACAAGGCCGATGGATTTTTGCGGATCTCGGCTTCGCATCGAGATATTGTGTCAAGAGAATGTAGACGATGTGTATCAACGGTATAAAAAAAAAAAAAAATAGCACGACGAGACGCAAGAGGGCGTTTTACGCTTCACGAGTTTGAATCTTAAACGATTCGAGCTTGTCGAGTTTATAATGCTGTACTAGCATCAATTATTCTAACGAATCAAAGGGGTTACCGATTGAAGGGTCGCTGATTAGTAATTAGAGATGAGTTAGTCTCTCTCTTTTTTTCAATCAGGATGTTGATGTAAATAATAATCATATAATTCTGTTATTTTGCTCATAAGAAAAACATAAAAGAAAAAGAACAAAACATAGTGGTTGATGGTATTTGAATGAAATTGCATGCAGAATACTTTTTAATCTGAATGAACACGAGTAGCAGCAGCAGCAGCAGCAGCAGAAGCAGACGTCGACGCTAATGATAATTGCATTTCCCGTAACACAATATATTTTATATATTAGCTGATTGGCTCGCATTCTAAGGTTTGCATCGTAATCTCGGATCCTAACGGTTAATGCCATCGTAATAGTGACTCTCGTCGAAGGATAGAGAGAAGCGATGATAGGGTAATAGCGTTTTATCGACATAACGAAACAAGGACTCATACAAACGAGCATATGGCTCACCAACATGGGAGATTATTGTAACGATCGGAGCTTCAACGTTGTGCGGTGTAGAAATATGAAGACACCATTAAAAAAATGTGACGATTAACTTACGGTAAAGAGTCGTAAATTTACCGTATTTAGTTTCTCATCATTTTGTGTTGTAGAATTACGGTAAGAAATTTGTTTGTCAATTTACCATTATAAGTAATTGAATTACCTGTGACAAATTTATTTTGCTAATTTAACCAATATCTTAATGAATTAACCACGTAAACGCATAGACTCAACTCTCTTTGTCAGATCGCTATTGTTATTTTTACCCTCCAAAAAAAAAAAAAAAAAAAAAACGTTATTTAGCAATCATGAGTTAATATAATTTCAACACATTTTTGTTTTTAAATTTTCACAAATCAAACTTCTGATTTTCGCCAATCTACAGATTCTCTTCGACGGAATGATTATCTCAATTCTGACATCATCATAGATGAAGCGGTATTAAAATTTTCAATAAAATTGAAAATGTTGTAAAATTGAAAATTCTATAAAGTTTAAACCCCTTAATCGATTCTTAACAAATTCAAGACCAAGTATCCTCGTACCTTAGCCAATTTGTATGCCAAGTTTCAGTTTGATAGATAAACATTTACAAAAGTTAGAGCAAAAATACATATTTTTTTCTTGAAAAATAACAAAAATTCATGATTCTATAAAATTTCAACGCCTTGATCGATTTTAGCCAAATTTAATATCGAATAACCTTGTCCCCTGGCCTATTCATGTAGAAACTTTTAACTCGATAACTATGAAACATCCATTAGCGATTTGGCTGAAAATTGCAGCAAAATAATGAGGATTGCGATCCGACCCTTGTTGAAAGTTTCAGGATTGTCAAGTAACCGATTTTCGAGATATATTTATTGCAATTCTGCAAGCTCTCTCTCTGTTTCTCTCTCTCTCTCTCTCTCTCTCTCTCTCTCTCATGCACGCATACGCACACGTACACACGTACGCACGTACGCACAGAGAAAGAGAGAGAGTGAGTAAGTACTCCGACATCAAAATCTCATGAAAATTTTTCTTTTACGAAAATAGTTTTCTCTATGAAGTAAAAATGTTACTGTGACGGTAAAAAAATGGTAAAAATAGAAGATATTTACTGCTCACATACGTAGACGATTAGGTTTTTATATAGTGTGTTGACCATATAATTTATTGTGTTCTGTTAGAAACAGGGTCTCGATCTCTAGACCAGTGGCTAAAGTTGGCATTGAAAAAAGCGAAGAGAAATGCAACAGCAGAATCCGTTATAACCAGCGCGTAGATAGGGAAAGATCATATAGTTTAGACCTATACTGTGTTTTGCAGAGACGACGACGACGACAGCGACGACCCTCGTATGGACAAACTTTCTGGCGAATCGCTGATTCAGAGACACCGTTAATTACCCGCGAACGAGGCCGTTGTGTATTATCTGACTCGCAACAGTCCTCCATCTCTTTCGCCTAACAAGACCCCGAAAAGTTTACTCGTATACATGACCCGAGTGCAAGCATTTCCACGATAACCAACCCCACGAACCAACCCCCTCTTCCAACAGTTTTTATAGCTGATACAGGAAACTCCGGTGCTTTGGCTACTCAAGAATAAACGAGGTTTGAAAGTTGTGTAGCAATGAAGAAAATAGGTAGAACACAGACGAGAAGGACAATTTGTTAAGACTTATGTGCATGAGACGGATATTTTTTTCGGTTAAATAGGTGGAGCAGAGTCAAGAAGGTCAATTTGTTAAGACTTGTGTGAGTCGGATATTTTTTTTTGTTGTTAAATATTTCCAGTTAGCCATTATATTTGACTGGAGGTTAATTATTTGCGATGTAAATGATACATTTATGAATATTATATTTCTATTACAACATGCGTTGATTTTATATTCGTTTAACTCGTAAATATGAGTAAAAAGTTGTTAAAAAAAATGGCAAAATGTTTGTCAGTCAAACGAAATTCGTTAAGATAGAACTTAAAAATGTAAAATCGAGTGTCGATCGTGATACATCTTCTCAGGACAACTCGGTGCCTAGAACTCGAGGATATTGGCGGCACAATAGCTTCGGTTATTCACACATTGTAGACGGAAATGTAGATTTTTCACATTAATGTATAGACACCGCGTGTTAATCGTATTGACTTGAGTCGATGAAAAAATCTGTCGACGTTTTCTTAATTAATATTTCGTTCCTTTCGGACTGTTAATTTTTTTATCGTCCTTTTTAGTCGGAAATAAATATTTAAACGTTGTACTATTGTTTTTTATATTTTAAAAGCTATTTATTGATAGCCATTTTTTCGATTAAATAGGTGGAGCAAAGTCAAGAAGGGCAATTTGTTAAGACTTATGTGCATGAGTTGGATAATTTTTTTTGTTAAATAGTTCCAGTTAGTCATTATATTTGACTGGAGGTTAATTATTTGTGATGTAAATGATACATTTATGAATATTATATTTCTATTACAACATGCGTTGATTTTATATTCGTTTACCTCGTAAATATGAGTAAAAAGTTGTTAAAAAAATGGTAAAATGTTTGTCAGTCAAACGAAATACGTTAAGATAGAACTTAAAAAAAAAGTAAAATCCATATCATTTGTCGAATAAATAAATTATTGTATAGTTATCGTCGCTTTGGATTTCCGATAGAATTTATTGAAATTTTAGTATATTGCGCGAATAGAAATAACATTTTATAATTTAAATATTCAGTTTGCTGTCTCTGGTTACAGAGTGAAAAATTTTAACTCCGCTGCATGATAACGAGTGAAACTAAAACTGAATTTAAAAGTAAGGTAAGATGGGAGATAAGTTTGGCTGACGTGACGTTGTGTCAGGACATTCCTCGTGAGGAGAGTGCCGACGGAGCACTCTGACTATTACAAGACTCGATCAGCTAACGTCACGTCGATTTACTAATCCTCTACTGTCACTCTTGAGACTCCGAGCACTTTACTCAAGTCTTCGATGGAACTAGACAGGTAGCTTTTTTTTCTATACTTCTTTTCCTTCTACGAGGGTCTCGTACCACATTACATCCTCAACCCTAAATTTGGCATCCCAACCACGAAAACCAAACTTTATGCGCCTCTCGTGCTTTCAGCTTAGATCGATCTCTCAACGATTCCACCAAGAGTGTCCGTTTTTTTTGCTCATCGTCTGCTCTGTTTTTTTTCTTCCTTTCACCTAGAATTTTATCCCATTACCAAGAAAAAAAAAGAAAGATAATGGTTGGTGACGTTGACACTGATAAACGACGTTCGATTGATGATTCGACATTTAATCCAAGTCCTCGATGACTAATTATACGACAAATAATTAATATTTCATATATTTATCTCTTTTAATTTTGTTCCGACTGCTTCAATTATTGATTTTTTTATTTGTCGGTAATTTTAATTATTTCTTTCTATCTTTAGGTTTCATTTGAACTTCTTTATGTACACGCAGCCCCTTCGATCTACTTTGTTCTCTAATTTTCAAGTGCACATTGAAGCATTCTTTTTATAAATTTTAAGACCAAATTACAATAATTCGCAGCATCCAAACGTCGCAATTTTTCATCACATCTATGCAATATTAATTGATCGATTAATTAACTTATAGAGCAGTTACTCCTGCATTAAATTTGTGTCTCTAACGTTGATTGTCACAGGGGTTAAAACGATTAATTAACATATGTACAGAAAGCATGAAGTCGTTGGAGCATTTAATTCGACTGTTCGGTACTCCTGAAACTTTCGTTTAAACCCTAATACGTCTCTCTCTCTCATTCTTCCCCTCACTCTCTTCCCCTACTAGCATCAGAAGGTAAATATGTTTGTCTTACGCATTATTAACTTTCGCGAAATGAGGCATGGAAAATTGTCCTCGGACTGTTTGCGCACCGTTGATAATGAATTGTAATTACGGCTGCTCGGTACGGAAGCTCGATGTTGCATAATTTATTAACGTTATCTACGGTCGTTGACGTTGAATTTACATAAATTCTATTGATGATTCCCATCGAAATATTCAGCGAATCACATAAATGAGGAACGGATGGCCAAGTGAGGAAGAAAGGGGGGCGGCAAAAAGGAGTTATGGATTGCCAGAGGTGATCATCTATTCCGAGAGACAAGTCGAAGTTGCAAAGAGAGTTCCCGAGTCATTAGTAAATTGGTCGTCGTCTAATAATAGTACAAGAAATTGCAACGTTACGTAAAGCTATACGCGTGGCATCGAACAGCCGTGAGCAGAGCGGATTCAGCGAGTGTGTCTCTGATTTTAAGAGTTTGAACGATCGAACGATGCCACGACTACACCATTCGAACTTAAGAAAAATCTTTCGATAGAAAGCGGCAATAATTTTAATAATAATGACAACAACAACAACAACAATAATAATAATAATAATAATTTTATATTCCTGATTTTTTGTTGAATTAGATAAACATGTTGTTAGAGTGTAAAAGAAAATTATTTTTCTTTTTTTATTTAATTGTTATTGTTATTTATTCACCGGAATAATATATTTTTTTAATAATAAAAATTTAATGATGTAGAAATAAAAATAAAAAGTTGAATTAAAATATAAATATCAACATATATTGAATAAAAATATTTATTCGTTACCCGAAACTAAAGTCGGACACTTGTTCTACATACAGCGCGTAGAAAAATAAATTGTAACATTGATAGACTCGAACCATGTAGTAAATTGCGAATAAATTGTAAATTGATTGATTGTTTGATCGATTGATTAAGAAACAAAAAAAATTGTAAACTCGATCTACGTACAGCGGGGAAAAAAAAAGAAATTGTTACATTCTTAGACGCTGATCATGTCGTAAAGTGCGAATAAATTATAAATTTATTAATTACGAAACAAACAAAAACCGGACCCTTGCTCTACGTACAAAAAGAAATTATCACATTTATAGTACTCTGACCATTTAGAAGAAAAAGAAATTGTCACATTGATAGTCCTCTGACCATTTAGTAAATTTCGAATAAATTATAAATTGATTGATTAATTACGAAACAAGAAATTGGACTCTCTCTCTCTCTCTCTCTCTCTCTCGCTGACACAAACTGTATAGAAGAAAAAAAAATTGTCATATTAATAAACTTTGACCATATCGTAAATTGTAAATAAATTATAAATTGATTTACGGATTAATTAATTTTGAAGGTTAAGTCTTTAGATTCACACAAAGGAATAATAAATGTAGGAAAGTAAGGTTTTCTTGGGTTTTTTTTTCTTCAGAATCCCGTTAGAAATAGCGTACGATAGTCGTATAGCCAAGTAGCCATGGGAGTTCTACCTGCATCTACCGATGCACGCCACGTTTCCCGTGTAGATTAGTTTGCGTGACAGCAATAATGCTCGCGGGGCGTTGTGTCATCGGGCTCGATAATTGCAAACCTTTGGTTTACTGTTCTGCCATTGCTGCAGCTGCTGCTGCACGCCTGGTCGTTCGAATTCACGCTCCAATGAATTCGGAGAAATTGCGCGTTGCGCTTTGCTAACTTTTTCACTGTTGGATTTCACGTGCACTCAATATACTCGTCAACGACAATGATGACGATGATAGCCTCCTCGTACCCACCGTAATTTAATTATACTTTCATTATCCTGTTACATATGTATCATCTTTCTTTTTTTCTTTTCTTAAATTACACTCGTGATTACAAATTGGTATTTTAATAATATTTCCTTTACATTTAATTATTTATTTATTATATCGACTGAACGAGCAGCTCAGAGCTCAATGATCCATTATAACGGCCATTTACAAGCAGTTTTATTATTATTTTTATTGCTTCCTCGTAAGGAAATCATATTTAGAAAAAATGTCCGCACCTATGTGCGTTCGTGTATGAATGTGTGTAATTGGAAAATATCAATGAGAACAAATAAGAATATTGGTAACGGGATACCCGATCATCCCGAAACTTTGCACTCGGGTCGGGTTGCCTCTCGTGTAATTTTCCTGCAATCGTCGCCCAAATCGCTAACGGGTGTCTCATTTTATGGTTGTTCGAATTTTTCAAACAAAAGTTGGTGTATGCTTTCTAGTTTTGTGTAATTTTTTAGCTATCGAGTTGAAACTTTCTACAAGAATAGGCCATGGGACAATGTTATTTGGTATTGAGTTTGATAAGAATCGATCGAGGTGGTCAAATTTTGTAGAATTATAAATTTTTTTTTCTAATTTATGGAAAAAAAAATCTATTTATGCTCTAACTTTCGTAAATTTTCATCTATCGAATTGAAAATTGGTATACGAATTGGATAGGGTACAAGAATAATTGGTCTTGAATTTGGTGAAAATCGGTTAAGGGGTTGAAACTTTATGAATTTAGCAATTTTATCTAATTTTCAATTTTATTCAAAATTTCAATATCACTTTCTCTATGAGGAAACCAAAATTGAGATAATCATTTCCCGTAGAGGAAAATCTATGGATTAGCGAGAATCAAGAGTAAGCAATGTGAAAATTTTAAATGCACGCGACTTGTTTTATTTTTTAATTAAAATATGATTGATGTTTGATAAAATGATTTTTTTCTCTTCCATTTAAATAAAACGTAGTTCTCTCTGACTTTAAGTGAAACGTCGGCATTTTTCCAGAGTTTCTTTTTGGTCAGTTATGTTGTGTTTGTGGTGAAGATAATTACAAAATAGATTTACAATGGCGGCAAAGCATTCAGAAAGTCTTCTGATCTTTATAAATTACACGACGGACTGCTTCGTGCGTTCCCTAATTTCAGTAATGTGGCGTTCGTACCGCACTCTTTGGAGTGCTAATTGACTTTAAACCGGAAGTCGACGTTTTTACATTTTACATCGTTGACACAGTGACGCAGGAATACATAAAAATAGTTTTATTTGTACAAAAATGTCTTGCTACGTACGTTTTATCAATAAAAATGTTAACTACAGATCCAGTTGCTAATTTTTCTTTTAAATCTCTTATATGAATTCAAATAATGTTCTTTATGGTAAAAAGAAAAATGTATGACGTTGTTTCCTTTTGTAGAATTCACGATACTGAAAATGTAAAAAGATAAAAAAAATTCTGGGTTCAAAGAATGATTAATTCACGAAGTTACTGGACTTTCCTCTTAAGTTTAAATAAAAAATTTTTTTAAAACGTTAAATAGCGTACGATAATTCACAAAAGGCATTTCGAATTATTCGATTTTAGTGTAAATTCAAGCTAAAGCAAATATTTTATGTCGACGAAACGATTTCTGAATTACTCAGAGCAATGGTTAAATAATAAAAAAAAAAATGTACAAACCTTGAGATAAGAACCATAGTACTTGGTGACGTATGGGCTGTCACACTGAGACAGCACCATAATCTCCTGTTGTATATCCTCGATCTCATCTTCGGCTTCCTCGAGATCGATGATCTTGATAGCAACTACTTGTTGCGTTCTGTTGTCAATACCCTTGAAGACTTCGCCGAAGCTGCCTTTACCGATTCTCTCCTGTTTCGTGAATATCAGCTCGGGATCAACCTTCTGCAACAAATAAAATAAAAACCATTAGGTTTGACACTTTAATATATATTTATTTTATTACATTCGTCTCTGGTTAATTCCATACACGCGAACACATTAATTTCTTCGTCGTTGCGAATCGACCTTCGAGAATTAATGATAATGCGTTAAGTATCGATAAAGACGTTGGCGCAGCAATGCCGTTCGCCTTGGGTCCTTTCTAGCGGATGGCACACAGCCTGACGTCACGATCGATATCCTCCCAGAACCATCGAACCTTATCGCAACTTTGATTGAGAATATATATTATTTTCGTTGATAATGTGTAATAACAATAATAATTTATGATGAAATATATTTTCCCAATTGAAGAAATTTTAATAATTATTTTAAATAAATAATAAAATCGAATAAATTATCTTCTAAATAATAATTGACGACAAACGTCTTTTGTCAATAAAAAAAAATATTTATCGAACAATATTATTTATTCTAATTTTTTTAAAAAACCTTCAAAATATATTTGTTTGGATTTTTATTAGAAATTTTGTTTGCCTGCTTTTGATTCTGTTTGTTATTATCTTAATTATTTTATAGACACCAGTGACCTACTTAGGCATCAAATACTTTTTTATTTAAAGATATTGTAGCATCTGTATAAATAAATAAATAAATAAATAAATAAATAAATAAAATGAATTTCAGGTATAAAAAATTGTGTTTTTAGAACCACAATAAAAATCTCTGGTGCCCCAAAATATAAGAAAGATATAAAAAATGTAATCTATGTCATCAGTGTACAAGTGAGACAGAGTTTAATACGCATCCCGCTTGGACGGAAATAGCCTAGTGTCTTCTCTTAAGCGTTCCTCCTTTCTCCCGTTGAAACAATGCTCGTGAGATGCTGTGGGCTACGTTTCAGAAGTAAAACTCAACCGAGAACGAAAAAAGCACGTAGGGAGTGTGGTACTCGAGTTGCAAAGAGAAGTACGATGTGGGGTAGCGCATTCGAGCTTCAGCGAACCACTTTTACTCGAGTGGTTTCGTGTTCCCTAGCCCTAGCACCCTACTGACGTCTAATTATTATTTCTATCCTTCTCTCCGGCATGTTTCTCGCTATTTTTCCTTCCTACCTTTCTCATTCCACTTTACTTCTGTATCTCGCTTTATCACGTCACGAGGTGGAACTATGCTTGGTCGGAAGTCTTCGAAAAGCGTTCTAGCTGGTGCCAGAGAGTCGCGGAGAATTCATCTCTTCGGCATGGAACGCTGGCAAAAGGAAACCGGAAATGAACTCTGCTCGATTACCGCGCGCGCGCATGGAGAGGGACGAAATATGCGGGCTCGACGAGGCTTCGGGAACGCGAGACTATACCGATTCCTCGCTTCGTGCAACCGTGCAACGAGCTACAGAGCGGTATATTGCGGCCTCTTGCACGTCGGTATATCCAGATCCAGGGGCACAAAGCCTCTACCTAGATTGGAACGGATCTGCCTTGCAGATTTTCCCGACGGAGCCCGATATTGGCTGCTATGTACTCTCGACTCTCCTGCCTGATCCGCAGCTTCGATTACAGAGAAAATCGAGTGTCGATCGTGATACATCTTTTCAGGATAACTCGGTGCCTAGAACTCTAGGATATTGGCGGCACAATGGCTTCGGTTATTCACACATTGTAGACGGAAATGTAGATTTTTTACGTTAATATATAGACACCGCGTATTAATCGTGTTAACTTGAGTCAATAAAAAAATCTGTCGACGTTTTTTTATTTAATATTTCGTTCCTTTCGGACTGTCAATTTTTTTATTGTCCTTTTTAGTCGGAAATAAATATTTAAACGTTGTACTATTGTTTTTTATATTTCAAAAGCTATTTATTGATAGCCATTTTTTCGATTAAATAGATGGAGCAAAGTCAAGAAGGTCAATTTGTTAAGACTTGTGTGCATGAATCGGATATTTTTTTTTTGTTAAATAGTTCCAGTTAGTCATTATATTTGACTGGAGGTTAATTATTTGCGATGTAAATGATACATTTATGAATATTATATTTCTATTACAACATGCGTTGATTTTATATTCGTTTACCTCGTAAATATGAGTAAAAAGTTGTTTTCAAAAAATGGCAAAATGTTTGTCAGTCAAACGAAATTCGTTAAGATAGAACTTGAAAATGTAAAATCGAGTGTCGATCGTGATACATCTTCTCAGGATAACTCGGTGCCTAGAACTCGAGGATATTGGCGGCACAATAGCTTCGGTTATTCACACATTGTAGACGGAAATGTAGATTTTTCACGTTAATGTATAGACACCGCGTATTAATCGTGTTAACTTGAATCGATAAAAAAATCTGACGACGTTTTTTTTATCGTCCTTTTTAGCCGGAAATAAATATTTAAACGTTGTACTATTGTTTTTTAAATTTCAAAAGCTATCTATTGATAGCCATAACAGATTTAGAGGAAGTAAATGTGGGATTTTCGATGTTTTCGATGAGTAACACATGAAGAAACTTGTCTTCAGAATATCATAATTTTATTTACAGATATGAATTTTATTTTCCCTCAAATTTTCAATGAATTTATCCGCATGTGCATATCATGCTACACAAAAATGAACTTCATTGAGAGTTAATTTTTTGTATTAAAAACAAAAAAAAAAAAAAACGGAAAACATTCTAAACGAAAATTCGATTTTTCTCATGAATATGTCACCGTGTTGATTTGATAATAATTTTACTCACTAAAATGCAATAGATTTTACATAACACAAATTATTTAACTTTGAATTATTTTTCTCTGTCTAAAGTGAGACTCGAGGCTACCAATAATAATGCGCGAGTGATTCAGCTTAATTAATAGAACGTAAGAGCACGAAGAGCGGCATCGTCACTCGGATAGTTGTTAGTGACGCGGGTTAGAATCGATATAGATATAACCTCAGGTGCAGATGAAGAAAGTGAGAACGAAAGAGCGAAAGAGAGAGAGAAGATATTCAACGTCGCATCCCTTTCGATTTGCCAAGGATTATCCTCTTCGCTCGTTCAACAAAGCGCTCGAACGAGACGCTCGCGTATATCACGACCTTGTCCATCTTGTGCAAGCGAGTGTGCAAGTACAACGTACAGTATCGAAGCGATTTAACTCCATCCCTCGAAGCTCTTAATGCCAGAAGTATCGTCAGTGAGTGTACGCTATAGATGTGAACAGAAAAGGAAAAGACAACGGTGCTTCAAAGTCGAGATAACGCAACCGAATCGTGTGTGCCACTCTCCAACTTTCCGCAGCAGCAACAATAATCCCGTGGTTAATCGAGAGTCCCAGGATACTTACCAAGCGAAATTCAATGTGCTTCGCTTACCTACCTATTTAACCGCTCTCTCTCTATATCGGGAAAAGCGTTTGGCTGGATGTGGATTCGACTGTGCCGAGCGTGGCAAATTAAATTGCCGAGTTATTCTCTTTTTTGTTAGTCGACTCGGTGCACCGTCATACGATATATAGATACAGTAGAAACACTCGTAAGTTAAGAGGTAAAAGAACTCTGTGGTAAATTAGCTTTTTTTCTTTTTTTTTTTGTGGTATGCAGCAACAAGAAAATTAATTTAATTTAATGAAATAAATATATTATCGTTGAATAAATTTATTACAAGATTCTTTTTGTATTGTATGCAATTTGTTATTTTTTCATTGCTTGATTGTCAATTAAATTAAACTAAATGAGAATAAAATACTGAAAGTACAAATAAAATTTAAAAAAAAAAAAAAGTGATTTTATCAATTTTTTATTTGCTTAAGTCAATTATTGATGAAACGAAATGTATTTACGGTCAAGTTAACTCGGTTGTCTTTTCTCTCATCTTTTTACTTTGCGTTAGGTTACTACAGCTTAAACAAATTTGTCAGATTTCAAAGTTGACAGGTTTTGGCAGCCCACACTTTAGTACACACCTCGATTGTGCAAACTCTCGATCCACGATATTTGTTTGTACACAGATCCAGTTGTACAGACTTCTCTTACCAACACCTTTTGATTGCCCGCAGTTCGTACATTGACATTCCATTTCGTTTATTTACATTAACAATCGCTTGCTGCACGGAGAGAATAAAAATTTGTGTCACTATCAAGCATTTCGGTGATCTAATTACAATTTTATCAAATAAAATAATAGTTTCATTAAATTGATCGAATATTTGCTGCATTAACTATTTTATTTAAAATTTTTTGCCCATGCTTATCTCCTTCAATTATCAAATGTTTCAATTTCAACTAATCGCAACGGTGAGAAAATAACAATAATAATTACAGGATTAACAAACGTAACTTGTCGCGTAGATTTACTGGTTTTAGGTTATCCTGAACCAATATTTAAAGGTTTCGAGAAAAAACTATTAACCCTTTATAGGTTAAACCGCCCGAAACCGTTAGTGAATGGGACTATGAAGAGCAGAGTGGGGGTAACGCGTTGTTACGATAGAGCCGAGGAGTGGGGATATCTTTGTGACTTACAAAGGATTAAAACAGCTTTGTTCTTACATTGACTTACTCGTAATAGGATATAATTTGATATTTTTATAATTAAAGTGATAAAGTTTCCCTGAAAATAACAAAAATTGCAAAGGGAAAAATTACAAAGTCAAAACAATTTCTCTACCTGTTGCATTAGATGCTTTTAACGAATTAACGAATTCTTGGACGAAAAAAATGCGAGTTTGTATAAAGTACTGACCAATTGTCTTCGTATACTCATTAAATAACGTTGGAAAAGTGATTATTGATATAAAATACTAAGTGTGGCGACAAATATTACAGGCGCCACAACAGGTTTACTCTATACAAAAAAAAAAAAATGTCTTTCCAGTAACGAATTCGAGAGCACATTTAAGGAGTGTCAACTGTAAGTGCAATCGATAACAGCTCTGCGTAAGCGTCTGTGTCCTTGAAATAGGTGACACGAATGGGCTATGAATGATGATTGGCTGCGGAGAAAAGATAATATTTGTCAATGTCTTCGAGAGCTTTCTGTCTCGCAGCACGGAATGAAAAATGGTCACAAAAACAAAAGATCGATGGAAAAATGACAGGTAACGATTAAAAATTGTGGATTTTTGTCCATTTTTGAGTTTTAACACTTTTTAAGATACAACTTAAAGCATGGAAACCAGAAATTGTTAAATTTTAATAAATTACTCGTTATTTTTAAAGGTTTACCTCGCTGAAGTTGTTTTTGTTACAGAGACTTTATTCATTGATTTTGGCCCTCAGCAATGTTATTTGCGTGAGCGCATGCGTTTTAGTTCTTTTATCGTTAACATATTCAATACATTTGTAAACTCTTCCGAGCATCCACTCACACACGCACTAACATTCATTCACTCATTCATTCACTCACTCACTCACTCACTCACTCACTCACTCACTCACTCACTCACTCATTCACTCACTCACTCACTCACTCACGTAGCTAGAGAGAGAGAAAGCCTATGTAACCTAACCATTTTCTTACACAAAAAATGAACAGGTGTATTATAAAATTAAAAACTCTAGTTTCTACTTCGTGGATATTTTTTTCCATTAAATATATTTTCATCAAGTTTTCTAAATATATTGAAAATAATAATCGGCTTTTATATTGCGACTTTTTTCTTTCCAGAATTTTTTTCTTAATACCCGCAACAGCTCGTGTTAAATCTAATGGAGATTGGCACCAGCGATGAAAAGAGAATGACTGGTGCTCTCTCCCTATATCTGGATAAAGTCTTTCACTGAATACGAAAGAAAGAACTTATTTTGCAATGCTCCGCACATTCCTAGGCGACGGTTTGTAATGAATATGGATTTGCAACAAGCACAGCAGGAAGTTCATTGCTAGATTTAGTTATCTATATATATTTTAGCTTCGCGTCGGAGATAGTTATCGACCTCGTAGCCAACGCACTCACCTCGCTAACATCGCATACACACTGCACAATAACTAGAAGTATAGCATTTTTAAGTCCGCGGGAACTCGCGTGCAACACGAAAGTTACGTTAGCTTCACGATACGTATTCGCAACGCGTTACGTCCTCGGTTGTGCGCTACACTCTACCGCTGATACATACATTTCTTCTCTTTCTCTGGGATCGAAATGTAATGAGAAAATCGTAACGCGAATCGTACGCCAATCTCGCGTTACGCTATACTATTTTACTTATCTTGTATAAACCTACTTTCGTAGACGAATTACGTGTGGGCGAGTTAATCCGGTGAAAGTTTCATGAGAAAAATATGTTAGTAGTAAGTATAATTGAAAAATATTATAAAATTATATTTAGTTATAATAATAAGCATTAATATCATTATTATTTGTATGTTACAATGAGATGAAAATATATTGAGGATAAACTCTTGACATGTTTCAAGTTTATACATCTGTATTTGAAAAAAAAAAAAAAAAACACAAATATAGAACATCGAGGAAGGTCCTTTGGAAACCAGAAAAGTTGCCATTGCTCGGTTAGCTAATGGATCTACAATGTTGTTAGTTGAATCCCAGTTTTAACAATTACCAAATGAGATTCCAACCTCAGCTCACCGCGGTTTTATGATGCAACCAATTAGTTCAGTTAGGTCTTTGAATTTCGGTTAGCTATTTACTGAGGCGAGGATCAACAAAAATTTTTAGAGTGATGTTTCAATTATTTAAGGTCATCTGTTCACAATAGTTCATTATTAACTAAGCTTTAATTCAATTAATTCAATGTCAATTCAACGATAATTCCACGTTATTTCCTTTCACGTCTTAAATTTTTATTTAAGTTAGCTATTTACTAACGCGAGGATCACCCAAATTTTTTGGATTGATGTTTCAATGATTTAAAGTCATCTGTTCACAATAGTTCATTATTAACTAAGCTTTAATTCAATAAATTCAATGTCAATTCAACGATAATTCCACGTCATTTCCTTTCACATCTTAAATTTGAATTTAGGTTAGCTATTTACTAACACGAGTTAGTATAGTATTTGTTCACAATAGTTCATTATTAACCTAACTTTCATTCAATAAATTCAATGTAAATTCAACGATAATTTCACGTTTTTTCCTTTCACGTCTTAAATTTTAATTTAGGTCAGCTATTGACTGACGCGAAGATCGCCAAAATTTTTTGGATTGATGTTTCAATGATTTAAAGTCATCTGTTCACAATAGTTCATTATTAACTAAGCTTTAATTCAATAAATTCAATGTCAATTCAACGATAATTCCACGTTTTTTCCTTTCACGTCTTAAATTTTAATTTAGGTCAGCTATTTACTGACGCGAAGATCGCCAAAATTTTTTGGATTGATGTTTCAATGATTTAAAGTCATCTGTTCACAATAGTTCATTATTAACTAAGCTTTAATTCAATAAATTCAATGTCAATTCAACGATAATTTCACGTTATTTCCTTTCACGTCTTAAATTTTAATTTAGGTTAGCTATTTACTAACACGAGGATCGCCAAAATTTTTTGGAGTCATGTTTCAATGATAAAGTCATCTGTTTACAATAGTTCATTATTAACTAAGCTTTAATTCAATAAATTCAATGTCAATTCAGCGGTAATTCTACGTTCTTTCTTTTCACGTGGAGTTGTCGTATTAAACAATGGCGTCGTTTGCCTCAGTATAATGTTTACCAGTAGCAAGAATGAACCGATTTGTTATGGAAATTACCTCGTAGGCTGCCTGTAACATTCAAATGTTTGTCGCTGTTACCGCCGACGTTAAGTATCGTCATTTTCCATACCTCGTGATGACGACGTAACTGCAATTGTGGTTAACCAAACCAAGTCTTTGGTCTTATTCTATTTTTCGCTGCTCACCAATCAAAAGGAGTTGATAATAATTTTTCCATTTGCATTTTATAATTAATTCGTGGCACAACTAATACTGAAATTTCTCATACTAATTACTTCTTTTTTATTCGTGTGTCAAGATGCCAATATCAATAAACGTATTTTCTCGTAGAGTTTTATAAAGATGTCAAATAATAAAGAAGCAATGCGCAACGTTCTACTTCGCATCTATAATTTAAATATATTATACAAATTAATTAAATGGAACAGAAAAAGTGTGAGCAATGCATTTTACAGTTCCGCATTGATTGCTAAAAATTTTTAAAAACTAATTAGAACCCTCAACGTTGTTTCCTCATTTACTTCATCCGCAATACACATCGCCTCCTTCATGAGAAATTATCATTCACTTTGTGTAATGCCGACAAAAAAAATAAAGCGATATCTTGCAAGATGTTTGCACTTTAGGAGTTATTTTCGTTTGTTAAACATTTGAATGAACAGTTCTTTCATATTTTCGACAAACTTCAGTCCGAAGCTATGTGCGGAGAGATTTTATGATATAATAATACTAATAATAGTTAAAGGGGGAATTGCTGCTCACGCATTTAGGCCACAGGCCCATTGTGCATCCCTCTTCGATAACCCTTACTCCCTTATGACAACCAGCTGCCGTTCACGAAGGCTAGCAGTCCTGTAAAAAGAAGGTCGGCAACCTCTCTAGGCTCCAAAGGTGCTCCTAGGTGTCTCACTCTCTTTCAACGTAAAACTCGACAATGACGTATCACACGAATGTGCGTCTCTTCATCCCCTTTATAACTCCTGGACATACTGTGCTCCTCGATACCCAGTTTGTGGATGTGCTTTCTAAGATTGCAGTGTTCCTTCAATATGTCTACCGCCAGTCTCAATATGTCTTCTCCGATCAATCGTATAAGTCGGTCTGTGATTTTTCTCGTTGGGATCGTCGATAAGCGCTTTCGTTTGATTCATCCCTAGGGTTGTCCTGAATAGATATCGAAGTTGCACTGAACACTTTGTGACATCGATTGTCTTACCAACTTTTGTAAAAAAAAAATGTAAAATTTTTTAATCTACACAAGAAGGAAACTCCTCGAACAATTTTCATAAAATTTATAACCGCAAGCTGCCTGATGTTAGTCCCTTTGTGTAAAAATTTTTAGTCCGATAAATCAAAATTTGCGTAAGTTACATCGTGAAAAAGACATTTTTACAAAGATTTTTAATATACAGTGAATCTTAAGTTGATGAAATAAAAATTTTGCAAGTCACACAAACGGACAATTTTTTTTTTAAGTATTATTTATCGAATGATTAAGAGTCCACCCTGACATTCAAACCGAGTATTTATCGTTTATTTCATGAGAACGAAGCTTTCTCAATGTTAAAACAAAATGATATAAATATTTATTCGTCCGTTGTCGCTCAATCATATAAAGAGCTCTTGAACCATCGTCATTTATTCCTGAGTATGAAATACATCACGTTGACTCCCCTCTCACGAATCCGGAAATACACGATTCATTTAATCCCCACTACCCCTGGACGTTCCGTCAAACGACACGCGGGGCTGGCTCGCAAACGGCAGGTGTATGAATGAATATTCATTCATTCGATCCGCCACGCAAGCATCAGAGAAAGAAAATAGAATAAAAAAAAAACATAAAAGAAACTCTATAGAAAGTCAAAGCTTTTATAATATACAGGGTGAGTTTTTTTTTATCTTGAGACATTGAAATATCGCAAGAAATACGCATCGCACAAAAAATTGTCCGGAATAAAAACTTTTCGATCACAAAGGGGAAAATTGACGCCGTAAAAATTAACCCCCCGCTCCAAGTCTTGAGGTCAAGAGGGGTAGTATCTTTGAAATTTTTAATGGGAACCCCTATTTTTTATTGCAGATTCGAATTCTTCATGAAAAAACACGAAAGTTTTATTGAAAAAAATGTCTTTCGATTCGAGACGCATGACGCTGTTATTGCAAAAAATGAAATTTTTGATTATTCAAAAAAATGCCCTTTGAATCGAAAATAACTCACAATGAAATTGAACTTTCTAATTTTTCAACTCCAAACGGGTAGGAGGGGGGAGCGGATTGAGATGAAATTACGCACAATGAATTGCTCTCCTGAAAACATTCGACACGTACTTCCTTATCTTCGATTCAAAGCGCATTCTTTTAAATAATCAAAAATTTCATTTTTTTTTCCAATAACAGCGTGACGCGTCTCGAATCTGAAGAAATTTTTCGAATAAAGCTTGCGTATTTATTCACGAAGAATTCGAATCTGCAATAAATAATAGGAGTTTCCATTTATTATTTCAAAGTTACTATCCCTCCCGCCCTCAGGGGTTGATTTTTACGTGGTAAGTTTTCCCCTTCGAGATCAAAAAGTTTTTAACCCGGATACTTTTTTGTGCGATGCGTATTTCTTGCGATATTTCAATCTCTCAAGATAAAAAAACTCACCCTGTATACAATAAATACACAAGTTAATGGGGTGCGATATCGCACTCTATTTCAATTCCTGCAAGAGTGCTTTCTTTCTTTCAAATTTTTTTAAAAACCCGAGTGGCAACAGATATGACATTGAAAAATGGATATTTCCAATCGAATGGAGAAACTCGTTTCAATTTAGTGAACCGAGACGCAGTGTATGGAGGGGAAAGGGGGCTACCGCTATACACTTTGGTCGATGGTCGAGGAATTGTCGTAGAAATTTTCTTGCTGACGGGTGCACTGCGTTTACGTCTCTTGCATTACACTGTACGTAAATATATATATTTATACACGAATATATATCTATATCTATATTTATTTGTACGTATAGTAGTACAGCGTTGAGTTCATCTGTAGAACGAACAGGAGCTCAAGACCGCCCGCTAACGGGATATACTCCGAGCATTTTCTAATTCCACGTTTGAAGGTAAAACTCCAAGAGTGCGGCTAACAGGTCTTTCGATCGTTGGTTTACCTCCAGCGTTCTCACAGCAACTTTCAGCCGAATGTTGTACGTTGACGTACAATTCTGGGATAAAATAGAAAACCATGTAATCGTAATGTGTAAGATAATGGATATTTAAGTAATAATAAATATAGGAATAATTATTTTAATAATAGTAATAATATTATTATTGTTTCTCCAGAGAAAACATTAATCGATAGACAGGAGACCGAAAATATAAAAAAATTGTGAAAAATTAATGGACGATGTAAGTAAATAGACTAAATCTTGAGATTTTTCATTGAGAAATAATTTTCATCGAAATATTATTTTAGAACAACAGTTTAGAATAATTCCCAAGTATAAATTGTGTAACGTTAAATTTTGCGGTAATCAGGTATTTGCCAAGGCCCTGTCAAGAGAGATACGGTCCTGAACAGGGCCTCGGCAGTTCCCGATTTGCTTCGGATGTAACGCTACACAGATATTCACTTTGGGTTATTCTAAAGGAAAGTGGAATCTATTGTTCGAGGATTTTTTAAATATATTTTTTATTATAACAATTTGAATATTGTTCTTTCGTCGAATTTTAGTTTTCACCAATTTCATACATTTTTTTTTATTCGAGTAAAAAAAAAAAAAGATTTTCAAATGGAAAATTGTAATTTTATAAACAGGTTAATAGAATAGGAATGCTTACGAATTATTTTTACAATCATTGGGATGAAATCTGTCGAGATACCGAGGACACGTCGCTGTTTAGAATTCCGTTCGATTCTCGTGTGCGTCTTGGCACGTCGTTTCATTGAGATTTTATGGAGTTTCGCGATGTATATATTTACCAAGTCACCCGGTACACTTGACAGCATTCCCACGTGAACGCCTTTAAACCTCATATTCTACGCGCAACGCTTTTCTAGACACACTCGGGCTCGTTCACCGCGCATAAATACGCAGACTCGTTTTATTCCATTTCTTATTTCTCTTCTTTTTCTTCTTCACCTCCATAACTCTGAGAATATACCGTTACCGATTGCCTTTTCGTATATTATCCGAATGTGGTTTGGATGAGAAAGAAATTTAAGAGTGGTGGCTCACCAGCCGGTGCATGTCGAATTTTTCTCACGTATATAGCCTCACGAAGAACGACCGAGTCAGCGATCGCGGAGCGAGACAAGCGACGCGACTCGTCGCCGAGATAAATCTCACTCTGTTGCATGCGTAAAGAAACCTTCGAGGAAAATGTGCGATGCATGTCGATCGTACGATCAATATTGCAGCCAGTAGAATCGTCGATAAACGCACTAGTCAAATATATCGAAGAAACCATCGAGTAATTGTAAAGAACCGTCGATAAAAAAAAAATGATTGAATATTCAATTTTTTAATGGTTTTTCGGTACATTGGCTTCCTCATAGAGAAATCTATGTAGTTGTGGAAATATTTATTACGAGATTACCCTGCCAGGACTCTCAAAATGGTGTAAAATGTTCAGAAAAAGTGCTCTGGAAGAAGTTTAAAAAATATTTTATTGTTTTTCACTACAAAACTCCGCAAACTGCGACCGACATACTTCCTCGTCGATGTGGCTTTGTGAAAGGTAGAAAATAATAATGAGAAAGAAATGTGCAAGGTTCTTTTTATGTTCGAGTAATTTTGCGATTGCTCAATCAACAAAGAAGGTTGTATTAACGAGAGAATTTTCTTATTACGTATGAGAACGGTAATCGAGGTCACAGCTACCGAAGAAATTCCTCGACAATTTTTTAAATTAAATTCAATTGAATTAAATTAATATTTTGTGAAGTTGGAATACGTCGTAAGATATAACGGCGTTTACGATTCGTGCGATAAGAACTGATAAGGGCGCGTTATCGCTCTCAAGTGATGAACGACTCCGCGAGAGTAAACAGAGATGATTTCTCCTCGTTCCAATGATTGTGAGTCACCACGTTGCAGCAACGTGTTTGTAATGAATTTAATTCGTATCAGAGGTAATACAGATTGAAACAAAACGAGTTAATCTGGATCATTACGATGCAATTGTTCAATTCGAATTAGTTCTCCAACTAAATTTGACAAATTTTAAGATTTTATCTACATTTTTGCATTTATTTTATTCCCCAAAAGATATTTTACGAGAATTCTTTATTATACATTTTAAGTACAAATTTAAGTTAAATCATTATTCAAATAATATTTTTGAACATTATTTCGGTTGTGAATTATAATTTTGACAAAGAACTTTTAAAATAAATATTTTTTACTTTATCTTAAATTATTTAATTTAATAATTAAATTCCACCGACGATTTGAATATTAATTTTGTAACTTAATATCCATAAAAGTGTCTTAATGTTTATAGGATTATTTTCAAGAAATATTTACTATACTGTATGACGTATTTGCCAGTTTAATCTGCAAATAAATTTGACTTTGGTAAATCAAAATGTTGCAATGAAAAATGAATGCTATTGTTAGTGAAAAAAAATAACATCAATTTGATTTCAAGGATCAACAAATCGATAAATTCAATAATAATATTCAAGCAAAGGAGATTTTTATCAATGATTGGTTAATGAAAAAAATAAAATAAAAAAATAAATAAAACAAAAAGCAGTTTTTATAGAAATTCTTAATGTTTTTTCTCTAGACAAGCTGGATCCTGGTTTCGTTTGAATACGCGAGGGGAAGTAAATGAAACACGAAGAAACAAAGATCTTTGCTCCAAGTGTAAATGGATTATCAATAAAATGGAGCAAGGCGGCGCTGTGACGATAAAATCGGAATAAAATACGACGATGGGTGTCATGGCGAGTTAATTTGCACTTTAAAGTTTCATTTAATGACGCGCAAAAAGCACACGGATGTTATTTCTCCTTCTCGGAAGTGTATAAAAAAAAAATTGAGTAACTATCTAGGAGGTATGCGTAAGTTGTAAAGACTGCGCGCCATTCGAAACGCCTGAGGCGACTTTACGAGCAACGTGACTCTTCGTCATGCGGAGAAGTCATAGACATCGCGTATAGTACGACAGAAAGCATATGGAATTTGTCGCGGTATCGATCCTGTGGAATGTTCCGTCGGGAGTGGTGACGTAAACGTATTGTGTACACGATCGATCGATCTCGCTCGATCTTTCTCAATTATAGATCATTGCGCTTACGATTTGTGACACACGGACTTGTTGTTTAATTTTTTTGGCTATCAATGTAGTTGCATTTTTGCAAATAAACGAAGTAACTGAAATAAAAAATGTGGTTTAGATCCAAAAAGAAAATGAACTTGATGCGCAATTGTATTGGCATTCACTTAATTTCGTATCAATACACGCAATTTCTTCATATTACGCTACATCAGCGCAAGTAAATCGAATAAACGCGTTAAAAAATGTGTTTTAGGTCCAAAAAAATTTATTTGATACGCAAGTGTATTGCTATTCACTTACAATTCGTATCAATACACAAAATTTCACCTCAATTTGCAGCATTAGCGTAAATAAATCGAATAAATGCATTCAAAAAAGAATTTTAAGGTCCAAAATATCTCGGGTTCATAACTAACTGAGTCAACGTTATCTTTTCTCGTATCAAAAAAGAGAATTTTTCAATAAACCCTTCCAAGGCGTTAAAAACGCACAAAATGTAAAGTTTTTACAGTCATTTACTGCATTATTGAGAAAAATTGTTAAAAATGGCGTTTTTAAACGTATTTTATGCTCAAAAAAGGCCCAAACTCGGAATCCAACTGTTTTCCCAACGACTTTCTTCTGCATCAATAAATAGAATTTCATATTAAACCCTTCCAAGACGTCACATACGCACAAAATACAAACTTTAGACAGCAATTTATTGCATAACTTTAGATAAATCAGGTAACTCGGTTTAAAAACGTATTTAATGCCCTAAAAAAGCCCAAACTCGATACCCAACGACTTTCTTCCGCATAAATAAATATAATTTCATATTAAACCCTTCCAAGACGTCACATACGCACAAAATACAAACTTTTGACAGCAATTCATTGCATAACTTTAGATAAATCAGATAATTTCGTTTAAAAATGTATTTTATGCTCAAAAAAAGCCCAAACTCGATACCCAAATGTATTCCCAACGACTTTCTTCCGCATCAATAAATAGAATTTGATATAAAACCCTTCCAAGACGTCACATACGCACAAAATACAAACTTTTGACAGCAATTCATTGCGTAACTTTAGATAAATCAGATAATTCCGTTTAAAAATGTATTTTATGTCCAAAAAAAGCATCAGCACGATAGCCAACTGTATTCCGATCTACTTCCTACGCGTCTCAATGCTTCGTGGGTTTTACCCTCTACTTTTTACACTCAAACGACTCACCGATGGAGCAGTGCTCCTGGGATTAGTACCGCTTCGCGAACGCGGAAGCGAATTGCTCTTCGGTACCGAGTTCGGTGGTTGCTGATAGCTCAGTCTCTGTCCCGTCTCTCTTCCGGTGGCCGTTAAAGACGGCGGCGGCGGTGGTGGAGGATGGGAAAGCGGTCTACCTCGTCGTTGTTGCTGTTGCTGCTGTTGCTGCTGCTGCTGTTGTTGTTGCTGGGATTGATACTGACCCCAGGATTGACGGGGCACGTAGCCCACGTATCCGCCGGAAATGAACTGTGCCGAGCCGTTCAGGTGTGGCGGTGCCATCACGGCAGTTTGTTGCGGCTGACCTCCGTTACGCATTTTACTGATTTTTTTCTCCACCCTGATTCCACTCCAAACTCAGCCAGTACTACGTGTTTATTAAAATGATACTCGAACCAATTCTTTCCTTTCATTTAGAAGCTCGACAACACTCATCGTTTTCCAATAAACATTAATAAATGAAATAACTATGAATATTAAACACTCGAGCAACTTAACTTAACTTGGTTTCGACCACATACAACACTGCACTCGCGGTAAATAACCAGTCATTCGACAAACAATTATCACAGTTGGTCACTAGTCAATTGTTATCCAAAGAATGAATCTAGCCCATTCGTTGGTACTTTGTTGATCACTCGTATTCCTCTGCTCTGCTATCCGGGAACGAAAATATTTTATTTAGAATCTTCATGGTCGTAGAGAGAAAGAGAAAGAGAAAGAGTAAATGGTCGAAGACGGATTGGTTTTGCACCGACGGGATAAAGACAAGAATATAACTGAGCTGTGTTTCGATATCGATTGCGCTCAGTGACATTTTATCGCGTAAGTAACCGCATGCTTTATCAATCGCCGATCGAATTTCATGATAGAAAACGCATTTTTGTTTTTTTTTTTGTTTATCAAGTGGAAGGCGAAGGGACATTAAAAAGGAGGAGAGAGAGGATGATCGAGTGATATACGAAATTCGAACCCTACAGAGCAGATGTATTTTATTTTGTTTGTTTGTTTGTTTTTGTTTTAAGAGATAAGTCAGCACGCGAATATAACCGGAATATCCCGTACATCGAGACTCGGACATTTATTGCATTTATTTTATGAGCAGGATTGCCATTCGGGATCGAGTAGTACGGATTTACAGATATATTGCCTTTTTGCTATGTGTTCTTTTTTTTTTTTTTTTAATTTCAGAAATACCAATTGCACTCGACATTTACAGAAGAATCGCATACACGGTCACTGTGGTATTTATTGTAATTTTTTTATGAAAAGATTAACACGAAAAACGAGATTTTCCTGATAAAACAATGCAGCAGTTATTTTAATACATTTTTTTAGTTAAAAATTATTTGATTGCAGCCGGTTAGAAGACAAAAAAAAATCGCATACAACATAGTTGTGGTTTATCAAATTTATTTTACGCAAAGATTGCACAATGGAGTTGAAATCTGCTGAACGTTAATGTTTTTAATTAATTTTCAAATCTAGAAACAAATTTTTTAACTCTATCCATTAATTTTTCTACCGAATGATCTTACCACGAGACGACACTCAATTTTTTTGATAATGAGCAACGTTGTAGATGTCTCTCATGGTAGAATTTTAATCCGATAATGTTTTATTACGACTAAGTTGTAATTTAGAAATGTTTGTCGGAATTAAATCGCGGTTAGAGTTATTTTTTGATAGAAAAATTAATGGTAGAATTGAAAACGTCACAGTTTATAGAGATATTTGATAGCGATAATATCACGAAATGTTATTTTCGTGCTACGTAAATCGATACGATACGTAAATCGATAACATCGATCGATTTAGCATTAATTTTATTCGAAGATAGCGATGCGGCACGTTGAGCAATGAGAAAACGAAAAAATTTAATCAAGCGGATAAATCGTGCTCTATTAAACATGCATAAAAAAATTACTGTAGCTTTGTGTGTGTGTGTGTGTGTGTTATAGAAGTAAATAGATTTATTTAGGAGCTTCATAGCTCGTTCGTATGCGAGTATACGAGGTAAGCCTGGATTATTCCCATAAAACGCGTTTAATTTATATAACGCTCCCTTTCTCGTTGTGTACCCGGGGTCGAGAGGACAGAAGGGGGTCGGAGGGAGGGGGCGAGGGCAAGGAGAGGGCCCCAGTGAAAGTGAGCCACAGTGAGCTACGCGATACCTTCAGGAACCGTCACGAATATACAAGAAAAACTCGTATCCACACCGTCTACCGATATTTGCCTCTGAAATATTATTACGCTTGTTATTATTAAGTCCGGTTATTGATAAAAAAGATAATTTTATAATCACATTTAATATTATTCAACGAGAATTTCTACGTTAATCGTCCAATCGGCACTAAATTATTATTCTGCAATACAAATTATTTGTATCAACGTTACAAATAATCCAAGAATTTTTTTTCACTACATTCAATTACAATATTAAGAAAAGTAACGAAAGAAAATGTTGCAATTACTTAATATTAGTTATAATATTAAATAAAATTAATTAATTAATAAACAAATTGCGTTTATCGATAGAATATTTATTCTAATATAAATTTCGTTGATAAAATATAAATATTGTAACGCGAATCGCGATGAGTTTCATATAAAACGCGAAGATTTTATTAAATCGTTTGCAGATATTCTTAAGAATCTTCAATTCTCTCGCAGTGATGATTCGTGCTTTGCGGGGCTTTGAGACTAGACACGAGGCGTGACGCGAAGCGCCTCTTTCACGACAAGGAATAATTATTTCGAGCAGACCGAAGGCTATTACTTCTGGTACATCGTATATAAGCAGTACACATATAAGCGTATATAGAAAAATACCGTGCGGCACGTAGTCTTTTTCTCCCCCCCTCCCCCCCGTACCCCGTTGCTGCATATCAAGCATCGAATCGTGCAAGGGGGCAAGATACGCGCTAGGTGCAACGCCGACGATTTTATGCTCTGAATAATCGTGCGCACCGGCATCATTAGAATTATCCTAGCGTGCCCGAAAACACACTGCCTCACTTGTTTCTACGTTATAATCCGTCGGATATTAATTACCGATTTTTATAATCCACTCCTCAGTTTGCCCGTAATGTATCTCAAAATCGTTTCTGTGCCGTAATGGAATTAAAAAATAAATAAAAAAAACACCAACAACAAAAACGATAAAATGTGAACTAAAGAAAAAAACGACGGAAGCGGCAATGTGAATCGTAGTATTATTTTCATTCGTAGGAACTGAATAATCAACCAAAAATTTGTTATATTTGATGTTAATATGATATATTTGTTACTTTGATATCAATGTTATTTATTTATTTTTGAGATATTGATTTTTGATCGTTGAAAAAAAAATTTCTAAAATATATTTTAAAAAGATATAAATGTATTTTTAAATAATTGTTTCAATCATTATTAATACGTTGTAATATAAAAATACGTTACATGTGCAACATATTAATAAAATTTTATTTACATGAAATTTCCTGAGTAAAATTCCATAAAATGAGACATTTCGTCGATTTAACTAAAATTTTGTTGAACGTTGGATTAATTAAAAATGTTCTCACATCGATATCACATTATAAACTTTATCCTCTATTGTGAATAATATTATTTATATTTATCGTCGTCAAAATATGTTAGAAAAAGCATTGAAAAGTTTTTTCTTTTTGTTCACATTTTATAGAAATATGATCGAGGATCTCTGAGTTTTGTTATCGTATCCATGCGCGCTGAAGGAATTTGTAACGATTAAACTTGTAATCCGTCATCGATCATCACTGAATCCAAGGAAATCATGTTACGGGGAACTCTTTATCACCTGACAGATCACTCGGACTAACATCTATTCACTCGGAATATTCGGAAGCTAACACTCGTTATTGTTTTACACGACTCGATACTCCGTTCCTGTTATCGAATTATCGATCACGAATTATTTAGCCACTGTGGCTCTCGCGATATCTCGTCAAGAAAATTTTCAACAACTGCGAGAGTTAGAACCTGTCAGGTATTGTCCGCGGTCGGAAACCAACTGACAGGCCTCGGTGGACGCGCGAAGAAAGGCGCGGGAGTCTAGCTCGAGAACCAACAGCGATCGTGTACGTTCCTCGTGGATGTCGTCGTTGCGGATCCGGTCGTGCCTGCTTGCCAGCCAGTCACCTAGTCCGTTCGCTCGCTTCTTGGAGTGGGGTAACAGCGTTCGCAAACGATACGGACGTTTGTAACATCGATAGTGGTAATGCGAGTCACTTAAGATCTTCTAACGCGTATTGAGGTGAAATATAATTTCTTTTAATTAAAAAAAAAAAAAAAAAAAAAACTTTAGAGAAATCATGAAATATCCAGTGTTACGAGTATCTCGAAGGTCTTTAAGTGACATCATTCGAAAAACTGCCAAAAGAATAATTGTAATGAGAATAATATTAAAAAAAATTTATTTCGAAGAATTATTTGTAATTGCGTGGTAGAAGGTTTTTTTTTTAACATTTGTGTGGTATCCTTGTCGGTTGTGAAGCTTTCCTGCGGATGAAATGGACGTAGATAATACTTGTGGCGCCATAAATTGTACGAGAAGTCTGGGTCAACCTGGTTAGTCATTAGAAACAATAAAAGTCGATTGGTAACTCTTGTTCGCGACAAACTTTCAATTTTCTAGATAATAATTTTGTTAAAAGTAATAATAGAATATTAAAAAATAACACTTCAACGTCCACCAACTTGCAAATTAACGTCAAAAGGACAACGATTTTTCACGATTTTCATCCAAAGTCAAGTTTTTCCTGCAATTATTTCACAAAGAAGAGTTTCAAGTTGAAAAGCAGCTCAAAGTTTTGTTTTGTTTCAAAGAAAATTTCAAACAAAAGAATATATCAAAACTCCTAAAATTACAAAAGTAAATCACGCCAAAATTACTTTTTGTCTATGATTTAGAGAAAAAAAAAAAAAAAAAAAAACAAACAAAAGCAATTTCGTGAAAATTAGAAATATAATTTTTCCCAATTTTGCGTAACAAAAGAATTTGTTATATTTAAAAAGAAAAATGTCACAGCTGTGACCCGTATTAACCTGCGTCCTTGATGAACGATTAAAGGAAACGAGTAACTTGCTAATCCGTTAAAAATTTCAAAACACATAGAAATAAATTTTTAAAAATACGAAATAGAATTTTTATTTATAACGACGATCATCATTTCCCCACTTTGTAAAGTATCGAGTGAAGGAAGTCAGGAGTCAAGAAGTGTACTTTTAAGACACCCGGTAGTAGTTTCTTTATAAGGTGATGGCCGTGTTTCAGAGGGGATAGCGAATCAAGAAGGGGCAGCAGGGGGAGTGAAATAGACAGATAAAGACAGAAAGATAAAAAGAGAGAAGCAGCGAGGGATGGACGCAACTTGTTTGCCAGGCGAGAATGAAAACGATGGGCTCTTTGCTAATTCCTTGCTCTCGACGTTGTGACCGTACAACGGTATGGCACCTTAGCTGGCCGCGAATACGTATGTTACGTGCTTCGAATTAGTTCGGTGTTCCTCAAGTCGCAAGGTTGCTTGCTTGCTTTCTCGAACTTGTCCCTAATAAAACGTTTGCTACAGTGGAGGAAAGAGGTAACAGCTCGCACAGCGCACTGTCGCGGACGTGAGCGGAATTGACACGACGCGTAGGAGTATATTAGTTTTCTCCGGTTAGTCATTTATCGGACGGGAGTGAGTCAGTGCTATACGTCGTTGACAATTCCGACGGACGATGCTCTTCGAGTACGTGCAACTCAAGCGCACACAACACACGGTACGGCTTGTACGGAGCTTCTCAATACGAATGACGCGCAATCCGACCACCAATTCCGTTCCATTTCAATCCACTTCGTTCCGCGCTGGCCGTGACTCCGGCTAGCTCGTTCCAGTTAACGGCACGTTCTTACTTCACTCCTCCTGGTTGCCTGCTCTGTACTTAAGGTTTTCTGATAGTCTTACAGAACGTTGTTCCGTTTCTCGGTTCTTCTACTTCTTCTCGACCTGAACGGAGTCCTCAAGGCCGTTCGTTCGTTTCTTCACATCATTCCGTGTCTCGATGTAATCGATATGTTCGAGAGTTCGAAAGAGCAACTTGACGAAGCAGTTTATAAGTAGAAAGGTGTACAGATTAGGTTGTGTGCATGTATGTATAGAAAAATAGAAAGAGAGAGAGAGAGAGAGAGAGAGAACTTGTGGTGTATCGGATGAAGATATGACTGACTCAATCCCAGTGCTGTAAATTCACATTGCCAACAAACTCACTGCGGGTAACCGGAGATTGATTCTCGAGTAACTCGACTACCTGGGAATGCACAATTCATGCAGTAACGTCATTTACTTGAGGAGAATCGAACGCGCCAGATCTGAAGGTCTGGATGAACAACCTGTAGATAAAAATTGTTCCGAGTCGAACGATAGATAAATGTTGAAAGTATAATAAATAACAGTAAATAATGGAAAATTTAATAAATGTATTTTTAGGCCTTGATAAAATATTTTTTGTGTTAACAATGCTGAGATCACAATAACGAAAGAAATATATTTTGAGACTTGTTTCAATGAAATACGAATTATTGAATAATAAAAAAAAAAAATGTTCTCCTATTAAGAAAAATAATTAATTTTAATTAAATGTTAAATATCTTTTTGATGCACGATTCTCGTGCTTACAATGATATGTGCAAAATATTTAAATTCAAAGGTAACGTAGTTTGAACAAATGAAATTAAAAAAAATTAAAAGTACGTGAATTTGCTTGATAAAAAAAAATCCATTATTCGTGTCAGTGTAATTATTTTTCTCGGTAAGCCTTGAAACATTTTTGAACTAAAGTTCACAAAATTTGTAATCGTTCAAAAATAATTAATGAACTATAATAAAAAATTAAAAAATAAATAAAATAATAACATATACGTATTTAGCATTAAATGAGGAAACGAAAAAATGATTTTGTCGTATTATTTTGTCAGTGGAGATGAGATCACGTAGCAATATAATTTCTTACGGACGAGAGCGAGGCATTTGTAAATCGTGGAGTAGGTAAGGCGTCGTACATCGTCAAACAATGCTCCGGGAGTCGTCGAGAACACGAAGTATATGGGCGTACAATAAGCCCGAGTCGACCAGGACAAGGCTGAAAATTGCAATAGCATGACAGATCGACGAAGAAGCAAAGGACCACCTTCGAGATATCCCACACACTCGTATCTGAACAATCATCTCTCTCCTCTCAGCGTGTACGTGTGATTCGAACTCTGCGTATTTGTTTTTTTTTCTTCTTCTTCTTCTTTTTCTTTCATCCATACAACGTGCGTTGCGTAAAGACGTTGTTGTCGCAATTGCAAATTGCCGTCTGTTAATTCAGTAGAAAATATCAAGAGGGTATACAGCGATTAGTCAACCAGCTGTTTACCGTAGAATCTTTGAAACGATGAGCCTACAATTTCATACAGCAACATTTATATTAGCAACACGTACGACGATGAAAAAAAAATATTTATACGAAGTACGTCAGTCGAATTTTCCGAAGAATGAATGAATCATGCGTCGAATGTCTCTTTTACAAAGTACACGCTTGAAAATATTTCGAAAATCATCGATAGATTAATTTTTTTATTTAACATATTTAAAAAAATACTAGAACCCCCCCCCCCGAACTTTATGCAATAATCTTCAATGCGAGTTGTCGTTTTTTTCTCCGTTGATCGCCTTTTGTTTTCCTCTCGCCCCCTCGATCATCCTTTGTTTCTCTAATTATCATCTTTTGCCCCTCTCTGCTCTCCCAATCGCCTTTTGTTTACCCTCCAATCGTTAGTGCGAAGAGTCTGTAATTAATTAGTCGATAAATCAGTGTCGGATCCAACAATAAGATCCGGCAATGTAAATCTTTAGGTACATTGGATTATTTGGGTTCCTTGAACCATTGAAATATACAATTCAATTGGGACGCCCGGTGTATTATTCAACGTTTTTTTGTTCGGGTTAAATGACATATCCGTTATTAGATTCCCCTCCCCCGCCCTTCATTTTGTAAATGGTAATCGAAGTGACGGGTTATTTTTATATTACAGCGAGATTGGTTTTCGTTTGAATATCAATTTTTTAAAAATACTTATTTGAAATTATAAAACAAATTGAATAATAATAATTTTGTAAACCTTAGCGTGTAAATAAAATAAAAATTTAAATAGATGCCTGAATTTATTGTATTTATTAATTGATTAAATTTAATGTATTCGTAAGATTTTTCTTACGACGATGTGCAAACACGTACCGACAAAGAAAAAAAAAAAAAGAAACGTTACGTCGATCAGTCTAGTTTCTAGGAAGTGGCATAGATTACGATTTAAAGCGTTCAACATCTCGTACATTGTACATCGGACAAAAGATTCTCATTGAGCGAGTTCCGGCTTCGGACATAAAATCGGAAAAGTGCTGCACGTAGTGTTTTCTTCGTGTCGAATCGCGCCGAGGTTTTGCTCGATTTCCGCAACGGTCACGCTGCACAACCGAACAAAAAGACAAATAGTTCCTGTAGGCGAAGAAGAAGAAGAAGAAGTAGAAGAAGAAGAAGAAGAAGAACTTCTCTCTGATGCACCAGCAGGTAGTAGCAGCAACAGCAACAGCAACAGCAGCAACAGCAGCAGCAACCGCAAGGCGTCGAGACTCTCGCGTTGTAGAAGCGTCGAGGAACGGTCAAGGGCCTGTGGACTCGACTCTTATACCGGGTGTACGACAACATTAATCCTTGTTATCGTTAATATTGGAATAAAAAAAATGTTGAAAACCGATCAATAGTAAATTTTTCAACGTTCAAAGATTTCAAATGTTCGTTAATAAAAAGAAAAGTGATATCAATTAATCATTTTAAAAAAATGTATATTAATTAATAAATACCATGAAAACATTGAAGAAACATTTAAAGACAATCTCCAAAAATCGTATTGATCGATTGATTTAATAATTAATTAATCAATCATTCGATACCGACAAATTATTTAAATATATTTTTATATTCGAATGTTGCAAATTCGCGAATGTTATAGATCGTAACGACAAGACGAGACATATATAATACATAACAGTACGATGGTTTATCGAAAAGAGTCGAGAACGGTACTCAGAAAGCTTGGCTTGATTGGACGATCAAAGTAAAATGCAATTTGTGTACGAGGTGTCAACGTGTACCGTTGGCTATATAAGCAATAGTATTGGTAGAAATATATAACGTGTATGCCTACACATCGATAGAGCGAGAGAACCTCTCCTCTTTCGCAATACCAGAACTGAAATATCGTTGCTCAAGCATGCAGCAGCAGCAGCAGCAGCGTGAGTTAGGTTGAGACGACTCGAGGGGAATGGCGCGCGGGCACGGCAAAGTGAAAGGCGACGGTATATCGTGATAGGGGCCTGGCTCCCTTGTGCATACGATAATATACATATATACAAAGATATATCAACGTGTATATATATATATAAAATTGCTACAGTGATGCAAATGGAAGAGGGAATGATAGATTTATTCATGAAAAGGAAAAAGGAAATAGTCAAATTGACCATAAAAGTCGAAGATTTTTTTTTCACTGTTTGATTTTTTTTAACAATAATTGTTACGAGAATAATAAATTAAAGTAAATAGTTATTGATTTAAATTTTGGCTTATGTTTCAAACGAATGTTTTTATGGTTAAATGACATCGTAATTTCATTGATAACTCAAAAAGTTTTACTCCGAAGACTCGTAGAATTGATTATTAATGGATCAATAAATTGTTATTTAATAAGTTTTATATCAAGAAGAATAGAATTAGATTATAAAAGAATCGGAATTAGATTAGAGAAGAATTTTGATGGTTGTCACTTAACGAGGGATAGCTTCGCGATTCTATTCGATGTGGCTGTCATCCCCCAAAAAGGAAAAAGGAAATAGTAAAATTGACCATAAAAGTCAAAGATCTTTTTTTACTGTTTGTTTTTTTAACAATAATTGTTACGAGAATAATAAATTAAACTAAATAGTTATTGATTGAAATTTTATCTTATGTTTCAAACGAATGTTTTTATGGTTAAATGACATCGTAATTTCATTGATAACTCAAAAAGTTTTACTCCGAAGACTCGTAGAATTGATTATTAATGGATCAATCAATTGTTATTTAATAAGTTTTATATCAAGAGGAATAGAATTAGATTATAACAGAATCGGAATTAAATTAGAGAAGAATTTTGATGGTTGTCACTTAACGAGGGATAGCTTCGCGATTTTATTCGATGTGCGGCTGTCATCCCCCGAAACTTTGCTAAATAATCGAGCTATTAAAAGTCACGAGGTACTGCTGTACAACTACTGAGTTTAGACAGCAGCAATGGCGGAGTGATTTATTCGATGCGAAATATATATGCAGAACTCTCTGATCGAGGAGGCGATTACTGCATGAAGAAGTTTGAGATAACGACATCGCGCAAGCGTGTCTGAGTAGATACGATGGCTTACAACTACTACTATCATAACGTTTGAGCGTCACGCGAACTTTGAGGAAGAAAATCTTTGCCCAAAGTTTGATGGGTTTACACGACGTACAAATTTCAAATTTAACCTACACATTAAATTATTCATGGTGACCCTTTTTGATTATTGGTCGTCGATATACGAAGCGTCAATGGTGGCTGGGAGTTGACGTTCGAATTGTTTAACGATGCACACGCGTTTACAATCAGAAGATGGATTTGGACTCGGGTCGTTCTCGTTATAAATAATAAATTGTAAATATATATATATAACGCTGTACGATCTTCCCACGGTCGTTAGCGAATAGTCGCGATGACATTGGCGACCATGCAGAGGAGATGGCCAAGGCGGAATACCAATAGAGCTTTTCGTCTCGAGGAACTTTGCCAAATTCCGCGGGGCCGAAGATCCCTGAGAGTCGGACCATTTCTTCTTCGACTCTCGGATCTCTCGCGCGTTCCACCTAACAGCGCCATCTCTATATATCGCAAATGGGGTGAGTACAAAGAAGTAAAAAGGAAGAAAAGGAAGGAAGAAGGGAAAGAGGAAGAAATGATGGCAAAAAAGAGAGAATACGTAAAACTTACAACGTATAGACAGACGAGAGGGAAAGCCATGCCAAGACGACGTAAGTGCCGCTGCTGCTGTTCCTCTTTCTCTGCCGAACAGTCTTATCCTTTTTTTTTTTCGTTACTTTTACTAGCAAGGACTATTGGGATTCACGGACTATGGTTACCGGTGAAAGTGCTGTATTGTTAAATTTTTCTGGAGATGGATGGCTTTGAAATGTTTACACAAATGCTGGTTATCGTTCGTTCCGCGCAAGAGTATTCGTGATATAATACATTTCCAGATATTTATTTATTTTCAATGAGAAGTAATCAGCTATGGGCACTGGAGCTTTGGAAATTACATGTTTCATTGAGAGACTGTCCAATCATTACGATTGGTGATTGATGAACATCGTTCAATGTGAAATTCGTTGCCAGGTTGACATTGATTTCCGCTGGTTCCTTTCATTATTTATCTTTGGCACTAGACGTTGGCACTGATTACATTAAAAAAAAAAAAAAGTAATAGCAATCAGCACTGCGCTTTTCAGGTTTATTTTTATTGATAAAATAATTTATAATCTTCGCTAAAATTATCTCTGGACCAACAGCAAAATCGTAGATTAAAATTTTTTTCGTCGTCCAATTAAAAAATTCCTATCAAGACCACGAATGCAATAAAAATTCAACAATTCACGGTCATAAATCATGCATCGTTGAAGGAAACTCTCCAAAAGTACAGAGATTTTGCAGACAAATCGAATGGCGAAGTACCGGAAGAGAATCGTATCGAATAGCGCCAAAGGGCTCTTGTAAAAACGTCCCATTGATTCCTCGAGTTTTACGACCAACCTTTTTCTACTGGAACTACAACGCGTACACGAATCTATATGCGGGGAAAAGTAGAATTGCGGCTTTTCTTCTTTTTTTTTTTTTAAGAGCGCTGGAGGGTGACCGACGACGAGAGCCACAATTGTTCGCCCGGTAGACGGAAGTTTATTCGAACGAGACAAGGCCTCGGTCAGCTCGAAACAAAGTGTCGATCGAGCAACAGTTCGACGACTGTCTCACTGTACCGAGAGCAACAATTACGCGACTGTGTAATCGCATCGCAACGATGAGAGACGAAGAAAGAAGATGTACTCCACTGTATCTTGAGAAAACAAGAGGCTGGGATGGGTCACATCACGCTGTTTTTGTCTTTCTAACCCGTCAGAGCGCACTATACTCTCTCGATGCATTGACCTATCACGACCCCAGAGGGTCGTTCAACCACAACCGAGACGACTGAGACTCTGGTTTTTCCCGCTGTACTTCAACTACGCAGTTCATACCAGGACATCGTGCAGGTAAACTTCTAGAAGAGCTGCTGCCTTCTGCACTGGGAAATCTCCGGCATTTATCCTTAACCAGCAGTTTTACACATATTTAGTTTCATATTCAAGCGTATATAATGAATTGTTAATGTTACTGGGTACTCGATGAAGAATAACACAAAATTTTATGACAAATAAAGTTATGGAAGAACTTTTATTTATATTAATTTAATTTTTGTGGCATTTTCTCAACGATTTTTCCGAAGTAAATAATTTTTTAATGCGATTGCAATCTATTGGAATCATTTTTTTGTCTATCAAACGTCAGAGGAATATTTTTTGTGGTTTTTTAAGGTCTAGGAGGATAAATAATAGAATTTGTTTTATGATTTTTTTTTAAATAATGACATTTCTTACCTGAGATTTTCGTGAATTTTTTTTAGTCATTTAATACTCGAGGATCGAATTTAGATGAAATGATATTTTAAAAAAGTGAATTTTTCTGACCATGAGTTGGTACTTCGGTGTTCATTGTTTAATATGGGCTACGAGAGATCGAAAGAACATCGTTTTTGGGAACAGTTTTTGTCAGCGTAAACGCGTGTGCGTCGTAAGTTATTCGATTTGGCCTTCGGAGATCATAAAAAGGCCGCGTGAGAGACACAAAAAGGGAACAAAAACCCAAGACAATTTACGTATTTGGAGGATTGTTACAATCAATAACATTTCTTTGAGCTTTATAGAAAATAGATCAAATCGTTTTTCCAAGATCAGCGAATTACTCGGATCATAAACAGAAAAATTTAATCAATCAAAGAGAATTAATTTTTAAAAAATGTTCAATACATGAGAAAACATTGAGTTTGTCATATTTCTAAAATATAATTTACAAATTAACATATAAATACACTAAAATGATTAATGCTAGTTGATAAAAAAATATATTTCTTCATTTTTAATGAGATGAACTATCATTGGGATCTTTATTAAAATTTTGAAAAACAATTATTCGCAAAATAAATATTAAAAAAAGTAATTAATCAATTTACAAGATAAGTATCTCGATATATAATTATCATATTAACACATAAATAAACTAGAAAAGTTAATTCTGATATAAAAAAAGGTTTTTTTTTCATTTTATATGAAATGAGATGATATTCGATTAAGGTCCAGTTCCATGGTTCATATAATCGAATCTAATGAGGTTATGGAAGAGAAGAACTTTAAGAAGTTGGGTAGTTTCGAGAACAAAGCTTAATCTACTTCTAAGCAATATATTCTAGGCGCCTTTGTCCGCCTTTCGAAACTTCTCCCTTAGTTATCTCGTTCGAACGTTCATTCCCGGTGTTTGATGCTTTAACTCGAGGCAAAAGGTAGAGGACAAGGGTGAAAAGGAGTAGTGAGACGGTACAGAAGGTATTTACACCCCGCAGCGAATTAATCTCACTTCTGGTTCGTTCGCATGATACCTGGTCCTTAGGATAAACCAGGACCTACGTTGCGATACGCGTTGGGCGTTGAGCGCACCAGCAAACTCTGTTAACTCTGGCCTGATGGACGCAATTAACTCTGTTGCGTGTCTTCGCATCCTGGAATATCTAGACGCTTACGAATGGCCATCGGAATATATATACATCTACTTAAATACGCAGGAAGGTTCGCAAGAATAATTACGCAAAGGCGTACACCGAACGAGCGACGAGTGAACATTTTCATGATAATGGATTCCGTTGAAAAGCCCGAGGTTAAATCTTTTCGTTTTGGAATATAAATTTACGTAGAAAAAATGATTTTATAAGGGAATTTAAATGATACAGTATCCTTAAGCTGTCAATTTTAATTGTGGACAGAACTTACCGCCCTAGTGTCGAATGTTTGTTGATTCAGGTTCGTCACATTGTTGTTCAAGCGATTGTTGTTGTTAAGATTATTGCCGTTGTTGCGATGACTGCTTCTCGTCGAGTTTTGACGACTGCTACTGCCACTGCCACTGTGGTTACCATTGTTGTGCTTGCCATGTTTGTGCAGTACCATCGCCGCAAACATTTCGCTGCGATTTCGAGGATTTAACACTCCCGATATTGTTTTTTTTTTTTTTTATCGCGGCCTTTGAATTCACGAAATTGGGATTTTGTCCGTACAATGAAGTGCTGGAAGCTCTTTTCACGGAAGTCTTACATCGGAGATACCTACCGAAAGGGTTTTTAACATTTTATTTCAAACAAAAATACTCAAACTATCATTTATCGAAATTAAGGAGAGATTGACAGCAAAAAAAAGATTATATTAAATTTTTTCTTTGGAATACAATTATAAAAGCGTAGTAGCATTTTAAATTGTTATCTATATAATCTTTTCTATGATTTAAGATCCACCGATTAAACAAATTAGGCTGCGCAATATCTCTTTCTCTTTGAAAGAACGATTGTCTATGGATCTAACAATAAGTGTTGACATTTTTATTTTAGACCCATTAATAAAAATTATAAAGTGAATCAAATAATAATACCTTAAGATAATGAAAACGAAATGAAAGAATAAATTTAACTTCTCGATTTACGAGCTTTGCAATTTTCTCGTGAAACAAAATTGGTTTCATCTCAAACTAATAAAGCTTTCATATCTTCCTGATAAACACAGAACTTAATGTAGATTCGTGCAAGGTTAATTAAATCTTTTAAAAAATCCCTGTTGATGACAGTCTGTGTCTGAAAGTTTCGAGTGTTGGGATTTATCTGTAAGTAAGTTGACGAACGTGTCATTGCGCTTTAGCGTTGTGCGGGTTCTCCACCTGCGCTTGGAAAACGTGCATTCAGTGTTACATGTCCATTTACATAACTCGTGGGTATATAAACGCGCATGTACGATACTCCAGCACAATCTACAATTGTGTTTGTGTATGTATAAAGCAGAAGTATGTTGGTGTTACGATGGATACGGATGTACGTAGGTGTTAGCGGGCGTGAGGGGAAAGGGTTGTGCCCCGGTGCTGCTGCCGTTATACCCGTATCGTGGCCTCGGGCCATTTCCTGTCCGGTTGCAACGCGGCAACGCGCGCCTCTACCGAACGACATGCAACCAAGCGATCGTATAGTTCTCGGGTTAAACAGCGTACTACGTTCGCCATTGAAATATACTTATAAATCAATCGAAAGACAAATTTCCAGGCATTTTCATTAGCAGAACTTTGGTCGTCTTCTCTAGGGGTTAATTTGGCGACTTTTAGGTCCAGCTTAATCGGCAGATTTTCCGTTTAATTAAAAACCAGGAAAACAACGATTAAAATTCAAAGAATAAGGTCATCCCGAACCGTAATTTAAAAAATCTTCTTCATAAAATATTATTTTAGGAATATAAACCTTTCTGTAATTTAAGATAATAATGAAGTTTTTTTTTAGGTGCCTTTGGGTCACCCGTTTTGAAATTAAACATCCCCACGACCCTAGAATTCATGTGAAACATGCTCGTAGGCGTAATCACTTTTATCGCTCGTCATTAACAACAATCGGAATGACGACGCGACGAGTGTCCTTCGATAAATATTACTCTCGAGTTTGTACTACGTACACCATCGAAATTCAAACGAACCAAACGCTAGAGACAATTTTTGAAACAACTTTTCTCGCTTCTCCCTAGGCACAGTCACTTTCATCCCTCGTCACATCGACGACAATACCGAGACTGTTAAACTTTCTTCCGTAACGCGTAAGCAAAGATAATTAAATGCATTCTCCATTGTCAAGGAACGAGGACAACGCTTCGACTCGAATATACGCGCAATTGTCTCTGTGGCGCGGGAACCAAGAGACAAAGCGATGAAGCAACAAATCCTGTCGCGAGGAAAACTATAAACGACGTTGGGAATATCGACAGTTCAAAACGGTGTAAAAGAGATTCTCCAGCGCTCGTGTACTTTTCACTTCGGTTTCCTGCTCCTATATTGAGAAGAGCGTCGATCAGACTCGTGTCCGCGATTCGCCTTTGTCCCGGAGATATATCCTGGCACAGTTTCCCTCGCAACTCCCCGACATTGTGTCCTCGTTGGATTTCAATGCGTTATGTGTGTGCGTTTATATAGATTCGGAGCATCGTATCGTCCTGAGGGACAGGCCGTCGCTCCAGCTGTTCTCCAAAATTGTTGGAATGGGAGATGCAATGATTAGCAGGTTGGACCGGTACCTCTGGTCATCCGCAACTCGCTCTACGGGTGACCGACACGCAAACCACACTTTTTAAAGCCTGAATGTCGTTCTTGGAGATTGGCAAGGAGAAATGCAAAAAAAGATGAGAGCAATGCATGTCAAGCGTTCGTTTCTGACTCAATTGATATCGAGGGGGGATATTCAATTGATAACTCAATCAATTCAATAGATAACTCAATTGGCTTTTATATCTGACCGTAAAATAATGTTAAATTGCATGTTCTCTTCGCGATAGACGCGTTACTCGGAAATTGACATCTCTGTTTGCTTTGTTTTTAACGAATGTAACGCCAGAAATTCGATAATTGGGGATCAGGAAATGTTAGGAATCAAATTTCTCAGAGATTTACGTTATTTCTACAGAATACTTACGATGCTTTTATATTTAACTAATAATATTAGGAATAAAGATGTGTGATTTATCACAGCAATTAAATTTCTATTCCGGTGGATTATGGAATTTAAAAAATCAAATATAATTTTTGGGAATATTCATATTGCAAGAACAAACATTTTTTGATTCCAGAACGACTGAGGTTTCTGCTAAATTTCCTTTAGCAATGGCCCCTTCAATGTTTTTTTTTTCCACATAAATTTGAACCTTTCTTTGTGCGTGAAATTGAAACTAAATTATCTGCCTTTCGTCCCATATTTATAAAACCAACATGGTTGATGGACGTCTGATCGTCTACGGACATTACCACCGAGCATAAATCTCCCAATCGCTTCTATATCTACAAACGGATGCCTCCCGACTATCATTCTCGATAGCCAAAACGACCAGTACATTTGACGGTGACAATTTTCTGCTAAAAATCGGAAATAGATTCGATTCTGGAATGTTCATCGGCGTTCCTGTCACTAGGATGCTCAACTATATAACGTCATTTCTCGTTTTTATCTGAAAATAGTTCTCGAAATGGTCCACGAGATCGATAGCAGGTAGGTAACACTGGGAGTCGGTACTCTGTTACTCGAAATAGTTCAGGACGTACCCTCTCGTCTCGTTTCTCACTCTCCCTGTATCTACCCGTAGCTTCGATGTGCACTACTTGTCCGAGAACCAGGCGAATATGCACGAGAGATACGATAATGGAATTTCGATCCCAGAGTCAACGACACCGCGTAACCACCCGCAACCCACCAGTGAGAGATATCCATACATCGGCAAACCATCGGAGCGACGTATAACTGTCGTATTCTGTATAACTGCAATGGAAAACGTTCATTCTTCGCGTACAAACATACCGCAAAGTATTTTTCGCATTACTTCTCTCGCGTATTGAAACAGTTGTGTAAAATACTGGAATTCGACGTTTTTTAAAGTTAATTCGCACATTTTTAAGTATTAGGATGATAAAAACAATTGCAATAATCAATTTTGTACAAGAAAAATAAAATTATCCGATAAAAGGGTTTTTGAAAAGTTATTAAAACAATATTTTTATCACTTTAGATCACAAATTTGGGTTTAATTTATTTCGAAATACTATTAGCGTATAACCACAATGGAAAACGTTCATTCTTCGCGTACAAACATACCGCAAAGTGGTTTTCTCACTACTTCTCTCGCGTGTTGAAACAGTTGTGTAAAATACTGGAATTCGACTTTTTTAAAAGTTAATTCGCACATTTTTAAGTATTCGGATGATAAAAAACAATTGCAATTATCAATTTTGTACAAGAAAAATAAAATTATCCGATAAAAGGGTTTTTGAAAAATTATTAAAACAATATTTTTATCACTTTAGATCACAAATTTGGGTTTAATTTATTTCGAAATACTATTAGCGTATAACCACAATGGAAAACGTTCATTCTTCGCGTACAAACATACCACAAGGTAGATTTCGCATTACTTCTCTCGCGTATTGAAACAGTTGTGTAAAATACTGGAATTCGACGTTTTTTAAAGTTAATTCGCACATTTTTAAGTATTAGGATGATAAAAACAATTGCAATAATCAATTTTGTACAAGAAAAATAAAATTATCCGATAAAAGGGTTTTTGAAAAGTTATTAAAACAATATTTTTATCACTTTAGATCACAAATTTGGGTTTGATTTATTTCGAAATACTATTAGCGTATAACCACAATGGAAAACGTTCATTCTTCGCGATGAAACATACCGCAAAGTGGTTTTCTCACTACTTCTCTCGCGTGTTGAAACAGTTGTGTAAAATACTGGAATTCGACTTTTTTAAAAGTTAATTCGCACATTTTTAAGTATTCGGATGATAAAAAACAATTGCAATTATCAATTTTGTACAAGAAAAATAAAATTATCCGACAAAAGGGTTTTTGAAAAATTATTAAAACAATATTTTTATCACTTTAGATCACAAAGTTGGGTTAAATTTATTTCAAAATACTATTAGCGTATAACTACAATGGAAAACGTTAATTCTTCGCGTAGAAACATACTGTAAAGTGGTTTTCTTACTACTTCTCTCGCGTGTTGAAACAGTTGTGTAAAATACTGGAATTTGACGTTTTTTTTCGTTACTTTGCATAGTTTAAAACATTTGGATTATAAAAAACAATTGCAATTATCAATTTGATACGAGAAAAATAAAATTATCCGATAGAAGGGTCTTTAAAAAATGAAAAAAAAATATATTAAAACAATATTTTTATCACTTTAGATCACAAATTTGGGTTAAATTTATTGTCAAAATACTATTAGCGTATAATTACAATAGAAAACGATCATTCTTCGCGTACAAAAATACCGCAAAGTGGTCTTCTCACTGTTATTATCACGCGCGAAATTATATATAAATCTCAGAATTTGATTTTTTCTTTTAGACAATTTGAACAGTTGCAAACCTTTAATTTCAAAAAGTCTATTTCAATAATCAATTTAATACAAAAAACAATAAAATTGAAAAATATATATGAATTTTAGAAATAGATAAATTATTCTCGTTTACGATTTAAAGTAACATTGATTATCGAAAAGATGCTAGCGTTGTATTGTGCATTGCTGTAACAATTGCACAGTAACAGCTGCTACTAAAACGATAAAATTTTTTTATCTTTTACGCATAGGAATAAGTCAACGTCTCGAGAATTCAAAAAAGTTGTTTTACCATTTATTTGGAACAAGAAATCAGTGAATTTTACTGTTATTTCAAACTCTTAGCTGCACTACTCGATATTTTATATATTTTTTATATTTCGCAGTTTTTAAGGAAAAATTGTCTCAAAAAAGTTACATTGCAGAGTATACTTAATAATATTTTTGACCATCAATACATTTTCACAGTCGACCTTTACGAACTCTCGATTGAAACATTTTTCACGATAGGCTACAGTTAAAAAAATCGTTTGTTTTTTAAGCACAATCGTACATTTTTAATTACTGCGTTTAATTTCTGTCCTTCGAATTTAACGTTTAAAAATATATCAAAATAAATTGGAATTGTATTCCCATAGCCACGGTCTTCAATTATGCACTTCCAGTCAACATCGTGTTATCATTACGCAACGCACAACCAATTATCTGTCACTGCAGCAGCGTTTGCGTACAGATATGCATACAGAGTTTATCAGAAGACTCGGCAGGACGGTAAAGTACATGGAATCTAAACCGTGACAAGGGATAGTCAGTCGGTAACTCTGGTCTGTAAACTTTCGAACACGCAACAGACGACAACGAGTGAACTTTATCGTAGGTTCAACGTACGATTACAAGTCTCACAGTGTATGCACGCTTACTCGAGTAGTGGCGTTTCGTTTCGTTTCGGCAAACAGGTCAGGGAAATGTAAGGCTTTTACTGCCACTAAAAAAAAAAAATAAAAAATAAAAATAAAAAAAAAAATAAAAAATAAAAAACTAGCCAAGACACAGCGATTAAAAAAAGATTTTAAAAACGTTTAGACATCGATACAGGTCGATACATATTTTTCGTCACTTTAATGCTACATTGGCTGTAGAATTTCGCAATCTTCAGCAAGACCACCAAAGGCACGAGACGCGAGTGGAGCGGCAGGAGCCGATTTCAACCGGTTTAGCGCTCCAGCCTCGTCGACTTGAGCGACGAAACTCCTGCGTCTCGGCACGCAACCTCGTCTCAAGGATCCCTCGCGTTTCGAGTATCTTTGACGACGATGACGATGAAGACGACCGCAGGACCTTTTTAACACGGTCCCGACTTTGCTTCGAACTTTCCATATTGCACTATATATCTTGTTGCACCGTGTGTGTTTATCGAAACTGAGTGTTGGTCACGCGGTAGGGAAGAATGAAAAACAAGGCTTGGTATCATCCCTTGAAAAAGTGACGCTCCACAAATCGCAAACTCTCTACACCTTAGACCCTCTCTCTGTTATATCTCTGTGTGTGTTTATGTATGTTGCGTGTGTGACTGTATGATCGAAAGTTAATCCCAAAGACACGACGACGCCGCATAAATCCTGCGTTTTTGTTCGACAGACACAGTCATCCAGGGCGTGTTCCACGTCTCTCCACACGGCACGTGGAGAGGATTCCGGGGACAAAGAGATGCCTTCTACCAGTCTCAATAAACAAAAGGTGGAGATAACAGTGAGAGTCGTAAAGAGCAATGAAAATTGTGATTTTTGAGTCACGTGGTTCTTTGAATTATTTAAAATTTGAGAAGAATATTCTTTTTGATTCAGCGTACTTGAAAATTTATTTGAGGCTGATCATCGCTTGTACGATTATTATTGTTAAATAGATTAAACTCATTTGACCAATTAAACGATAACAATTATGTCAAAATAATAATTGTAAAAAATCGTTCGTAATTATTTGGGAACGTTAATTATTTTTGTTTAGCAATAAAAATAAATGATTGAGGAAAATTTTGTATTATTATTCTTTCGAAGAAATAATTTTTTCTTTTTTTTTTTTACGATTATTATTATTTTGCAATTAAATTTCAACGGTTGGTCATTTCAGATAAGACCATCCGTCCTCAACCACCAATTTGACATAGAAAAAATTGCAAACATTTGATAAAACGAGAGAAAAACTTGAACAATATAATATATATAATATTTTTTTGCTATTTACAAAATTGTGAAATAAATGTAATTCGATGGAATGAATTTTTAAACGAACGAAGACTTTGTAAAGGTTAACCTTGCGAATAGTTAAGCACTGACTCGATGGAGAACTGGTTAAACACAACAGGGCGAGACAGTCGGGTGAGTGAGAGTTTTGGTTGCGACGAATGAGTTAGGTTAAGAGGGCCAGAGGGTACAGTGTGTGTGCGCCAAGCGAACGCGCGTCGACTGAAGCCTCAAGCGGCGTTGGTTGTTCGGAATGGTTGGGAGCGAACGAGAGCCGGCGCAGCCCCCGACGCCGTTTTACAACCCCCCACGCGAACCACCCTTGGTACCATCACCACCCCCAGCACCGTTCGTCTCTCTTGCTCGCTTCGGCAAGTTGGTACGAATGCTACGTACACATTGCCGTGTACAGTCGCTTCCAACTTCTGTCGGCAACCGCCCCCGCACACCGTCCGACAGTTTATGCGTTGGGGGTGTCTGCTTCGTGAAATTACTTCACCCCGCGAGAGCGGTCGCGGGTTGAAGCCAGAGAGCGATGCGGGTAACCTTACGAGAAGGAGTAAAAGTTGGTGCGTGCAAGACGCTCCTTAAGCGATACCACGTGCTGTAAAGTTACGACGGAGGAGCGCCGATGTACCAACTTGTTTACCCTTTTTGAAGAGACCGAAGTCTGCCGACTGGCAGAGGTGTAATATACCTGAAATCTCTGAAGAGGTTGCCACAGGAGACTTTTTGTTGCTATCTCGATGATGTTACTCGAAATTGCAAATGTTTATTTTACTTGAAAAAAAAATGATAAAAAATCCAGTTAAAGGAGAAAATCGATTGGGCAAAAATATTGATATTTTTTTGCATTTAATCAAAAAGTCATCTTTCAAAATTGTACAATTAAAATATTATGGCGGAATTATTTAAAAAATTGACTAACTTACGAAACTGTGACAAGCGCGACAACCCTTACTGAGAAACACAAACGGAACGTGCCGTTCACAGATAAAAATTCATCTTATGCAACTGAAGAATATCCTCACCCCTTAAGGAATCAACTGTAGAGGAGATTTACAAAGTAACCTTGAAAAATTTTTAAGGGCTTTAAAAATTGAACAAGCACGATCAGCGATTTAGTTTTTCGTTAAAAATCAATCAACGGTTCCTCAAAATTACTATTATTTTGTATTTGTATGCTTGTCTCGCCAAAAAAAACGATTTATTCTCTTCGAGGGTGAGTATCGAGGACTCTGATAAAGGCAATGATGCTGACGTGAGATAATTTTTTTTTATACAACGTGTAGAGCAAGTTTGGGATGACGTTATCTGACATGGGAGCATCTTTAAGCGTTTTTTATTTGTTCGTTCAATCATTTACCTATTTATTCATTTAACGAACAGTTAGAAAATAAATTCCCCGAAAATGTGTTTTGTAATTGAATTTATTGATTAAGATATTTAATTCTTATGAAATTCAATATAAACACTTGATGCTCCGATAACTTTTCTTATTCAAGAATTTGATAATTATATAGAAAGAAATTAATGTCGTAATTCAAAGAAATGTTATTCTGTTTAATAAATCATAAGTCGAACATGGGGTTTCCCATATCATCATTCTCTGCATCATGATACGAAGAATATTCACCCAAAGTCTCTAAAAGTCCCTATAATCATGCGCTACTTTAATCTTGCTACTATTTTCCTCTTTTCTACAATCCATTGATTAGAAATACAACTCAAGAATAGATTCTTTAATTGTTTTTTCATATTTGTTGATAGTATAATAACGGCGATTAGGTACTAGCAAACGCGGACGTTATCAATAATAATCGTAGAAGATAAAACGTCCGACGAAGTAGGATATAAGTGCGAGAGCGACCTCGCGCGAACACCTGTAACTCGATAATCGATCGTCGGGCGACCACGTCAAGCGAGTGGCTATCGGAATTCTCGCTTTGTTCGATGTATCGCGATAGCCCCCTAGCGGTCGAGTCGTACACGTCCATTCTTTGATCACGCAACCCCGCCCCCTTACTGGTATACTTGGTAACTTCCGGAGACGTCGCCAAAAAGACTAGCTCTCCAGACTCTCGTGCTCGTCGCGTGTTCGGTTTCGTTCTCGCACTACCACGCAACATAAAACGCGTCACACTAAACCGCATCGAGAGGAACCCGCGAATAATTGGCGATCGAATATCGTTCGAGGTCAAAAAAAGGATTCGTTTAAACCTCAATCTCTCGCTTTGTTTGCTTTGCTATTGTAAAGAAAAAGTATCAAATACATTACAATATAATTTATAATGATTCAATTCGATGTCTTTGAATTTCAGATGATCTCGATAACGACTCACTGTACCTTCTATTCTCAATTTCCAGATAACTAGTTTCACTAAAATATTGTTTTAAGTAAACACATGATCGATGACTTTAAGTAATATTAATTTTTTTTAAAATTATTATACGCACGACAGGTCATATTTGTCGGAAAAATTTCTTCTTCTCCTAGTACGTAATTCGTAATAAAAAAAAAAAGCGTGAATGACGCTCGACGTGATTTCTTAAATATTTGTCGAGCATTTGAAATAAAATAACAAATGTAAGAGATGACTGTTAGGGGTACACATTCTATCCATCGCTGTAGGGCACTCAAGAGGAGAAGAGTTTTGAGCGGTCGTCTCCGCTCGGTGGATTATACTTCGCAACCCACATGAGCGAGCCTCTCACCGAAGCCTCAAGCGTTCGTAAATCGAGGTAAAGCAGCATTGCCCCCGGGGGTAGGGGTGGGTAGGGGAACCAAGCACATCACCACGACGAAGGAAGGATCTCGTCGTGAGTCGTAAAACCGCACCGAGAGTGGCTGCGCCTGGCTGCCCACTCGGTGGCCACACAGAGTATGTAATCATATTTTCAACCGCGCCACGAGGTAACTGCCGCTTAGTCGGCATCGGGGAAAAAAAGACTGAAGCATACACGAGGTCTGCGTCTGTGAGTATCCACACGTATAACCAAAAGAAACAAAATAAAAAATAAAACTGAATAATGTGCTTTTTTTCCTGAGAAATAAATTTACATTATTTTTATTGAACGAGTAAAAATACGAAAGTCTTGAGAAAAAATGTATTTTAAAAATAGGAAAACAGAATTAATAACAAAAAAAAAAAAAGGTCGAAGTGCGACTCCACCTGGAAATCACCGTACGGTGGAGCCGCACTTCGACATATTTATCTTATGTTTGCCTCGTTTGCCGTTAAAAACATTGAATTGTGACTAATAATTAATAATTCTCCCAACGACAGAATCGATTGCAATTATTAATACGTTTTGGTTGACATGCAGTTGACCTTTTTAGATTCCTGCAGTAATTATTTCATCGATGATTACTTCGTGTTATCCTTATTTTGTTATGTTAACATCGAGAAACAATATTCTGGTTGTTAAAAATATTTATTACGACTAATAATTATTAATTCTGTCAACGGAATTGATTAAAATAACTAATACGTGTTGATTACCATAGAGCTAACGTTTCTCTCTCTCTCTCTCTCTCTACAACTCGCCGATGATATCATCGCGAAATATTATGTTTGTATCAACAGTTGTTAAAAATATTTATTGTTGCTAATAATAATTAATTCTGCCAATAACATAATTGATTAAAATGACTAATACGTTTTGGTTGCCGTGCAGTTAACCTTTTTATCTCCCTGTAGTAATTATTTGGTCGATGATTACTTCATGTTATCTTTATTTTGTTATATTATCATCAAGAAACATTATTCTGCTTGTTAAAAACATTGAGTATGACCAATAATTATTAATTTTGTCAACAGAATTTATTAAAATAACTAATACGTGTTGGTTGCCATAGAGCTAACCTTTTTCACTCTCTCTCTATAAAATGATTACTTCGAGTTACCCATATCATGAAAAAAAAAAAATGTAATACAATTATCGACTCACCAAATAAATTTGGAAAATAGTTTAGTTCCATAAAATACTAAGTCGAAAAACGGTTATTCTATCCCACATTTCTTATAGCATAGAAGAAGGTGTAGAGCATTGCATGGCTCACGTTGCTTCCCTCAAATACAAAAAATGCGATGAATCTACAGAAAATGTAGTTTGTCTTATCGAGGCCATTTTTTTCCTTGCCTTTCTGAAGGCTCTGATTGCTCTGAGGAGGGAAAGAGCTCGTTCAAACGGCTCAGCAAGACTCATCTGACGACAAATAAACCGTTTGGGGCAGGGGGCTGGGGGCAAATAACGAAGAAAAAAAAATTGAAGCTCGTAAAGGCGACTAGAGTAAGAAAAGGTGGAGAGATTCGCGGGTGTGGGGTGTACGGGCCAACTCTGGGCATCGACCGTCTGGCGACTGCCGCCACGGAAGGTCCTGGGGCAAGGACCTTGGCTCTCTCTCTTCTACTTCGAAGTCTCTCCCCCCCCCCCCAGCAAAGCTCCATCACCCTAACAATTTATACGACGCTGATACTGCGTCAAAGAAAAGCTTTTCGGCTCGTTGTTATCATGGGCGCTTGATAATATACCAAGCGTATAGGTCAAATGACATGATCCAAGTTATGAAGATCTGACATCTCCGTATAGTAAATTGTCAAGGAAAAAAATATATTGTTAAGAAAAAAATTAATAATACCAGCTCGTGTAGCAAAATGTAAATTTCAATTACTCGAGATTTTTATTAAAAACACGGATAAGGAATTTAAAAAATGAAAACTTTGGTGATCAGAGAGATCATAAATGTTTCCTAAACTACAGTTTTTAGATATCTATCGTAAAAATTTATAATTTAATTAATTGTATTGTACATTTCTAGCGAAAATATTAATTTTGCATGTCGAATGAAACAATATGTAACTGAATTTAATATAAATATCTAAATATTAGTTTCTGTGCAGATTCTCTCAGTTTTGTAAAAAAATTTCAAACTATTTTTGTCTACTGGTTATCGGATTATTATTCCAACAAGATTGTAGGTTACTTTCGAAACGAATATGTACTATTATAGCTCTGTCATCGAACTTCAATAAATGATCGTGTAAGTGTCAAAAAATTTGTACAAAATTTGTTTTTTTTTATCGATGATGTGATGCTTTGGTCGCATGTATGATAGTTATGGGGAAGCTTCGGCTTTGTTTTTTATCCGCTAAACATGGTTTCTCGTTGATATACATAGGACATACGTGTACATGTTGAGTATAAGTAAAAATATGTATTAATCAAGAAGGAACAATATCAAAACAAGGAAATATTAATCAAAGAAAATATGAAATAAGGAACAATATGACAATAAAGTCATCAAAAAATTGTTAAAAGTTGCACCGAATGTAACACTTTCGTTACAGAGTTGCATCTGTATTGGTATTGGACACTCACAGAATTCGTTATTGCAAGATAAAAGAAAATCAGAGCTAAGACGTAAGTAAAATCCACCGTAGAGTAGTTGGATCGAGCTTCGGATCGAGCTCCAGAGTCTCTAATTGCATTGTGTACTCCAAGTATACAATCCAGAGTAGTTGTGAGAAATAAAGATAGAAAAATAAAATAAAATGAAAGTCATCGTGCCACAGCTCGTCAAGATATAAAACGAAGAAAAGAAATAAGAATTGCCACGTAACTGAAATTTTCCCATGAGTCTGTGTATTTATTCGTGTCTCATCAGACTAAAAGATAGGAAGAGGGAGAAAATGCAGTATCGAAATAATTCTTAACGAGGTCAAGGTTGGTGAAGGAATATAACAGGAGAAATGTGGTAAACGTTGGTCTTTCATCAGCCCCTCTTCCATTCCCCTCTCCATCCCGGTACATAGCAGAGACATTTCCGGCGGGAGCGTTACAAAATAAATTCTAGGTCGGCGGTGCAGAATAATTAAAACTTGTAGACGATCGTGAGAGAGTGAGAGAGAGAGAGAGAGAGAGAGAGAGAGAGAGAGAGAGAGAGAGAGAAAAAGAGACCTTTCGGTGGTGACAGTGGGTTTTTCTGCGACGCATACGTTTCTTCTTTTTCGTTATGATCATCGGCATCGTCGTCAACGTCGATGCGCGCCTCACACGACCACCTGTTCGACCTAATCTCTGCTGGTCCAGTTCCCTCGCCTCGCATTTCCGCATGACCAGATTCTCGTTCGTTGAATCGAGGCTTCTAACAAGGGATATCATAATCAAGTCTAATAACTGATAGGTAACTTTGACAGCACGCAGATGCTTCGACGTATATGTGAAGGAACGACACTACTGGTTGGCTATTATTCGATTCGGTGAAGTAATTTAAAGGATAAATTTACTTTTGCCATTTCACACTGCATTTCTACATTTTTATGGGAATAGTTATTGTTGTAAGGTAAAACGATTTGTACTAAAAAAATTTTAATGGTAGATCGTGAATATTTTTGACAACTTTTTAATGAAATAATTGAGAAAACTTTAATTAATTCAAATAATATAATTATAACCAGTTAATCGTTAATTAATAATAAAAAAAAATGTACTTGTGTTTATTTGCTATTGCGCCTGAAATAAATTTGATACTCGAAGCGTCGATTACGCAACCTTGACATTTGTCAAGTATTTTGACATTTAAGATGAATAAATAAGGCAAAAGTAGCTCTCTATCGTCTCCTCATTGTGAAAATTCCTAAAACATTAAGGTTATGTGTTACGTACACCTCCGTCGGTAATTAAAACATTAATGTAAATTTCTTTGCCACGATTGATATTTCGTATGAAACAGGAAAACGGTGAACTATCTCTAACAATTCTATAATTAATCGTTCTCATATTTTATCCGAAAGATCAGTCGTGGCGAAGAAATTCGCGTTGGGAAAGTTCTGTTATATCTGTCGCATGTACGACGCTTGAAGAGAGATCAACGACATGTCGCACATCGTCTTAAAGCATTTTGTTAATCTCGCTATAGGTTCATTGACTTAAAAAAAACCTCGAAAATATTATCAACATTTCGATAGATACAATATTTAAATAAATAAATAAAATATCATTGAATGAGAATAATTGTGAGCAATTTATATAAATAATTCCTGCGATATCGTTATTTTATTTCACCTTCTTTTCCTCACTGGAGAATAAAACCGGATGTCGACGACTGTTATAGAAATCGGATAAAACAAACTGTGCGGATGATACCGGAGTTTCTTTCCAAGGTCTGACGATAATAGAAGTTTAAATCATGCATCATAGTTGCAACGAGAGAATAACGCGTGCAAGGTGCGATAACACGCGACTCGATGCTCTCGAGAGGCCGAATGCAACTATACCTGGAGCAACGGTACATCGCTCCACACGTTTGTATAGAAATTACAGAAGAATACCAGCAACAGCAGCAGCAAGCACCGCACATTAGAGCGGATACTCACCGCGTATGCGACGTTGGACTTGAACTCACAAAGTGGAATACCCATTACGCATATGCATAGTAGGACGTACGTTTCGTACGCATTAAGGAGAATATAGCGCTTTGCACTAGTCGTACGAGAAAGACGGAGAGAAGGAACTAATCAAAATGACGACAGAACCTCTAGGCGCATTTAGGCGATGGTTTGATGAAGCATCTTTCAACGAACAAAATGAATCATAAGTCGTTGTAATCAAATAATTTATTCAGAATTATCAATTATTTAAAAGTAGCAATTGATAGAGGATCTTTCAATAAAGAAAATGAGCAATCACTCGTCGTAATCGGAATATTATTATGGATTATTCGATAAGAATAATTGAACGTAAAAACACTTTATCTGAAACGAGAAACGGTTTCCTATATTAAAAACATATTCAAGCTTACCGAACGTTTCTTTGAAATGTAAACGACTTAACCACCATAAGATAGTTGGCTGATAAGCATCTTGTATTATTATTATAATCATTGGGGATCAACATTGCCCAAGTATAGCCCATGGTACAAGAGATACGGAGAGAAGGAACTAATCAAAATGATGACAGAACCTCTAGGCGCATTTAGGCGTTGGTTTGATGAAGCATCTTTCAACGAACAAAATTAATCATAAGTCCTTGTAATGAAATAATTATTTAGAATTATCAATTATTTAAAAGTTGCAATTGATAGAGGATATTTCAATAAAGAAAATGAGCAATCACTCGTCTTATTTCCTATATTAAAAACATATTAAAGCTTACCGAACGTTTCTTTGAAGTGTAAACCACTTAACCACCATAAGATAGTTGGCTGATAAGCATCTTGTATTATTATTATAATCATTGGGGATCAACATTACCCAAGTATAGCCCATGGTACGAGAGATACGGAGAGAAGGAACTAATCAAAATGACGACAGAACCTCTAGGCGCATTTAGGCGATGGTTTGATGAAGCATCTTCCAACGAACAAAATGAATCATAAGTCGTTGTAATCAAATAATTATTGAGAATGATCAATTATTTAAAACTTGCAACTTTTTGTTTATTCATTATTAATTAATAAACAGTTGAAATTTTTCAACGACGGATACCATCAGAAATTTATTTGGTGAATCGATAGAAGATCTTTCAATAAACAAAATTAGCCTTCTTTCAGTTGGGAACGCTTCAGTAACAAACCTACTTCAGATGATGATGTAATGCTTTGGTCGAGTGTACGATAGGTCGTCCAATGCCGAAGCTTCCCCATACCTACAAACTTACTTCTTCCTCCTCCTCCAGACGTCCAGAAGCTGGATGATCGGCAGATGTATTATCTCCGCAGGCGTACAGACAGGTTGAACCCAGAATGTAGTGTTTAATCATATCAAGAGCGCGATACCGACAGCGTACGCGAGTCGAGGTTTCGTCCTCTCCACACTTGCCGCATATGAGGTCTGTGGTTCAATTTATGTCGGTGATCGTTCAGGTAACCATATCCGGTCAGTAGCTGTACCGTCCCCGCCCTGATGACGTTATTGTCCCTGCTCATAAACAACAGCCGCTTAACTCTGGCCGTCCTATGCTCATCATCTAGGAGGGTCCACAACTTTGCCAATGAGTTATAATCAAATACGTTGTAACGCAACGCGAATATTCCATGATATTTCAAGAAGTGTGGAGAATTTTGTACGGGGAAGTTTGATATTTGACAAAAAATTGTCGAATTAAAATTTATTAATTTTTGTTACAATAACAAGTGCAACTTAAATGAGTTTTTACTATGTCTGATACGGATTGGATATTTTGTTGTCTTATTTTAATAAACTCAAACACTTTAGCTAGAATAGCTAGAGAGAATCGCATTAATGGTACAACTTTTTTTTTTTTACTTTGTCCAGTTACTCCTCAACTACCTTAAAGCGTGAAGCTGTATTTACGTACGTGCTTGCTGCGTATATCTCTACTCATACGATTAGCGAAACACGCCCATATGACAACGATATTACGGTGCGTTTGTCATAAGCCTCAGGATTATGAGGAGAGCACCAGTTGTAGCGAGGCCACAGCGTGCCCCCTTAATTGATCGATCCGTTCCCATTTCTAGGCTCAACCTCGATGACAACGATTACTACGACAAGCTATACGCTCGCTCCAGACACTCGCTTTATTGAAATCCTATGGATCTTCTCGTTCGATTTCAAACTTTAATGAGTTCTCGCGAATAACCCTATCTCTATGGGGTGGAAATAATGGGTTTGTTTTACCGGTAAGCAGGGTAAGTACAGCGACAGGATTGTTTTGTACTGCTTGTTGACTAGATTCAACTACAAGACACCGGAGATTTAAGTAGAATAATTATAAATAATTGTGTGTACCTCTTGACAGGAAATCGATTATTCTTAAGCTCTTGCGATAGAAAAAAAAATTGTTATCGTAGATATTATATTAATTATTATAATAATATTAATAACAATGGCTGACGATGGTAAGTGGGTGGTAAGTCTGTCGAGTTAAGCAGCATTTCTTGCTGTCATTACTCGGTTGGATGACCAAGCTTGGTCATGCGTTGGCTCGTGCATCGAATTGGAGAACGAGGGATCGTGTTTCCAACGATTCCATGTATGAATACCAATCTTTGTTGAAGGGTCCGACTGTATATATCTCAATGGCAACAGTTTTTCGCACTTTCTCTGTGCCTACGCGAGGATTTTATATCGTAAGGGTGTAAGACGACTGCAGCAACAATCTAGGGGAAGAGGAGGGTAAAACGTAAAATGTAATAATCCCTTATGGAATAATAAATAAATAATATAATTATTGTTATCGTATTAAATGAAATGATAATTTGATTATCAAAATTACTTTCACTCTTATTCGTATAATTAATATTATTATTATTTAGTTTTATTAGATCTAAAAGTGCCAAGAAAGTATTGTAAGTGTATTGATATTATTTCGAAAAGATATCACCAACACGAATTATTATTATCTCTGTATTTTCTATTTTTACAAATAATAAATACGCGTTGGCCCGTAACTGTGTGAGATATCAGCTGAAAAAGGTTTTGCGAAAGGTTGAATAAATGATTGACGATAGCAATGGTAAGTAGCAACCAAAGTAAATAGAGTGTAAAGATAACACGTCCGCCCGTAACTAGTATCGCTAATCAGTTCTTTCGATTTCGGCAAGTACGGTCAAGTGTCTAGAGTGGATAACGAGAGCTCGATAATGTCTCGGATTAGCTGTAAGTATTAAAATCGTCGCGAGAACAACTTTGTCATGAATAAACAGTTTTAATTTAAGTGCGGCGATAAAATAATTTATAGTTTCCGAAGCGTTAGATAAAAATATTTGTCACAACAATTATTTAGACGATTACAATTGTTTATCGATATGAATTTCCGGCGTTTGTCAGTGAGCTGAGAATCTTAATTATTAGGATAGGGACAGACGGATAGCAAAGCCTTCTCGCAGGACATTTAAGGCCTCTTGGCTCGAATGATAACGCGTGGATGACGCTCATTTGCGTAGGCGTCCCCTCAAGGTATTCACGGGACGTGTTGTTGTGCCCCATAGAAACACGGATATACACTCGCGCAACGTTTCTACACTACACGAAGTCACCATCGTCTCAGTTGACGAAGAGGGTGAGACGCTGAGACTCGGTGTTAACCTCTCCGCGGTTCAGTCCTTGAACAATGCGCTGCTTCAAGCAGGCAGGCCGCGAATGGATGTGAACGCGTTCACCGTACATGTGCTCATATCGGCCACACGTTTTACCATGTACATAGGTAGGTTGTATACGCGGTGTTGTTCGCGCGCGATTAAACCCCCTTCGATGTCGGAACTCCCGGTGCAAGCGATATCCGTTCGAGGTGAACGATTCGAGACAATGGAAAACTCGTTGGACGTTGCATCGATTAAACTCTATCGTGGTACGAGAAGAATCTAAAAAAAAAAACATTTTTTATAGCATTGAACACGTGTAGAAAACACACTCGGTTGGACGGCAAGCTTTACGGGTCATTGCGTTTTATTTTTATTTAATAATTTGTATTTTCTAAGTGGTTTCATCGTTTAAAATCGATTTAAATGTTATTAAATAATTATTATTTTCGCGAAAACGATTGAACTCTTGATACAAAATTCAAATAGGTTTATTATTGCACATTTCTAAATGTGTGCTTTCAGTTTATCACAAACATTTTATTTTCTCAATTCACTTTCGTCTCATCAGATATATTGTCACTATTCGAATGGTGTCCATTCTCTGCGTATTGTTCTTCACATAACATGTATACATGTTTGAATCGCTTATTCAATTACTTATGGGAAGGCAAAACCTCCATATTCGCAGGCAAAGCACTCACACTTGCTCACACCATCACATCGAATTTTTTGAGATTCTTTTCTTATAGCACACTGAACAGAATTGAATAAAATTTGGACAGTGAACTGCCTACACGTGAATCATTGTGAAACGCTAGTAAAATTGTCAGAATCTATGATTCTTCTATCATTAACCGGATCCAAAGCCTCTGGTATCAGAACGGAACACTAGCGCTCTCTCGCGGCATTCATACTTAACAGAACTTTCGGCCATGTATCGTGGATGTTTTGTCGCGAATAAAAACTTTTTTTTTCCAGGAAAGATTTTTCAGTTAATCGTATCTAAATCGCAATCGGAGTACCATGTGTGCTTTTGTGCTGGCTATGTGGTAATTCTATACGTTTTTAAAATATTTTTAGCGTGAAATAATTATAGATATTTGTTTTTTTATTCATCCATGCGAAGTGAGAGAGAAGCATAACATCTGTGTAAGTATGGAGGTTTCACCTCCCCTTATATGCACACGAAATTCACCCTGTAAAAGTTAATCCGTACATTTCTCCGCTCTAAATCTTCCGTCTTTATTAAAATAATTGTTCCGTACTTGATAAATTCCATATAGACGTTTCAAATACAATGACATCCGTAGAATCAGCCATACAATCATTCCTTAAACCCATTCAAAAGATATCCAAGATACATCCGCCTTAAATTTTACAATAATTATACAATTGATTATAACTCAACAATTTCTTCGTTCCCCTAATCGCATAATCTCCGTCCGTACAATGAGTTCTCGTATAATTATTTCCTTAAATTTCTTCACTTTTGTCTCAACCTTGTCTTAACTTTCCAATTTTCAAATTTATTTTATTCACTTTGTCTCCTCCTTCCTTATTTATTTTCCTCAGTTGACCTGTCCCTTCACTATCCGTAGATCTTTCCAGAAGTTGTGGCCTTCCAACGCCTACAGCTTCCTTCCTCTTCGTTTCATTTTCATATAGCTCAGACGTTTTGTGTTCTTGTCTGCCCATTCCACGTGTTGTCCTCTCCGGTTATCCAATATCTGTGACATTTTGCCTACCTGCTATTATCGTTATAATCGGTTGAATTTTTGTCATCTGATATCCAGTGATATGACTAATATTGGTTAACAACATTTGCCTTTCTTTCAAAAACATTTTACTCGAGAGTTTTCCCCTCGTGGCTTTCTTTTTTTTAATGCTCATTGTCATCCTTCGCACTTAAACCGTATTTTCGTTCAATTTCCAGATGCAAACGTCCTCGTTTTTGTCTGCGTTCATTGCCTCGTGCCTTTCAAAATAACTTCCAATCAATAGCGCCGTCTCAACTTCTCTCACCACTCTTCCCGAAGTATATTTTCTATGCGCGTGTTGCTTTTTGTATCCTTTCGATACGAATGATTCCCCTTTCAATTCCTACCGATTGCCGATTGCTGCCGGAACATGTTTTAAAATACTTCGATTCCCTGCCTTCTCTGCTCTCTTTGATACGAAATAAATATATTTTCAGGTGCAATACTTGTTATAAATGATAAAAATAAATTGAATTATTAAGTTTATGTTGTTTAGTTAGTTACCCAGAGCGAGAATGGCGTTTTTAATTTTAGTATTCAATAACCGATTCCATAGAACAGGGAATTAACTTTTTTACATGGAACAAAGATTGTTTCGATGCTTCAAGCTGTTATACAAGGTACATTCCAAAAATATGTGATGTGATCCAAGTATAGGAACGCGGCGGTATGATTTACCTTCGAGCCTTAAATCAACATCTACGGCGACCATTCCTGCTATCGAATGCGCCATCTTATGTTTCATCAAGTCATGTAAAGGGTGATTTTTTAAGAGCTTGAGAACTTTTTTTAAAAAAAAAACGCATAAAATTTGCAAAATCTCATCGGTTCTTTATTTGAAACGTTAGATTGGTCCATGACATTTACTTTTTGAAGATAATTTCATTTAAATGTTGACCGCGGCTGCGTCTTAGGTGGTCCATTCGGAAAGTCCAATTTTGGGCAACTTTTTCGAGCATTTCGGCCGGAATAGCCCGAATTTCTTCGGAAATGTTGTCTTCCAAAACTGGAATAGTTGCTGGCTTATTTCTGTAGACTTTAGACTTGACGTAGCCCCACAAAAAATAGTCTAAAGGCGTCAAATCGCATGATCTTGGTGGCCAACTTACCGGGCCATTTCTTGAGATGAATTGTTCTCCGAAGTTTTCGCTCAAAATGGCCATAGAATCGCGAGCTGTGTGGCATGTAGCGCCATCTTGTTGAAACCACATGTCAACTAAGTTCAGTTCTTCCATTTTTGGCAACAAAAAGTTTGTTAGCATCGAACGATAGCGATCGCCATTCACCGTAACGTTGCGTCCAACAGCATCTTTGAAAAAATACGGTCCAATGATTCCACCAGCGTACAAACCACACCAAACAGTGCATTTTTCGGGATGCATGGGCAGTTCTTGAACGGCTTCTGGTTGCTCTTCACTCCAAATGCGGCAATTTTGCCTATTTACGTAGCCATTCAACCAGAAATGAGCCTCATCGCTGAACAAAATTTGTCGATAAAAAAGCGGACTTTCCGAATGGACCACCTAAGACGCAGCCGCGGTCAACATTTAAATGAAATTATCTTCAAAAAGTAAATGTCATGGACCAATCTAACGTTTCAAATAAAGAACCGATGAGATTTTGCAAATTTTATGCGTTTTTTTTTAAAAAAAAGTTCTCAAGCTCTTAAAAAATCACCCTTTATAAACCTCAAAGAACCACTTCTTCCTCAAATATTTCAGATATTTTTGGCTGTTTTACACTTTCTGTAGATAACTTTTCCACTGGTTGCCAACTACGTTCCCAATACCTCGTTCTACTGTTCAAATATATATAGAGAAATCAATTTATACAGCCGAAATATCGATTAATTTCTATTGATTGGATTAGCGGTGGGCATATTGACGGGACACTGCAATTTTAGAAAGCACATGCACATAATGGATATCGAGAAGAATAGAGTATGTGGAGGATTTGTGAAGGGGATAAGAAAACGCCTATTCATATGACATGTCACTGTTCGGTCCTAGCAGGGAAGAGACTGAAACACCTAGGAGCACACCGTTTGGAGCCTAGAAAGGTTCCCATCCGTCCTTTGACTGGACTGCTAGTTTTCGTGGGAGACAGCGGGTTATCATAGAAGAGTGATAGTTATTAAAGAGGGTTGTACAATTAGCTTATGGCCTAAGTGGATAAAAATATTTCATTAGAGTTGTAAAATAAACTCAACAGCTTTCGTGGTTTTCGTGGTTTTCGTGAAGTTAACGTAACTAAAATGAGAAAATCAGTGTAAGTATGTATTTCAAAAGTGTTTCTTACGCGAGAAAACGTACCAGAGTAGCCTTGTAAAGAGAATAATTCTTCGTGTGCATGTACAGAGTGACGTAGCAAATAAATAAATTCCAATAAGCTTGATTAAATGAAAATATTTCATTCAAGTTGTAAATTAATAAATATAGTCAACAGGTTGCGTGGTTTTTGTGAAGTTAACATAACTAAAACGAGAAAATCAATGTAAGTATGTATTTCAAAAGTGTTTCTTACGCGAGAAAACGTACCAGAGTAGACTTGTAACGAAAATAATTCCTCGTGTGCATGTACAGTGACGTAGCAAATAAATAAATTCCAATAAGCTTGATTAAATGAAAATATTTCATTCAAGTTGTAAATTAATAAATATAGTCAACAGGTTGCGTGGCTTTTGTGAAGTTAACGTAACTAAAACGAGAAAATCAGTGTAAGTATGTATACCAAATGAATTTCTTAAGCGAGAGCACGTACCAGAGTAGCCTTGTACAGAGAATAGTTCCTCGTGTGCATACAGAGTGACGTAGCAAATAAATAAAGTGAATAAAATCGGATCTGAGGTTTAACGTTTCCTTGCCTTGTTGCCACTTGGCCAAAGCTCAGATTTTCAGTGTCTCTGACGAGTCCTCTTCTGCTTCTTATTCTCTTTCTGCGGAATTCCTACCGAATCGCAAAGCTTCGATTCACTCTTTGATACCGCAACTTTGAGCAACGTCGAAGCCTCGAAAATCGCTCGTGCTTCCAGTTTCATGATAATAAATAAAATACGACGAATAAGAGAAAGACGAAGATAAAGGAACGTAAGAGCCAGGAGCACCGATCTAGCTTCGACCGGAGAGGAAATGTTCCACTTTCGTCAGGCATAGAGTGAAGGATTCTGACGAATCTTTCCTTCGGGTGGAGCCCATGCCTGCTTGGCTCTCACAGTTGCATGGGCACGTAGCAGTTCTCTTGCATACCGGAGTGACGGGGTTCCGTCAACCGGCGAAGTTCTCATTTCCTCTTTTTCCTCTCTCTATCTATCTCTCATCCTGCTGCTTCTGCTTCTGCTGCTGCTGCTCCATCTCTGTCCCAGCAACGATTGCAACCACACAACATATACTTTTCCTGGGTGAATTTCACTCGAGTTTTCTGCTCGGTCAGACACTTCGTCGACATTTTTTTCTTTTGGAATCCTAGCAGTGATCCATCGGTTGCCATCGAGACCGCACGACCACTGAATGAATTACACGACGATTGAGACGAATGCGTTAAGTAGGTTCATCGGTTAACGTAAAATTAATATTTACTCGAAATAAATTGTTTTTGTATCATTTAATGATAATAATGATATTAAATATTTAAGTTTTTCAAAGATATATTACAAAGCAGAGGCAGAGTGGTAATATTTTGAAATATTACGAATTGCGGGTGGAATCGTAGAGACCGGTGTAACGTGTATTGCATTCGCATCATCGTGCAACGACCTTGCAAGTGCGTTTTACCGTGCGCGCATGGAACGAGGTTCCCTTGGTACACGGGCGCGAGCAACGGGAAATCGAAAAGATCGACAGCCTCGCGAGGAGTGGTTTCGCGGGAGGAGATGAACGAGTAAAAAAAAACGAGGTAGAAACGTGAGAGGAACATCGCAGAGGGGATTCGCATAGGCGCGCGATGCTGAGAGACCGGCTTTGAGAGAAGTTGGCTGCGCAGAGGGAACTCGAGAGACTGGCAAAACTCGTTTTTCGCTAAGCTCGAACTTTACGAAGATGATACGAGCACGTTGGTGTTTACACGAGAAGAGAAACCATTAACTTGGCTAGATCGTTGCATTAAATTTAAGGTTTAAACATGATTTTTTTTTTTAATGAAACGTCAATGTATTTGCGATATTTGTTTGCGCTGAGTTAAAAAATTAATTGAGTCCGCTGTAACGTTAAGTGGGATAAAAATATTGCAGGTTACACGATGCGTACGTATACTTTATGGGTAAATCTTTTAAACGTTGTATCGAGACGTTAAAAATAGATGAAGACTCTGTGTAGCTATCGCGGTCCGTTGACGTATGACGGATTACAATCGACAGAATATTTCGTGAGAGACCCCGATCGATTAACAGTTTGTCATTGGAGTACGACATACACCAATTAACCAACTTTCTCATTGGAGCACGACATACCCCGATCAACCAACTTTTTCACTCAAGTACGACATACTCCAATTAACCTATTTATTTTATTGGGTACGACGTACAATCGTATCCCGCATATTCGACCGACACGGTACCGCATTAATTTACTTATTTCGATAATGGATAGGGGGCGCCCCCTTCCATTCCGTTGTATGCTCCGAACGTTCTGCGCATGTACCACGTCGAGTAGATATAGACACGGAGTCGGTCGAATAGCCGGGTTCGTCGAATACGCGGAGGTAGGATAGGCGAGGTTCGACTGTACCACGATCAGCAGCAATTTGTACATTTTTACATATCTCGATCATCAGGTATTTTTATCGCGTCGGTATAATGTACGCGGATCGATAAAATATTCTTATTGGGGTACGACATAACCTAATGTACAACTCATGAACTCAAAGCAACAAACAGTGCATCATTCGCTACTTTTCAATGCAAATGTTCTTTTCGTGATCGAGGTCGATCGATCCTCGCAAGTGCAGGGCTCCTGGCCAAAAGGTGTTGCCCGTTACAAATACATTATGGGACGCGTGTAAGAAATAAAAAGAGACTGTACAGTATAGTACACTCAACGTTGGACTATATATAGTACCAGTATGTGCACCACAAGCACAGGGTATTGATCTGTTATCGCGGGCGTGCAATATTCGCGGTGGTCTATCCTCGTGCGCACACCATGACTAGCTGGCTTTTGTGTTAAGGGAAAAACTCAGCATCCTCTTTCCCTTTCTTGCATCAATGATGCTTTCCTCGGTATTGAGTCTCATCTTATGGTTATGTGACATACGGCAATCGGTATCTAAAACGGTTTGCGTATTTTTTTTTGAGTGCCAAGGATTTCTGGACAAAAGTAAATTAGATAGACTGTAAAAAAGGTGGTGTTAAAATTAACACCATTTCAACACCATTTTGTAGTTCCAATAGATCCGTTACTTCAGTGTCAATCATCGGTGTAACGAGCAGTGTAAGAAAGTCGGTGTTATCTATTAAACACGGATACTGCGTACACCGAAAAAATAACATTCCACACTAACTACCTGCGACTACCTAACACAGAATTGTGTCGATTTCTAAAGAAGCGACTCCATTGATGATTAACGTGATACATCACACCTTTTGGTGTTAACATTTTTTAGATTACACCAAATTACCGGTATACCACATGGCAGGTATAATTTTACAACGAAATGCTAATTTTAACACCGGTTTTTTTACAACTCACACCATTGTAGTTAACACCACAGATTGTTTGCAGTGTACGCACATTTAACTAATTTGCTTTAAAAAATAGATAAACAGTTGTTGATATCAATGGAGCCGGGGACAGCGGATGGGGATGGGGTGTGACATCGACTTAACGTAATGTGATTTAAAATTCTTTTAGTCTCTCTTGTTTCAACGCAATCGTCGGTAACTCTGTCACATTCGCCACATGTGGCGGCTCAGTTGGCATAGCGGATCACCTTAAAGCGAGTCGAACACTCCCTTTCTCTCTCGTCAACTCGATCGGTAATCAAATTTTTGGTGCAATTTTATATTAGAGTGTTGGAATTTTTAAAGATTAGAGCGAAGTTCTTACTGATGTAAAACAAATTAGGCTACTTAACTAAAAATCGTTTTTTTTTCTTCTGACAATTCAATGCTCCGTGATAAAAACAAATGTTTACCGCATGTATTGTTACCGACTGAGTACTTTTCGCCTTTCTTTCATACGCGCATCTCTATGTCTATCTGGCACTCATGCGATTTCCATTGGCGTTGAACCTCACCTTAGGGCTGTGCGATATTTGGGATTATATCTTTCGCCATGCAGCGAACTTTGTTCACCGACGCGCTGACGCGATACATCAATTTTCTTCAATGCAAATTCCAGGTCGCACGTCAAGACGGCTGGAAAGTGATGCGAATATTGCGGATTCGAATGTAACGGGATGATTCCAGACGACGAGTTAAACCGATTATTTATTTAAATTCGAGGCAAGAAATAGAAAAATCTTTTACAACGAAAAAATTATATATCAAACCGAAAATTTCAAAATATAACGAAAAAAAAATATGAACAGAAGCAATGTTTATAAATTATATAACTACATCTGACGTTATGCGTTTGATTCATTAGACGTCAGAAAATATGAAATTAATATTTTAAAAAATATATTTCGTTCACAAAAAATTTTTTTTTTTTTTCTTAAAACGAGGATCGATCGGTAGTTGATTCGGGGTGCTGCAGGGTACGAGTAACTCGGCGGTGTAGCTCACTCTGTGAATAGAAGAACATCGTTGAAGGTGTAGCTCACTCTGTGAAGAGAAGAACATCGGTGAAGGTGGAGTTTACTCAGAAAATCGTGAGATCGAGATAAAGAGCGTAGGGTGCTGAAGAAACCTGTAGAAGGCGGAAATCACGGTGTCAGGTAACGTTCTTTTCGAATGAGAAAGAGGAAAATGATAGGAAAGAATCTGGGAGTGCGAGATCCGAAGCAAAAACGTACTTCTCAGTCTTGAGAGGATAATGGACCCCCTTCCCCCTCCCCAGCCCACCTGCTGCTTTGCCGGTTTCCTCTCGGTCATCCTCTTCGTTTAAATACCATCACAAGCATTCTCGTTCTCCCTTGTACCAAATAAATTGGAAAGATACCTCTGGCGCTATACGCTGTATCGATTATCACGAAGGAACAGAGTGCCAGAGACTCGTTGAGATTAAAAATTGAAGACAATTACGACAACTTGGTTCGTGACGCTAACAAGACCGTGTTTCACTGGAAGCACTCAGTTCCATCGAGCTGTGCAACTGAAATAACTTTTTGAAAATAACTTTTCGACTGTTTGTATTCTAAATTCTCCAAGTCGTTGATATTGGTGAGACAATAATTTTAAACTAACAAATAATTGTTATTTCGTTAATCTACAATCAATAATTTTGCTAAATATAATTTCTTTTTTACTCGTGTAATTATTTTTAATTACTAGCTGACTCGTACAATGAAAATAAATTAAATAATGATTAGCCGTTAAATAATAATACTGGGGCTAAAGGACTTTGGTCGGTAACCCGTTGACAATACCGTAATTTATAATCGTGAAAGTTTAAATGTATCATGTCAGTAAATCCATGTAAGAATGTATGAATCCATGTAAGCATGTATGTAAATCCATGTAAATATCTATATAAATCCATGTAAGGATATATTTTAATCCATGTAAGAACGTATGCAAATCCATTTAAAGATGTATGTAAATCCATGTAAATATCTATGTAAATCCATGTAAGGATATATGTTAATCCACGTAAGAACGTATGTAATTCCATTTAAAGATGTATCCAAATCCATGCAAGGATGTATGAATCCATGTAAGCATGTATGTAAATCCATGTAAATCCATGTAAATATCTATGTAAATCCATGTAAGGATGTATGTTAATCCATGTAAGAATGTATGTAAACTCATATAAAGATGTATGTAAATCCATGTACATCAATACGTGCCATGTATGTTATGTATTGTTAATAAACACTAACTAACTACTATTTATAATACTGTCACGTTTATAACTCTACCATTACCCTTTAAAAAGTGACAACGTCCGAAGCCGTCCCGGAATCGGACTATGAAGAGTACAGAGAGAGAGAGAGAGAGAGAGAGAGAGAGAGAGAGAGAGAGAGAGAGAGAGAGAGAGAGAGAGAGAGTAACGTGTTGGGGATATTCTTGTAACTAATAAAGGTTTAACATCTCTACGTCGATTTAATTCCGGAAAAAATATTTCTACCACGTTACGACTCTCAACCACGAGATAAATCAACGGCGTTCCTGATGGTTGAAAAGTCTGATGATAAAAAGGCTGAGAATTATCTTCGTTGTGGTGTTCTGGTACAATTGCAATGTCGTAAACATTTGTTGTGAAATTAAATTTCGGTACAGTTGCTTTTAAGTAGAGAAATTAATTGTAGTTATATAAATGTACCAAGGCAATAACAGTAATAATTATCATAGTGGTCGCTAAATACTGCGTTATTAATGCGAGATAAAATAAAGGCTTATAAAAATAATAATAAACGTCATTCTTATAATTATTTATCGGTAACAAATTTTTTTTTTTTTTAATAGTCGTGTTGGTCCGATAATGAACACTATAATATAAATGTGAAAAAAAAAACAATCGATTGTTATAATCTGGTGCTTTATTCATCGTTCGTTTTAAATGTGGCATCAATGTAATCATCAATTGCAAGCGTAAGAGGCGGATAGGACGATATCCACCGTTGTAACAAGATGGATCATTGTCATGGTTCTATGTATGAGAGAGAAATTTTCTCCCTCACTCTCTTTATCTCTTTCTCTCTCTCTCTCTCTCTCTCTCTCTCTCTCTCTCTCTCTCTCTCTTTCTCTCTCTCTCTCTCTCTCTCTCTGCACACGTGCGTGCATGCGTGCGAGAGAGAAGCCGAATAGCGCATGATACACCTGGAAATTGGAATACAACGAGAAGCATTGTAGTGTTCGGTCTATACGCACTCTGTAAACTCTCACTCTGAGCGTACACGTCACTGTTTAATCACGGATGTGGAAAAAGTTTGGCTGAGTGAATACCTAGCGATCGGGACACAGGGACACACTCTACGCACTCGTATCTCTCGAAATGTTCCGCGTGTCTGAAGCGAGAAGGTAACATGTCGACTCTGTTCACGTTTCGACTATAAAAACAAAAAAATAAAAAAAAAAAAAGTCACGTATTCGACGTTAGAGCGATAAGATACTTTATAATAAATACTTTAGAACATTGTAATCACACGTTAAAACAATTTATTTAAAAGTATTTACGAAAAAAAAAAAAATTATTTCTTTCAAACGAACAAAGTATAACGAATTATCAAAATATCAATAACAACAAATAATAATTTGAAAAAATCTTGTATCAAAGTGACATTAATTACCTGTCATTATATTTTATAATAAATATATTTAAATAATTATCATAATAATTATTATAACAAATAACCGAATAGAAAGTATAAACATAATTTATTATTCACTATAATCGAATAATAAATTAATATTTTATGTAGTCTGAAAGATCCTCGATGAAATATTAACTTTTAAAGTTATATTTACAGGTTAATCCGCCTACTTTACGTATCGCACGCACCATACAATGTTTTATATTCAGTCAGTACGAATACTTGAATCACGCGATACCTCGTCTGATCGACGGTATACTTATTGCTTGTACGGAACGAGGAGAAACGAACCCAAAGCGCCATATAGTTCATCGCTCAATTCCGCTTTGGGCCCACGCAGTAACGGTACGAGAGTCAAGAGAGTACACGTCACCGCTGCGTCAACGGACAATAGGAATGGTCCTCGCGAGGGTCAGTACGATAGAGAAGGATAACAATTTTCTTTCTTTTTTTTTTTTTTAACAAAAAAATCAAGTACAACGACAGAGCGAGAAAGACGAAAAATGTAGACTCTTCGTTCGATAAAAGAAAGAAACAATAAGGCGATAAATTCGAGTGTGTTACGATTTCTGTGCGTATGTACTTATATATATATAATCATCGTATACGATTGTCGGTTACGTACTCTCGACTCGTTGAGTCGGCCTCGATAAGAACAAAAGCAACGATATTGGTTGCACTCGCACACATATAGAGCTTATATATATATATATATATTCAAACTACTGTGCACACGATTTAGCGCTACACCCGAGAGCAACGTCGAACCAAGAGTGGCCACCAATGTTCTCGATTGCTATGTTTGCTGGTACTCTGCTTCTACTGCCCTAGCCTAGGAGAACAGACAGGAAGGGACTTCAGGAACAAAAGCAATTACGTTGACCCACGTACTTTGCTTGACAATAGATTGTACCGCATCGATAATCAAAGAGTTGATTATATAAATACAGATACAGTTCATTCCACGTTCCTTCAATTAAATTGCAATTAGTTTGTAATGAAAAATTTGTTAAAATATTGTATCATTTGAAATAATCAAATTCAGCGAATATCCTGGCGTTGAGCGACGGAAAGGGAATTCAATGGTTTTTTTTCTTCTTTTATTTGTTTCCTCATAGAGGAAGATTACCCGTGTCGAGCTAACGATCCACAAATCGAAAACAAAAAAATCTAGTACCTACCAACGTTAGATGATATTTAGCTGCCAAAGTTTTAAAATTAGGTCCTCGTCCGGTTTTGCGGCAATTCGAAAAATTACAATGAACCGCTAACTTGATATCAAGCTAACGATTCATTGGAGAAATATGTATTACAAAAATATTTAATACATAACAGATTTAAGTGCTAATCAGGTTTGCTTACGAATGATATAAGAAGCGACCGAATTTTTTTCACATCTTCGACTGGAAAAACATCCCTTGACTACAGAAAATTTTTCAAACTCGACAGTTACGTTATTTTAGGACGTTTTTCTGCGAGCAGATTGAATCCGTCAGGTACTTTCAATATTTGCATTATAAAACGTAAGTGTGTTTCAATCCCGGTGATTACAAATGTTCACTTTAGAAACTAGAAATAAAAAAACTAGCGGTCCATTGCAATTTTTAGATTTGCCGCAAAACTAGACGAGCACCTAATTTTTCACTTTGGTACCAAATTAGCACCTTAATAGCACCTAATGTTGGCAGGTACTGCATTTTTTTTTTTTTCGATTTGTGGATACGGCTTGACAGGGGTGGGAAACTTTGTTTTCATGAAAAAAATGTTCTCCAGACTTTGACGTCATAGTACTTGACATGTTACAAAAGGTCGAGAAATTATATTTAGACAAAAATTCCGTGCGTGCGTGTGTGTGCGTGATGAGCTTGCGAAATTGCAATAAATATATCTTGGGAGTGGGTTTTATTCGATGATCCTGAAACTTTGCACACGGGTCCGGTCGCAACTCCCGTGAGTTTGTTGCAATTTTCGGCCAAATCAATAACGGGTGTCTCGTTCTACGAATCTTTGAATTTTTCGAAAAAAAGGATGTACGCTTTCTAGCTTTCGTAAATTTTTAGCTATCGAGTTAACACTTTCTACAAAACTAGGCCAGGGTACATGGTTGTTGGGTATTGAGTTTAGCATGAATCGATCGAGGCGTTTAGATTTCATTGAATTATCAATTATTTTTAAAAAATTCCAAAAATAGATATTTTTTACTCTAACTTTCGTAAATTTTTATCTATCAAACTGAAATTTGACAAACAAATTTGCTAGGGTACAAGGATTCTCGATGTTGAATTTAGTGAGAATCGATTAAGTTGTTTAAACGTTAATAAATTTGCAATTTAACAAATTTTTCAATTTTATTAAAAATTTTGATACCACTTTCTCTTTATTTATAATTGTAACGTTCGCGTTATGTCAAATTTACATTTCAAGAATTGATTGAACGACCAATTATTAATATTATTATTATTAGTAACTAAAATATCGCAATTTATGTTAATGGAAATAAATAATTTGTTATAAAAAATTCATCATATTATAATAAATATTAATTAATTTTTTTTCATTACAAGATTTATAAATGTAACCAAACAATCAATGACGTTAAGTGTTTCGATTAATTTTATTGAAATATATGTAATCAATAAATATTGTCGTTGCGCCAACAAAATAATTTCCAATTGACATTGCATTAATTGTAGAAATTTTATTGTAAATCAACTCTACCGTAAAACAATTGAAAAAAAAAAAAAAAAAATGTATTCCGTCAATATAATTTGATGAATTTTTCTTCTTGGTACATAGAAAAATATTATAGAGAGGACCAACAGCGAGAGTTCATTACCCAGTCACGCAATATTCTCGAATGAACGAATTATTACGAGTATACATTGCAACGAGTCACGCCAATGGTTCGTTACTCGCGAGTCTTGCACGAGATCGAGTGTACATATATACCTACAGTCATATACCAAGAAAGTGTTCATATAGGTTAGGTTGGCGGCGACAGAAGGGAAGATGGAGGGGATGATGCAGCTTGATGCGCTGAAGAATATATATAACAGCTCGAATGCATTACGAAGCCTGCAGGTCATAACGAGTGCGAGATGCCACGGTCGAGGATAAGGTTGTCGTGGAAACATAACAAACTGGAGGATAAGAGAGGGGTGGATTCTCTCGGTATGCAACGGTGCGAAGCCATATGATCGCCCTACCCGACGCACGGTGCGAGGAACCTGCCGCCACCACCGCGCGTTCCGAAGGGCTGGAATCTCAAACCCCCCTCGCCCCACCCCCGTAGCACTGGCATCAGCCAGAAGCAGTAACCACCCGCCATCTCGATCGATATAAGCGGGTGGTAAGTAACGAATGCCATCAGCAACAGCAGCAGCAGCAGCAGCAGCAGCAGCAGGAATGCGATTCACTCGTGGTAATTTCAGGATCTCGCATCGTACTTTAAAAGAGTTTTAAACGACTGGCAAACTTTGTTGTTATTACCACGAAATATCATTATTATTCTACGATGAAAAACGTGAAAAACCTCGGAGACGCAGGGATCAGTTTGCTCATAAGTAATCAACGATATTCATCGTCGAGGGTTATAACGATACCCAACGGATCCCAGAGCGGACAAACAATTACATCAGCACGTGATTATTATCCCGATGCTTATGTTCGCACACGTATATTATTACTGGCGTATCGAGTATTAGTTTCTACAATGAGAACAAGCCGCGAGAAATGGATACTCCAGTATCGATGACAACTCGATGATACATACGCGTATTGAGCTAGCTGAGACGTCGAGTTACGAAAATTCATATTCCTTTAGAGAAAAAAAACCAAAAACGCCTTAGATTTTATTATTTAATATTTCTTGACCGTTAATAGTGAAATTTTTCTAAAAATCTGCATAGAAATAATAATAACGGCGTTTCAATACTAAAAGTTTTTTTAAAAACATGGCGTCGACATGCTACCTCGTATCTTGATACTAAATATTAATATATAATATAGGCTACGTATTTAATGATAAAAGTTATTATTTAGCAGTGAAACGCTAGTTTAAAATAAAGAATGTAAGACGCAACACTACTTTCCAGTTAATTTCATCGTTAAACATCAGATAAACCGCGAGGTCAGCAACCACGAGTGTCACTGCACCTGTGTAAAATAATCTCTATGCATTCTGCGTGTAATACTTAATTGTCTTCATCACTGAAGCTTCGTTTAGTTTTAACAGGCGTTCACGTGAATATAAATGAACGTAGAACTATCCAGGTACTACCTAAGGCACTGATGATATCTTATCGTTCTGCTTTTCAGTCGAGTACAAAACGTTAATACGAGTGGTATCGGGAGCCAAAGATAAGGGCACGATATTTGTGTAGCTAGTGGTTGATACATCGTAGGCCAGGTAACGAAGCGATAAGGTTATGTTTAAACCGTCGTGTCGCATATTTTATTATGCACGCACACATGAATTTCGAGGGAAAATATGTATAGTTGCGCAAAGGATTACACGCGCATTGTCTTTTATCGCAGGACTTGCGACTGCAACGAAGATAAAATTCGATACCTTCCGGCAATTTGTCGTAACATGTGCGAATTTTCATGGAAATTAGGACACTGCGGGGATCCTTCGATATATGAATTTTGCATTAAAGATATCGTGAGAGCGGTGCTAATTGCACAAAATATATAGTTTGACAGTTTGCCAGCTGTGCGCGGGAGTCTGTCAGAGGTTAGGTTAGGATTGCCGTCCGTTACGGAACGAGCGCGTTTCCATTTCTCGTGTCGCTCGTTGTTGGTTATGCATTTGTTGCTGTTGTTTAATTATTTATTTATTTATTTATTTATCGTACTTACCTCGTTGAAGGCCATCTTCTTCGCTATGCTTCCGGGCTTACAAGTTTTTCCGGCTCCTCCTTGTCCCACCGCTCGCACCGACTATCCTCGCCGCTACCGCTCGGCTCTGCCAGATTATAACCTGGTGGAGGAGCTGACGACGATCTCTCGCGATCCCGTACTGCCCCAAAAGGGACAACGCATCGATAACACGATATACAACTGCACTCGCGACACCACGACACTCGCAGCAAACGACCTGTCTGCCAGTAGCCCTCCGCGACACACATACGTCACTGACTGTGAGCACCTTGACCTCCGCGGTTTTCTTTCTTTTATTTATATTATTTGATTTATTTTCAATTTTATCTTTCGCACAAGCACAAACACTCGTTGAGCTTCAACGCATCACAATTTTTTTTTTGAGCTCTCTCTCTCTCTCTCTCTCTCTCTCTAGCGCCACCGATCAGCCGTTCAATTTTTTAACCAAGAGTTACATTCCTCAGGTGGGAAACACCGCGCAACCTCTACGCCAACTTCGAAACCCTTTTTCTCTTCTCTTTGCCGATCGATCTTATTTACGCGGGGCCACTACGTAAGCGTCGTACGATCGAATTAATGTCGGACAGTCTCGCGCTCTTGCAACGTACACTCGTGACACACCACAAGTTTTTCTTCATTTTTCGTAATTGATCGATGTTCACGAGTGTTTTTATTTTTTCTCACGTATTTATAACCACCGCAGAGCGAGCCGCAAACAGTGAAGCGCCATCTTGGTTTTTGACGAAGCGGCGAAGAGCGGTGTGAAGATCGCGTGCGCGCGCAATGCGCAAACCTGTGATTGGAAGGCACGAAGAGACATCTGTGCTGCAAAAATATCAATTATCCGAGATTCGCTTCCTTCTCTCACATTGGCTATGGTCGTTCTCGAGCTGGTTAATGCCAGGAAGAAGTCTCGTTGCTTTCGATTTTCGATATATCGCAAAAAATTAGAGAAGCGCCATCTTCTTTTGTGACGAAGAAGCGTTGGCGATGACGGAGGAAGAAGAAGACGATGGCGCGGCGGAGCGCTGTAGCAAAGCATGTGCTTTCTGCACGCGTATCGTGCATAGCTGTGATTGGCTGTGACACTTTTAGAGTTTATATTTCCGCGGAATATTCAAATAGTTTCATCAATGTCCTTCGTAGTTGGGTTCTGTCGGTAAAGTGTTGAAACTTAACTTGTGACTTTTAAGGCGAGGCGAAATCTCCATTAGAATAATTAAGATTAAATAAAATATAAATTCGACATTACAATGATTGCTGATACAAGTAAAACCACATTCACACGTAAATTATAATGCGTTTTCTATTATACGTTGATGAATTATTCTTAATTCATTTTCATAATATTATTGTTAAATTATAAGCAAAATTACCATTTGAAAAATCTATATTCTCTCAAAATTTCAAAAATTACATTTATCTGCAAATAAATTTAATTCTTTTTAACAATTTATTATATAAAATTAATATTTACAGTTGAACGTTTGAATGATAATGAATTCTTCATGGTTTGTTGGATAATCGCGACTTTCGATATTCCTGAGATGATATTTTCTGTGCGGCGGAAACACGAACTACCAATGTTCGTTTCCTTCTCTCTCGCAATACCAACAAAGTCAAAGTTGCATAAAGGCGCAATTCTTATGTTTCACATCAGGAAAACCTGACGAAACAAACTACTCCGAGTTAACTAACATCACTTAAAGTGGGCCTATGATCCCCGTTTAATTAGTTTCACGAGAAACATAAGAATCTACGCTTCTATGATGATGTTAGTCTGTCTTTGTTGCCATTATTTAACATGTCGCTCTCAAGTTGTTAAATCTAAAGTCCCTACAGATAGAGTCTGGACAACATCGAAACGATTTCTGATTCGTTCCGTCATTTTCGCGCAAGACACGTGTGTAAGATCGCGTGCGAAATTCAACACACTTTCGGGTCAATGTCGATGAACACTCACACTGACAGTTTCATGCGCGAAAAAAATGCAGACTCTGGTCTCTAGGGACTTTAGTTCAATCGACAGGATTCTAAGTTTCGATATATCTCGATGCTCGATTTGGCAAGATGGCCGACAGAGTATTTAATAGGGCATTTCGCACGCCTCCGACAGTGCATGTCTAAATTATTTGTCGTTTGTGCATCGTTACTGTGTTGCGTACGGACTCAATCTTCTCGTTATAGCAGTGATTGTGTACCGCAGTTGTGTATAGAAGCGAAGTAGAAACTGTCGTACGTTTCTACGTTGAAATAACGGAATCGTACAGTCGCGAATTCGCGATTGAGTCGAGCAAGAGAACGGTGAAGCTCGGGAAAATGGGTAGATCGCGAAGTAAATCGCCGTGCCGACGTCGACACAAGAGCAAACACTCTCGAAAACGTTCGAAATCGAGGGAGAAACGATCGGGCAGCAAGTACTCGGAAAAACCGAAAGAACGAAGCTCAAAATCGAGGTGAGTGGACGACGTTGTGCTCATTGGTTTATATTGTAGGACATTCTCGGTACACCATGTCCCATCCACCGCCATATTGGCCGCTTCGCATTCCACTGCGATTTCCTACAATCGATATTAGCGGGGTTTCGTTGCGTCCGGATTCTCGTATTCCGGTTATTTGCAATTTACCACGAGGGCGCGGGCTGCTTCTGTCTTCTGGTAATGGAATGACAGATCCTGCCGCATTCTTTACCTTAACACACCCCCCCCCCTGCCCCCACTTACGAGTTATTGTTATGATTAATTATTACATACACGAAATGTGCGTGTTAAGGAGATCGAGGAAGGTCATGTTATGATAATTAAAGTTTCGTAATTTTATGGCTAGTCAGGCGACAAAAATATGTTAATAGCACTAGAATCTGTTGAGGAATTTTTTATTTTACGTTGTATACGTCGTAGCTTTTTTTATCTACGCGGAATTCTTGTAATAAGCAAAGACTAGAATATTGATAGATGTGAGTGGTTTATCAATTGATTCATTAATAATTTTATTCGTATTTAAATATTTGGTAGATGAAGGTATCTATTATTACAATAAAGAAATCTTTATTTTATTTTAAGAGAATTCATACGAATAGATAATGTATTTGGAGTTATTATTACTTTTTTTATTGATTGCTTCGAAGATGACAAATACTTGGTACGGAAATCAATTTATTAGTTTAATTTAATAAAAAATCTGCGATAACATGGATCAAATGTGCGTATTAACATGATGCGACAACACGCTAAACTGTAATAAAAACTATAATCTAGTTTACTCAGAGATCGTTGATGTTTGAGGACAAAGGGAATTCGGTTCCACTTTAGAAAAAATAGACAAAGTAAAAGCAAATTTACTTTTGTCCAAAATATTAACCAGCTTTGAGTAAATCGAATTATGATTTCTGAAGGCGTGTCGCATAATGTAATACTTTAGAACGTTGACGGGCTATGTTTTCGTGGGGACCCTACCACACCGCACATTCGACTTGTCGAGGGAAGGCTCCAACATTGTCTCTAGTTTGCAGTCACACGATTCTTATGATGTTTCTCTTACGCTTGTACGAACTTAGAGCGAGCTTTGTAATTCTGAATTCTATAAGAACGTTGATCCAAGAAAAACGTGTTGAAAAATTTTCTGACTGCAGTCGGGCAAAGGAAAATTGTTACAAGCACTGCAATTTGTTAGGGAATCAAGTTTTATTATAATAGAAAAATTCAATTGAATTATTGAAAGCCTGCAAAGTGTCGATTGATTAAATGAAAATCTTACTAATCGGATTTTTCTTATTTGATTTTATAATACAAATAATATATTCAAAGGGTTTCAGAGGACTCAAGGACTCAGTGCGATATCTCATTGCTCATGACGTGCACGATCGTACATTTCGATAGACACAGAATTACTCAGCCGCAAGTGTAAAATCTGACGCAATAAAATTGCAATTAGTTAGATTTAGAAATTGATTATCGCAATCAGAAATTCATAATGATAACTTTACTTTTTCATTTATCTGAAAAACTTTGACATTTTAATTGTAAGAGTATCAAATTATATCGTATCACGAGGCAGAATATATAACAACAAAACCGTTTTCATACTTTTTTTGTCCAACTGGAAATTATTAAATTTTGGAAAAGTTTAAAGATATAACCACAATCGATGCATCTTCCTCTCTTCGGATTGAAAATATTTGACTAATCGGTTGTACAGATTAAGGATGAATCCTTGTTATTTTTTCTCTTTTACTTAAAAGAAAAAAAATGTTTGATGCATATTCAACATATTTCATAATTCTTTTCTTTAATTTTCATAGAAAATAAATATTTAGAAAAATTATTGCCAAAAAAGTTATTTATTTCAGCTAGTTTACAGTTAGTAACAGTAGAGTTTCTATTTTTTTATAGAAAACGCTCGAATTCCGCATCGTCCAGCAGTGGTTCCGATATCTCGGATGACGTACATATAGTCAGTCACAAAAAACGTGCATACAGAGAGAGAGATCGAAAAATGGACGAAGTGGAACGTCTGGCAGAGATGGAGAGACAGAGGTAAAAGTTTAATAATATTTTGTATTTTTATTAACGGGTACTCTTCAATTGTGTTTGATTCCTCGAATTCAGAGAGAACGAGAAGCACACGAGACCCGTTTGTATAATTTTTGTTTAACCGAGTGTCTATAAGTGCTTTTTGTACTTGTGTTGTCAGGAAAAAGAGTGAATTAACGAACAAAATCCTCGCTACGAGCGCAATCCGGTAAGACTATGTGTCCACGTTACAACGGTGGTGGGCTTTGCTGGTTGAAAATAAAAAAAATTGTCCATTGATCGTCATGTCGATGCGACTTTAATTTGGAATTAGACAAAAAAAAACGCACGAATTGGAACATTTTTAAAGGCGTAAGATAAACGCGTACTAGTAGAAGTCGCGATACTCATTCATCTAAACAATAATAATTTAATTGAATCGCGCAGTTTCTAACCTCTTTACTTTTAATTGATGAAAAAATGTCGAATTTATAGTTTGATATAATTAATTTCGAGTTTCTCTCGATGAGAAACGTAAATGAATTAATAAAATTCTTTTCCTTTTGAGATACGTCAGAGGGTTTTCTAACACGTGTGTTTGACAATTTATTTTATTTAATTGATACGATTACGAAAAAAAAAATAATTTCAAAGAGCAATGGCAAATAACTTATCTTCGATATCAAGATTTAGATTCTTCAGATCGTACAATCAAAAGGTGTAAATTCAATATCATTGCTCGACTGTTTTTAACTCTAGAGTCAAAAATAATTTATTAAATCGTAAATCGTTGAAATTTCTTGAAATAAAAATAATTACAATAAAAACCAAGAGTGGCAGAAACTGCGCGTTCGCCTTACGCCAAAAGTAAAAGACTTAAGAAAAGAAAGAAAAAAGAAAATTAAATGGTCGATGCCTGTCTGCCCTATAGGCGACAGCGCGAGTCCGAGCAAAAGATGGTTGAAGAGGAGGCGGCTAAGCGGATCGAGGAACTCGTACAAAAGCGAGTGGAGGAGGAGCTGGAGAAGAGGAAAGAAGAAATCGAAGCGGAGGTTCAGAGGCGTGTCGAAGAGGCCAAGAGGGCTATGGAGCGCCAAATGATGGAAGAGATGGAGTGGCGCCAGGCCAAGCTCCGCGAGGAGGAAAAACGAAGAGAGGTAAGACCAATCCAGAGAAACATAGGCCGGTACTAGCGCCGAACGCTGTCAAACACTGAAAAATCGCTCGTAGTGAACTCGGCGCCTTGGCAACCGTTAAAACAAAAACAACAATAAAAACAAGAGAAAAAAAAAAAGAAAAAAAAAACACAAAAGACCAAAGCGCATTGATTCACGCAGAGTTTTTTCGAGTGAGAAAAAAATCGACGAAACTCTCGCGAAACGAGCGTAAAACCGAGGCGTCGAGCTCACTCGGCTGCAGCGCTTCGGCACAAATACGCACGAAGTCTTGTGGTTTTTGGTATTATTTTGCGGTGAAGAAAATAATGACAAACGATAAACCACATCGCTTCGACCTCCCAACGCTCTACCGAGCGTAGAGTCGTTGGGGTGGATCGAAAAATCATTTGTGATCAACTTTACAATGTGAAAAAGAAAAAGGTACTGTCGTTCTACGCGCATCGGCTCGATGCGGATTAAAAACACCAAAGTATTGTTTCTGTATCATGTTTATATATACGATATATATATATATCTATATATCTATATATATATTATACTTAATACTTTTATCGTATAACGCTGTTGTTCCCTTCTTCATTCGGTTGTTGCGAGCGGGTTGCGATGTCGGAGATTTGAAAAATCCTCGGTTGTTTGAAGAATAAAGCAAACAAAAAAGACAAAATAATGTAGAGGACCCCGTGGATCTTTTGACTCTGCGATAGCATCTCGCTTCGCTCGATTTTACAGCACACACTAGTTTTGTATTCGCGTTTGTGGAGCATCGCATTGTCGCACATTCTTATGGACTTTAAGGAAAATCAAAGAGAAACGAAAAACACAAAGAAACAAAAAAAAAACAAAAAGAAACTTTTTCAGTGACCTACGTACAGTGATCCCCAAACTTTGTAATTTTTGTTTTAAAAAACCATTGAGCTCTCGATGTTATCGAGTAACACTTTGAATAAAGAGTATTTTGTGTATTTAAAAAAAAAAAAAAAAAAAAAAAAAAACACAACAACAACAAAAACAATACGAATATAGGAAAGTGGTATTCTTCCCTCCGGGCTTTATCGTTGCCGTCAATCGAATTATTTCAATTAAAGAATAAGAAATAATTTTTTTATTTTAATTTTGTCTCGCGGTTTTCCATACGTTCAACGACGATCAACTTGTCAAGCCACTCAGGATCTTGTGATTTTTAGGGATATGGGGTCCTGTTGTTCATTTTACGCCGGTTTTACAGCTATTTAAACTATTTTATTCAATCCTACAATGGCACGCTGGGACACTTCTTGTGAAAAAAAAAAAGCAATAAAAAAAATTAATACAATGAAGTAAAAAAAAAAAAAAAAGAACAAATTTGTACGAATTCGAAGCCCAAGTGTCTGATTGAATTCTTTGTATTATTTTACATTAAAAAAAAAAAAACAACAACATATTACCTCTTCTAGAATTTAATTGAATTCGCTTTGAAATATCGTTGTGTTGACGATAAAATTCCGGTTAAATGGACAGCTACCCTGAGCTAAGCTTATCGAGCCAAACGAGTTACACCCCTTTTCCTGCTTAGCGCACTGAATATCCACTCAGTTTGCCTACAAGTTTGGGAGTAACTTTGTTAGGACGTGAGGAGAGAACGGAAGCGTAGACCTTAAAGGGCGAACGAACGAACGAAAAAAAAAAAAAAAAAAAAACAAAAGACGGAAATTAGAATCCCATAGCAACAATCGCACGACCTAGAAAAGTATATAGGTCGGCTTCCTAAACTGACTACCAACGGAAGATGCCGGTATTATTCTCACTGCCGAGTGTGATTGTCGATGAAGAAGGCATCCCCTACGTACTGGCGTGAGAGCTACATTCAGGTATTATCCAATTTATATATATTCATAATTTCATTATCATACCAATATTACTTATTATTGTTCTTTGTTGAGACTACTCTCTCGGTGACGACGGCTCGTCGGGCAGAATTTTAGCGCGCTACGACCACACGCGACGTATTAAAAACATTTTTTTGTTACTTTTTTTTCTTTAAACCCTTCAACCTCGAACGTCGAATATTCATTCAAAGCATTTCTTAACCATTGCTTAACCGAGGTTTCTAGATTTTATTGATGTTCATCGTTTTGAATTATTTAACAAATGTTTCAAATTAATTTACATTGCATCAATAAAGACAATAAATTATGGAAATTATGAATATTAATGGGTGAGGTAATTGAACGTTATTACATAACTTGGAGGAAATGTTTGAGTCCGTTGACTCACGAACTTGACGAGAGTGTTGATGTTGTATTAAAAGAATTTTTTATTTTGTTTTTTCTCAATGTATAATGAAAGAATTTTGGATTTTCGAGGGTCGTTAAGCTCGATAGAAGTTAGAGGAATAACCTTAACCTTGTGCTAGGAGTTGTGTCAATTAACAATGACTCGTAGCACGACGTTTGGTAACTAAAATGGCAAATAAACAATAATAATATGTCGCGGAAATCGACATACGTGACGAGCAACGTTCTTCACAAGACGCAGATGTGAAAAGAAAAAAAATAAACAAAGATAGATAGTTTGATGTACGAAGGGACTGAAGTAATGTGGCCTCGTAACGTCGCTTCGAGGGGGCCCCAGTCTCAAACATTTTACACGTATCCCTGATTACCTTCCCCACATAAAAGGTTCTTAGGATGTGTAACACTAGGCTGTTTACACAGCGGCACTATTGTTTCGGAAACAGACATAAACGGTGTAACGATTGCAGACCAGGGCGACCCTATCATTGCCTTATGTAAACGTGTGCTGTTGTCGTTGTAGGAGGAAGAGCGGAAAAAACGCGAGGAACTTGAAAGGATCATGGAGGAGAACAACAGAAAAATCGAGGAGGCCCAGAAGAAACTGGTGAGCATGATATTCTCATAAGATGATAAACCTTTGATCTACCTTTAAATTTATTTTAAATATTCGATTGGATGTTTCGAGAACAAAAAAAAAAAACACTAAGATTGTCGAAAAATTAACTGAAAAAAAAAAAACCGTAAAGAACTTAAAATCGTTGAAATCTTTTTATTAAATCAATAATTCAATCAATGAGACAATCTCTTTTATTTTTAACTAATGTTAATAGTTGATGATAATAACAATAAGTATTAATAATTGCAAAAATTACATTTAAATGATTGATTTAAGGGAAAGTTTCTTTTAATTGTTGATAATTATTAACGGTGTCAATGAATTAATAAATGATTATTAATGGATTTAATCGAAACGACAGGTTTTGTAATTGATTCAGTTATATGTATTTTTTTTAAAATGATTCCACAAATGTTTAAGTTTTTCTCATTCGTTCAATTGCCGTTGCAGGCCGAGGAAAGACTCGCGATGGTCGAAGAGCAACGTTTGATGGAGGAGGAACGACAGAAGATGAGGAAGGAGCAAGAGAAACGTATCAAGGAAGAACAGAAGAAGATTCTCGGCAAGAACAACTCGAGGCCTAAGCTCTCGTTTACTCTAAAACCAGTAACGTGAGTCTGTACCGAGCTGTGTGCAGTCTTACATGTGATATACACGCTTTCCCCGTCGGTATCCCGTTCGGGTTCGTTCGCGGGTCCCAGCGAAGCGTTGACGCCCCGACAGCCCCATCTTCTCGGACTCTTATGACAGCGCGACGAACCGCAAGTCGAGGAGGCAGTGGGCGAATCCGTGACGTTTGCTCAAGTCGAACGGCGGCAACGACGATGGTCCGTCGCGTCGATTACGAACGATCGCCGATCCCTCGAATTCGACTCGCGGCTTCGTTTCAGCCCCGCGAAACTTTCGCACACCGAATGGTATACCCATCTCCCACCCGATTCACAATAATTTTTTTTTACAAACAATCCCAACGTGCATTCGCAATCTTCGTAATAAAAATTACAAAAGAAAAAAGAAAAGAAAAATGAAATAGATGAAGGAAATCAAGAAAACAAAAGCTAGTGAAGTGCCGATTTGTATTTCAGTCGCGGAAGCAACATTGACGCGCTTCGAGTGATGTGCGGCAGCGATTGAAATCCTTCGATTCCGGATTGTAGAATGGACATACCGTTTATTTGTAAGATAAAAAGAATTTTTAATAACGTCTTCTGTCTACGATTGTTTTTAATTCTTTTGCGATGTACCTTAGACTTGATTTATTTAAAAAAAAAAAAAAAAAAATCAATTTAACAATTTTTTTTGATTGACATTGTCGTAGAATTGAAAATTCAGAGCTTTAGATCTTTTGGTCGGTGGCTCGTACGGTCCGATAGCGATTTTACTGGTCAATGGCGCCTCCCACGTACGTTCGCTTCTCTTGTACTTGTTGATTGCCCGTGACATTGCCTCGTCGAGCATTTTGCCGAATTCCGGATTATTGAATACCGGCCTGCACTCCACAATCGTTTTATTCGCTGTGTTTGCACTTTGATTATCTAAATCCTCGGTATTCTTGGAAATTTCTTTCGGTATCGAAGATGTTTTTGGTTTTTTCGATTTTTTCGAAGCCACGCTTTTATCGCACGTTAAAATTGATTTTTTTGGAGTCTTCGGTGCTTCCTTCAGAGAAGAATTAGCGTGGAGCGCGCCTCGTCGATATTTCTTGTCTTTGGAATTTTTTTTTAACATTATCGACTCTGCCCGAGATCTCGCTTGATTTTTTAAAGTAATAGGAGTATCCGAGTCACCGATTGTGGAAATTCCGTCGATAAGAGCTTCGGAGGAGTCACGTCTGCCGATTTGTTCCTCAGCCTCGCACCACTGATGATCCGCCGGCAAGGATTGCAACCACTGCACGACGTTTCGCGAGTTATCGTCGCATTCGCTGCTCGAATCGCTGTATCCATCGGAAATATCTGCATGATTGTCCGCCAGTGACGAAAGGTGTTTGTTGGGCTGAAAATAAATGTACAAAATCGAATTTAGCCTCAAAAGTCTTGGTTAAAAGCATTATAACGTACCCTTAGGGATGCTAGTGGTTGCCGGGGGTAGGATCCGAGGGTGCCCGTACGACCTCCGCCAGCAGCCATTAAAACGTATTAATTTAGGATGACAAAAAAAATTTGATATTCTATTAATTTGGGTTTCAAGTGAGACCAAAGTGAGCGAAAAAGAAAAAAAAATGACAGTGACTTTCAATGATTTTACGATAAAGCGCGCTCCTCGTTTGTCAGATCCGATCGATAGGCCACTCATTTGTTTATTATTTTTACTTCTACGATAATAATCAATTTAAATGTTTTTTTCACGATTGACAAAATACGATTTTAAGTTTAGATTAATTGATAAATCAATTTACTTCGATACTTTGTTCAATCGAATGTTTGTCAAGTTGTGACAACGCTCGACATCCACAAGTTATACAAACTATCGCAGCTGTTGCATCGTTAAAAAAATTCTTGCGTTAGACAGGTTTGATATAAAAAAAATGATATCGCACAATCGGAGGATTAATTGACGGAGCATCTTTTAGGTCAACGGAACGAGTCCAGTCGTATTTAATTCGTTTATAAATTATGATTTATTTAATGAAAATAATAAAAGCGCGAGAAAGAATGTATCGTTATAATTTATATTATACGTTACGGACGCGTGTCATTGTAAAAATCACTCTTTATAGTCGTCGATTTATGTATAAAATGTTGTAAAACAAAATTTCTTTTAATATAACAAAAATAAAATAATATAAATAAGAGAAATTTTTTATAACCAAAATGTCTGAAAATATTATATGAATGCGTTACATCGATAACATTTTTTTATTGCGTATAATACAGGGAATCTACGATTGTAACGGTATCACTTTGTTAGGCCAAGACCGACGGCGTACATGTCGGCTACGTCTCGAGGAACTTTACTCTTCTTAAGTTGCGTGGATCTTCTACGATGAGTGGGCTTGGATTTTACCGAACTAGAGTGACTGGTTCTCGTGGTAGGAGGAAGACTGGTCGGAGGAAGCGCAGGTATCGGTGAAACATCCACAGGACCCGGGCCATACTTTTTGTATTTATTCACAGCTTCTTTCATCGCCGAGTCGATTACCTGGTTAAAAAAAAATCAATAATCCCATGTTCGCTCTTTGATTAATTTTGTTTAAATCGATTTTTTACTTTGACAGTTGAGTATTTAACCTTTTCATCAGTTTTTCTAATCATCAATGACTTTTCGCGGATTTTTGAAGCGCCGGAAGGGTTCGCCGTTTCTCGCTGAAGTTCCATTATCTTTGATACGATATTCTGTCGCGTTGAAGAAGCATCGGACTTTGATGTAGCTGCGGAATGTTTTGTCTTCGATATTCTTCGCGGTGATTCTTTCGCGGTTTTTGAAATATTTCGACTCGGCGTTGGTGATTTTCTTTTTGTCTGTGATGCTATTGTCGTAGCTACTGCACTTTTCGCGACTATAAGATCCTTTCCCAATGTATCCAACGATTTTACAGGTGCGAGGGATATTTTTGAAGATAATTTCGAAGGAGCCGATGTCATTGGCAGTGTCATTCCGAACCTCGGGGATTCCAGCTTACAATAAGCGAGGAATTCCTGGTCTAATTGGATCTCCAGCTCCTCGATGAGATCTACGATAACCGGACCGATGTAGCTGTGCGCCGTTGGCTTTTTCTTCACGAGGGGAACCTGGTAATCAAAATTATTCAACCAATTCGAACTTTTTCTCTATTTAAATAGTTCAAAGAGTTCTGATTCTTATCAAGGGTCCTCCAGCTCTCAAGAACGCGACTCAAGTTGTTTTTTTTTTCTCTTTCTATTCATCAGATTCGTTTTCAGCATTCGCTGCTTTTTGTTTTTAACGATATTTAAATTAATTTTTTAATTCTCATTTTTCATGAAGCGACTCGAGTTTCTTTTGTATTTTGAATTTATATTTAGTCTTGAAACTCTCGATATTCGCAACACTTTGTTTTTATTTATTGTGAAAGTCATAATAAATGTTATTCTTTCTACATAAAAAATGTAAAGTTATTCAACTTACAAAACGTTAACTTATATTCTTATTGTATGTAAATTATTTAAAGATGCTGCGGTTTGGTAAATGAATATCAAAATTTTTGTAAAACTTGATTCGCTTCGAGAACTCAAAGAATCGTTAATCCTTACAGCGGGTGATTTGGCAATGAGATTTATTTTCGAGTCCCCGAGATTAGGTTTTTTTTCGCAGGCGTTTATTCGAGTTCCCTGAAGTGACAGAGCTGCGCCTAAATATGGTTGACAACTTGGCATTTTTTGCCGATAGGCAAGTTCGAAGAGACCAGTGTCGGCGTTCTTGTCTTCACGAAAATCTATTACAACTGAAACATTGGAGTTTAAAAGCTGCCGATCGTTGGTTCGATATTTGAATGCATTCGTTCACTTACCCTTGATCGTATCTTCCATTACTTGCCTGCAGAGTCTTGTAGTCACGCTAGTCGAGTTACTCATGTCAGGATGACTGTTAATCTCGATCAGCCATACCGAAAAGTCCTCCATCACCATAAAATCGGCTCCGTATAGCTCGAAACTATTTTTTCTCCGGTCCATCGCCTCTTGACTCGCCAACAGGGAACCAACGAGACCTTGCTTCATGCCCGGATATATCAACTGATCCCAAGCGTCCTCGTGACCCTCCGTTCTAAATTCATTAATCGTTGTATAACTAATGATTTTAATGACTGATCGACGGTTGATCATCGGTAATATGAATTATTATTATTTGAGTTAATAAAAAAAAAAAACGGACAATTGGACAATATTTCATATTCAAAGTTGACGGATAATTTAAATTTCTTTTTAATCGTGGAATGAACGAATTTTAAACAATGAATAATTATTTTTTTTAGTAATACAGTTGGTATGTCAATTGATAACAATCGATTGATTCTCAATTAATAATTCAGTGTGTAATAAAATATTAATGGAGGCATTAAATAATGCAAAATGCCTGATATTGAGCGCTATTTCTTTTGTCGGCTCTTGTTCGAGGCATACCGCTTGATAGTTTGTTGAAAAATGCAGTTATATCGATTCGGTAACTTGAATAAAAATAAGTAAATTGCTCTGAAATTTCGATCAACTCGAATAAAAATAATTGTAAAAAAAGATTTTTTTTTAAACATCTCAATAAGATGACTTTTTAAATATCGATATTTCTTGTTAAAATCTCACTTTAAGAATTGTTTGAACGTAGTAGCGTCCCACATATTATCAACCGGAAGTGCAGGATCGCGATCAGGACAGTTTTTATATTTGCACTGCACAGCGTTGTTGCAGAGATGAATTGACTCGTGGGAGTCAGTGAGACGAAATTTTTGCGAACAGAAACGCAGGTAACTCTCCCTGTAATTAAAAAGTATCAAATGAAAATATATTTTTAAAAAACTGAGAAATTGAAGAAAACAACGAAGCTGACTCGATGGGTGATGTTTCGTTAAAGACAGTGACACGACATCGAGTTACTTTCGTTCTCCTTATCGACGACGTTGAGCCTTGAGAACGTCACGAACGCGCCCGGGACTACTACGTACGAGATAATAACCGCCCATAGGTTTGCATTCACGCAAAACTGGGTTAAAGGATCAATTTTGTTGGTAACCGGAAGAGTTTCGTCGACTCGTAATTCCGTGAGGCCAAATTGTGTGCTAGTTGCTGTACTTTCTTCTTCACCCATCACGCGTATATTAAAACGAGTGCATTATACATAAATATAGAATGAACCGCGGCACGATCCTTGAGAAAATTTTCAGATTGGCAGCAGGCGGTTGAAGCGTGTTGTTTATGGGACAAAGAATCACCGGGATTTTGCGGCCTCCGTGATCTCGATTAACCGCACGCGACGGAACGCCGCCTGCGCCGGTTTGAGTTAAAGCGAGGATTTTTAAAAAAGAATAAAAATAGCGTGGGAGACCCACCTGTACATCCAGAGGGTTAAAGGCTGAGCGCATGTCACGATGAACCATTGTCTTATGTCAAATTTTGTACTGTAGATCAGCAATGGTTTCTCTATAAATTCGTACGTAAATAATATAATTTATTTTATTCGATATATATAACATTTGTTAAATCAATAATTAAATTATTTTTCTATTCAACAAATCAATTGATCACGTTTTACGAAGGGAATCAACTTTTTGACAAGTATAACGCATCGTATCTTTCCGGTTGTAGCGGATTTATGTTGTTTATTAAAAGATCAATTTACCAACGAAATTTTTCTTGTTGGTATCAGTCGTGGAAACGTTAAAATCATTTGTTTCATCTGGTGTGAGGTAAACTAATGTTTGTAACTTAAAAAAAGCCTCTAATCGTTGATAAAGGATCGTCCAATGAACAAAATGAGCTGTCATTTACCATAAATGGAAAGATCAATTCACCAACGAAATGTTTGTTGTTAGTATCAGTCGTGGAAATGTTAAAATCATTTGTTAAATCCGGTGTCAGGCAAACTAATGTTTGTAACTTAAAAAAAGCCTCTAATCGTTGATAAAGGATCGTCCAATGAACAAAATGAGCTGTCATTTACCATAAATGGAAAGATCAATTCACCAACGAAATGTTTGTTGTTAGTATCAGTCGTGGAAATGTTAAAATCATTTGTTAAATCCGGTGTCAGGCAAACTAATGTTTGTAACTTAAAAAAAGCCTCTAATCGTTGATAAAGGATCGTCCAATGAACAAAATGAGCTGTCATTTACCATAAATGGAAAGATCAATTCACCAACGAAATGTTTGTTGTTAGTATCAGTCGTGGAAATGTTAAAATCATTTGTTAAATCCGGTGTCAGGCAAACTAATGTTTGTAACTTAAAAAAAGCCTCTAATCGTTGATAAAGGATCGTCCAATGAACAAAATGAGCTGTCATTTACCATAAATGGAAAGATCAATTCACCAACGAAATGTTTGTTGTTAGTATCAGTCGTGGAAATGTTAAAATCATTTGTTAAATCCGGTGTCAGGCAAACTAATGTTTGTAACTTAAAAAAAGCCTCTAATCGTTGATAAAGGATCGTCCAATGAACAAAATGAGCTGTCATTTACCATAAATGGAAAGATCAATTCACCAACAAAATGTTTGTTAGTATCAGTCGTGGAAATGTTAAAATCATTTGTTTAATCCGGTGTCAGGCAAACTAATGTTTGTAACTTAAAAAAAGCCTCTAATCGTTGATAAAGGATCGTCCAATGAACAAAATGAGCTGTCATTTACCATAAATGGAAAGATAGATTCATCAACGAAATGTTTGTTGTTAGTATCAGTCGTGGAAATGTTAAAATCATTTGTTTAATCCGGTGTCAGGCAAACTAATGTTTGTAACTTAAAAAAAGCCTCTAATCATTGATAAAGGATCGTCCAATGAACAAAATGAGCTGCCATTTACCATAATTGGAAAGATAGATTCATCAACGAAATGTTTGTTGTTAGTATCATTCGTGGAAATGGTAAAATCATTTGTTTAATCCGGTGTCACGCAAACTAATGTTTGTAACTTAAAAAAAGCCTGTAATCGTTGATAAAGGATCTTCCCATGAACAAAATGAGCTGTCATTTACCGTAATTGGACGATTGCTATTCTTGAAAAAAAAAAAAAAAAAGAAAAAATTAAAAAAAAAACAACGAAAAAATAACTTTTCGCAAATTTTCATAAATTGGTCAATTTATTTTCTATTCAATAACGAAGAATGTTTTTTTTATATCAAGAATCCACGCTGCTATGGGAGTTATCATTCAAAATAGGCAATCGAATCACTAAAAATTTAAAGAAATAATTTTCCAAAACTTAGCATCGATCTGTAACTTGTGGAAAGCGTTCCTCCCTCCTTAATGAAATGTTAAGGGCGGGTTGTTCCAACTTCTCGGTAAAGTTCACCGCCGGATAGGCTTACCGAGAGGTTGAAAGAACTCGCACTAAATAAAATAATTAACAGAACAACATTAATAACAATTAATATTAACAGAACAAGCATTAATATATATCGCACCCAGTAAAATTGTTTAATTCGTTAATTAATTGAATATTAAATAAACAAAATTAAATAAGAAAATAATAAAAGTATTTACCGATATACTTTTGAACGACGTAACGCGTGTCCGACTTGTTAGCTGGGTTGAGTCGAGTCATAACGTCTTCGAGTTTATTCATTAGAACGATTCCTCGTCCACGACTCTTGTTTCCTGGCTTAAGTATCCACAGATTAAGGATACCATCCATGTCCAATTGTTGCCAATATTTTCTTATCTTTTTAAGAATGTGTCTCGATGCGAGAAAGTATTTCTGTGTAAACAATCATTAAACATTAACTACGAAGCACTTTGTTTTTTTTTTTGCATCAATCACATTTTAGAAAACAATTTTTACAATTTTTGATTAGTCAATTGATCATTCTGAAGGATTGCTTAAGGTGATGTGGTACACGCTTCTGTCGTTCTCTCTTACTCCTTCACGATTGCCAATTGTGGTATCTCACTCGCGCTCATGGCGGCTCAGTCAATGTACCACATCACCTTGAGCAAAAATATTTCTTGTTAATGTCAATTCTACATTATTGTAAGAACAAAATTCATTGATATTCCAATGATGTAAGCGTAGATCAAAATTAATATTGATTGTTCTGTCGACACGATGATGACAATGAACGGACCATTATCGTCATGTCAAAATTCCTTAATGCCTTAAACATAATCATTTGTCCAATTATAAGGAATAATAGCTCATTATGTTTATTGGAAGATGCTCTATCGATTCACCGACGTTATTTATTATAATATTAGTAATTTAAAAGTCATAATCGACGTTAGGCAAACTAAGTTTAACCAACGTTAGGCAAATAAAGTTAATTGAACAAATCTTGGAGGTAAATCGATAAGAAATCGTTCGATGAACTAAATGAGCTGCAAGTCATTGTAATTGGATCGATAGCTTCATTTTTCTTAAAATAAGACGAAAATGACTCTTTTGAAAATTAACGTAATTCGGTTAATGTTTGTTTATCAATAACATGACGTTTTTCTGTATTAAAAACGCGTGGTGCTATGCGAGTTGTCATGGAGAATTTGCTTTAAAAAAAACATTAGCACTTGATTGATTAGACCGATGGACTTGAACCTTTTGAAGAATTAATAATTTTCATTCCTTACGTGAAACGGCACGTTATTTTCTACGAAAACTGCCTCTCCGTGTATTATCTTGTAGTACCAGCAGATAAACTGATCCCATTGATGTGACCAGACTCTTTCGACTTCTCGATCAATGTCCTCGTGAGACTGTGCTCCTATGTAATCAGTGCATCTTCTTATCGCAAAATCGAGAGCCTTTATCGGTATCGTTCCTGTTGAAGATCTCGTGGCATTTTCGCCGTCGGTGTTTATCGTATCCACCAGCCATTTAAGTAGACTCAAGCAAGCTGTGAAACTATCGATTTCCATTAAAATTCAAATTATTTAATAAATAATTAAATTTAAAAAAAAATGTATTCAGTCGTTTGTACGCGTCAAGTGAATTAATTATTATTAACAAATTGATTTCGAAATTTTCTTTTTATCTAATATCGACGTATCGAACAGAATAATAATTTTCGAAAATTCTGATTTTCGAACGAACCTTAAATTTTATTAAATTAATGATTTAAAAATAATAAATAATAAAATTGTATCACGTGCAGATAAAAAAGATAAATAGATAGAAAAATACTATTTCTTTTCACCGATTGAAAAATCATAGTCAAATTGATAATTTTTATTTTCAATTATTGAATCCCAAATGGTTTATTTTTTATTGTATCGCATTAATAATTCGATTGATCGTCGAATCAATTGTAAAAAGGTAGATTTAAACGGTTTAAAAAAATGACTTATCATCGACAAACACGTACCGGAAGTCCTCGATAAAAGCGTGCATCTGATCGCCCTGACAAATATTGTAACATCGAGGAAACAGGGTGTTCGCTACTCCAGCCTCGTAGTACCAATGCATCTGTCTAACATTCGCGCATAGTCCGACTTTAGACGTGAATCCTGCTCTGCAGAAGCGATTGAAGATTGTAGTTTTGTTGTCCTGCGAAGGCCAACCGGCCCAATCGGAACCAGAGTTCCAAAGAAAGTCGACGTTGTGATTCCCGAGCATCTTAGATATGAGTTGACGCTCGCTCTGTTGATCCTTGAGATCGCCGATTCCAGCGAGCAATGATACCGGATTCGACTCAACGCCGATTTGCTGCTCGCCTGTAAAATTACGTCCACGTGAACGTAAAGATTTACGCTCGGGAATAATCTGACGGTCACCGTTGTTCGTCTTCCTGTAGAACTTTTCGCACCATCCTCGGTCCAACATGCACTCACGAATCACTCGCGATTTTCCGTAAATCATAAACGTGCGGTGCGACGTTACAGCATCCCTCACGATCGTCTGTATTCGGAGGAAACGCTCCTGAAGAGTCGGTGGAAGATGCACGCTCGGCGATAATGATCCTGATGAAAGGAGAAACACTTTTTAACCCATTTTTACAATGATTTATTATTAATTTGCTTCAATGATTGTTGAAATTAAAAGATAAATTACGTTGCAACTTGATTGTTATATATTTATTATTATATTAAATAAATACTATTAATATCTCTGTAAATGTATAAATAAATAATATTTTAATAATAAATTTACCCGATGACCCGAATCGAACCTTGAATGAGAAAAATATTATTTAAATATTTTTAAACGTTTTAAAGTTAATAATATTATTGTGACTGAAGAAAAAATTTCGTTATTAACGTTGATAAATCCTTAGCTCAAAATTTACACAAGAAAATATTCATAGTTTGTCTAATTTAGATCCCTGGGAAGTTTTTAATGATTTTAATAACATTTTCGTAAATAAAAACATCTGCATTACTCGCCGTCATGTATGACTCCCATAAACCTTTTTCTAATCCACTTATTTCGTGTGTAACGATTGCTATTGATGCTTAATTCAAGATAACTATGTCTTTGGAACGTATACAAATCTTTGCGCAATAATTTTGTAAGCAAATCAATGAATTTTTCAAACACTGCAAGAGTTTTATATTATTCTCAACGATCATTAATAAAATCAATAAGCCCATTGATAAGGTAATCAAGGGAATATTATTGAATGAAATAGTTATAATGATATTATGATAACAATTGATTTTATATTGACATTAAAATTCTTGCAAATCAATAAGATAAATATATTTATTCCTGGGATATTAATTTTGAAATAATATTTTACAAATTCAAGTCAATCTCACTGTTCGAAGCTAATTTTTCTATCGAAGGACAATTTCTGATATCACAATTCGTCAATTTTACATTTTCCGAGCCAACTTTCAAAGTTAATAATATTATTATAATTTCGGAAGACATTCTTTAATTTGAATCATTAACGTTGATAAATCTTTATTATTTATTTACACAATAAAATATCTGCGTGGTTTACGGTCATATATGATTCCAATAATCCTTTTTCAAATTTAATTATTTCGTACATCATCATTGCTATTATCATTTAATTGATGCAAATTATACATTTCTAGCGTATACACTGCGCAGTACTTGAAGCGATTTAGTAATTTTTCAAACGTTTGCCAAATGATTTAATATTGATATTAAAATTCTTGTCAATCAATGAGATACATTTATTTATTTCTTGGATATGAATTGTCCGAAGCCAAGTTTTTTACCGAAAGACTGTTGTTGATATCACAATTAGTCTATTTTACATCTTTCGAGCCAACTTCCAAATTTAATGTTGTTATTACGATTTAAGAAAAAATTCTTTAATTTCAGTCATTCACGTCGATAAATCTTGATTTTTAATTTACACAAGAAAATATCTGTGTTGCTTGCAGTCACATATGACCCCAATAACACTTTTTATAATTTACTTATTTCCTACATCATGATTGCTATTAGTATTTAATTCAAACAAACTATAACTTTGCAAACTATAGACCTTGCAATAATTTTGTAAGCAAATCAATGAATTTTTCAAACACTGCAAGAGTTTATTATTATTCTCAACGATCATTAATAAAATCAATAAGCCCATTGATAAGGTAATCAAGGAAATATTATTGAATGAAATAGTTATAATAATATTATGATAACAATTGATTTTATATTGACATTAAAATTATTGTCAATCAATAAGATAAATATATTTATTCCTGGGATATTAATTTTACAAATTAAAGTTAATCTCACCGTCCGAAGCTAAGTTTTCTATCGGAGGACTCCCGCTGATATCGGAATTAATTAATTGTACATTTTCCGAGCCAATCTCTACAGTTTTTTCTTCTTTCTGCGTTTCCTCCGCCCTAACAGACGGTTCGAAGTTTTTAGGAATTTCATCGGTTTTGAGGCTGCTCATGTGGCGGGCAGCGTACTCCTGGAAACCTTATAAATCCTCTGCTCGATCTTCAATGGTCTTCAATGAAAGAGCTTCATTTTAACGACGCTGTTAGTTTCCCCTCGCAGAAGATACTGCAGTTCGAGATACACAATCGTTAATAATATCTCTCACAGGATATAGCGCGCGTTGTCGAAATTCATCTCGTTGGAAAGCGATGAAGAAGCAACTTGACATCTTCGTGGTTGGTGCACGTTGGATAGGGCAACAAAACTGCTACCCCTACCTCAATGATACCTGTTGCGGACTCATCGCCTCAATATCTTGACCTACTTTAACGCTGTTACTCGTCTCTTAGGGGATTAAGGGCGATTAGGGGATTTACCACCTGCATTGCTTCGGATTTCATTCAAACTTTAATTAAATTAAATCTTTGCTACGATATAAATTAATTGTTAAATAAACCAGTAACCGTCGTGACTTTTGATACATTTTTTCAAATCTATTGAAATAAAATTCTCAACGTAAATAATTCATTAGTAAATATTCGTAAAAACGAAAAAAAAAAAGTCTTTATTATTAAAATATTTCATTGAATTATCACGAATATTTAGATTCTCTTTGATATATTTTAATTTATAATTAAGAGTTTTCTCGGGATATTTTGAAACAATTAATGAATATATGTTTAAACACTTCTTTTTTGTTGTTGTTATAGTTTAAGGGTGGATTCGATGAGTGTCAACACAATCAGGTCGAAGAACGACGAGCAACTGGCCCTGTTAGATAGAGAACTCGAGCGATCTGCGGTATTAAAGGAAGGTAAACGGAGTCGAAGGAATATACACACCATGCGTCGGTGTTCGAGATGGTTGAATTCCGCAGGCGCGGGCCGTCTGGCTTTTGGTATATACGGTTGACTGGGGGTGAGTAAAATGCCCTGTAGTCGTTCTGGATAAGATCACAGGGGGTTGAGGGGGTGCGCTCACGAGAAGCGTACCAGGTACCTCGATTTCTATTGCTCTGATTCGGGTTTGCCCTCACACATGCCCTTACCGACCCCACCGGTAGAATATAAGTTAAGAAAAGAGAAGGCCGCGAATCTCAGTGGGTGGTTAATCAACCTCTTTGCTGTTTTCTTCTTGAACCAAGGAACCTTCTGCATTCCCTGACCCACTTAAGGCTTGTTCTTGATTCGCAGGGGGGCTGCAATCGTCGAGCTTGGTTATCTTGAGCGATAATTGCACGCGAGTACTCGAAACGTCTCGGTTTCCTTTACGAGTAGCTATTTTAAGATTTTATGTCAAACTCATCGAGGAAACCTTATTTCGATAATTACAGAGGGACGTTCGACCGATTCAATCTCTCGGTACCCTTTGCTTTTCTTTTTCTTTTTCTTTTTCTTTTTTTTTTTTTTTTAACACTTTTCGCTATTATTAGGACACGTATCGAGTACTCGAAACGTATCGGTTTGAGTCACGTGTTGCCATTTTTTAATTTTTAATTAAAAATATCGAGAAAACCTTATTTCGATGATCATAGATGGATGTTCGGCTCATTTAATCGATTCGCTTCTATTTCTTTTTACACTTTCTGCTATTACGAATAATTTAATAATTAAAGAATTTCCTTTTTTCTGACAATTTTATGATATTTAACCGAAAATATTTGTATATGACAAGCTGTTTTGTAGGGGGAAAGGCACAAGGCCTTGTAAACGTCACTGTAATGCCGAGAGAGAACCGAGAGATTGACAAAACATCACACAGTCACCGTTATAAAGTACTGGTAGCTTTGAAAAAAAAAAAAAAAAAAAAAAAACAAACAAACAAACAAAAAATTCATCGCAATTTTCTCTGAGCGAGTTGAAATTTTGGAAAAAAAAATATATTTGTAAGATTGATACTTTTTGTAAATTAACAACTAAATGGTTTAGTATTTTACAAACGAGTACATCGATAGGCTTAATCAATTACTTTCGAGTTTTTGTTTGTTATTTCAAATCTTGTTACCGAAAAAATTAACTTTTTATTTGATGTAATCGATTCTCATCGAATTTTATGGAATAAATAACACGAATGACCGATGATGACGAGTACTCGATGAAAAGATGATTGGGAAATCGTTTTTTTTTTTTTTTTTACTTGAACAAATGTTAAAATATATTTTTTGAAATACCAATTACCATCGGTAGAGCATAATTTTATAAAATTTTTGTTAATTATATTTTTTAAAACTTTTACTTCGACGAATCTCCAACGATAAATAAAATTGTTGGATAATTTTTCCATCGAATCTTGGTAATTTGTCGTTGCGAAAGTAATGAAACAAATTGAATGCAACTCCATATGGGTCAGGGTTGGAAGATATATTTGTTAGTGTCATTGGTTTTGTATAAAAAAATGTTCTTACGCAATGTAACGAATATCAGTAAAATTGGAAAAAAACAAAATTGACGCAAAGTTTAAAAAGAAAAATTCACGGGAATGAACCGGAAGGTCGGTGGGGTAATTGATTGCTATTTTCATGTAAAACAACTTAACATAAAAGATCGCCAAAGATTTTACATCGATTCTCATATATAATATATACAGCGCTTAAGTTAGAAAAAGGAAAAAAAGAATAAACCTTAATGCTCGACTAGAGTCTAGACGAATCGATGAAAAAACTAAAAGAAAAATATCTCACACTCTACCATCGAGAATGTGAACATAAATTTTCTTTTTAAAGGACCGTTTGACCGCAAATTTGATACAAACGAGTGTAAGAATAGCTGTGGAAGTGACGTATAGAACAACGCAGATGCTTATATCGAATATCGTAAAATCCCAACCAAATTTCCTGGATGTCATATTTTTTTCAACAAAATGGAGTCGCTCCTGCGCGATTCTCGGTTTATTTTCATCCCGTTGGGTGGAAGGTTCCTTAAGAGTCTCATAATGAATTCCAGAGTACGAATACTGTTTCTTCAGAAATATCAGCACTTGTTCCTTGTTCCAATCGCCACTTTCGTCCCGACAGGAGCGACAATCCGATGCCCAAGGATACTGGATTTTAGGATGTTCGGGATCCGCTGTATCGTCCAATCTTAGCCTTTGATTGACCTCGTTATGAGCCTCCCAAAGCCATAAAACGCTCTCGTTCGCGGTCTTTACCTCTGACATCTTATTCTTCTCTGCCATGGCGACAAAGTGCTGAGCGCAGTCGTAACAACCGAAAAAATTCTTGATATAACCGTGCATCGCATTAAGAATCTGCGTGGGCTCCATAGACGGATATTCTTCGCTCTTAGCTGCAAAATTAACCGTCAACGTGTGAAAAAGCTTCCAAAGACCACAGGGATAGCCTCTCAGGTCGGGTTTGCTGCCTTTGCAAGCGATCCACTCGTTTTTTTCCGAATAAACCGGCGACATCTCTTCCTCGATACTTTTGACCAACTGCGCGAAATCCCCGCCGCTTATTCGCTCCTTCGATCTTACGATAAAGCTCAGAGAGTTAAGAAACATGGGATTTCCCCGTTTCATCGGAAAATAAGAACCCAAAGCGTCCATATAATTTATCAGTGCTTTCATTCTCTCTCCTTCGATCATCTTTATCATTGGAATTTCGTGGCCTATCGAGAATCTTAAAGCTGATTCCAAGTCCGCTTGATGAACGACATCAGCGCTTGGTATTATCTTCCCTGGGTTTAGTTTTATCTCGAGGACTGGTTTCGGCACGTGATCCGGTTGCGATGGAATATCCGCTTTGAGCCATTCGCCCGGATGCTCGTCCGGTATATCTCTAATTTCGATATTAAAACCCTTGGAGCTCATAAATTCTTTGATCACGTTTCTCGTACTTTCTCGCGTTGGCACTCGTATGTTCAATCGTGTTTGACTATCGTTGCGATCGAAAACTATCAAACTCGGAAATCTCGTCACTTTGTGCATCAGGCAGAGCATATTGTTGTCGGAAGTAACTCGACGTATTTGCAAACTCTCAACATTATGAAAATCTAAGATTATTTCCGAACCCAGGAAGGACGACGCCTCTTCGAAAAGAAAAAAAAAATATTTTACCGGATCCGCCACACCGTCCCACACATTTTTTATCTCGGAGCTTCTGAATGGCGTTATATTTGACCACTTTGTGCCTCGTCCTTCTTGTTGTTCTTTCTGTAGTCTCAATATCAAATTGTGACGCAACGTGTCCATGTTTTTTCCCTTTTCAACGTCCGTTCCCAACGATAGAGGATTCTCGTTCGGAGCAAAGTATCGCACCTCCGGGTAATGCATTATCTCGTAATCTCGGCACAGAGGATTGTTCTCGTCGTCTACGCAATCTATAGCTGCCACCGTCACAATATCCCTCCATGCTGTAAATTAAAAGTATTAACGATTAAAAAATTATTTTACAGAGAAATCACCTTTCTAAATCACGTTTCGTCGAAGGAAAACTTCCTTTGCGACGAAGCAATTGAGCCAACACTTTTAAATTTTGAATATTCAATGAGAGTTGGTTACAATTGATGAATTGCTTTGTCCTTCGGTGTTAATTATTTCGTGAATGGGTTCATATTGGCAAATTGAACAGAGTTAAGAATTCTATAACATGTTAGCGACAAATTGACGTAGAGCGTGAGATAAACGACGATAGAGAGAAGGACTGAGAGAGAAAGATAACGCAAAGGGAATCGATATGTCGTACAACCAACAAAGCTCTGTATTGCCAAACGTTAAACGATATAACGTTAGTTACATAATAGTTAGTGATATTTTTATGTATGAAGTTCAGGTGTTCGAATGACGCAATAAGTAACGTGTACAAGTGGACGAGTACGTCGTTACGATCGAACTACTTAGCTTGTCGCAGGGAAGAATTATGTGCTCGCGACAAACATACATAATGTATCGTGTAATTAGATTATACAAAAGTTTTGAGGAGAATCACTTGAATAAAATAATGTTTTTATGCCAAAATTATGTTTAGATTGTATAAAAGTATTAAGGGGAATTGTTTGATAACGATAGAATGCTTTTGGGTAAACTTTATCATAATTAACTATAAAAATAATTTCTTCTAAAAATAAAATTAAAGAAAAACTATTGAGATTTTTAACAAATCAATGAGAATTAATTTTTTTAACAAGTTTACCGGATTTATTTATAGAAACTTTTTCCTTGGGTATGAGTTATTTCATGTAGACATTAAAATTACGTGTTGTCAAATCGACAAATTAAGCAGAATCAAATAAAAAATTATCTTTTAAAAAATCATTCGATAAGAAAGAAAAATTAAGTCTTTTAAGATGATAAATAAATTTATAAAATTATAAACGTAGAGTACATTTATTCCGCTCGACGTTATTTCAGAACACTAGTCGTATTCAACAAATTTAACTTATTTCACCAGCGTATCGAGAATATTCTTTTCCCATTGTTACAATTTGCAAGATTTTTCATTCTTCAATTTGTAAGAAAAAAAAAAAAAAAAAACATTAACCGTTTATTATATATTTATCATTTCCAATGTATGGTTTTTGTTAAATACTTAACAAAAACCTTCCGTTCGTTGGTTGTTTGCATTTGTATTATTGTCATCGATATGGACATCTTTAACTTAATGTCGTCTTTCGTTAAACTTTTTTTATTCTGATTTTTCTCTCCTATTTAATTTATCACAGTCACGTCGCTTTTGTAATTGTAGTTAAATCTCCATATTCTTAAAGCTCAATTAATCTATAATTACATAAGCTACGATAAATATGTTAACTGCTGTACGTTAATATTACTTTAGCTACAGCTAAAGTAATTACGTTAATAACGCGTCGACTACAGTTTAAAAAACAATATATTCTTATAGAAAATAAGACGAACGAGGTTACTGTTTCAGTGTCCAAAACATACTAACGCCGAGTTACATTTAGAATTTTGATAACGATAGATAATTTTTATCGTATCAGACGCATCTTATACGGCATTCTTGTACGTTCGTAAGCTCGCAGTTTCTTTTCAACGGATATACAAAATGTGACGAGTAATATACAAATCACCGATTTGCAGTGATTCGAGATTAAAAAAAATCATTTTGAGTAACAAAATTCTTATCGTTGATACGAATTATTCAAAATATGTTATAATTCATCGGAAAACCTTTTAATTAATAAATAAGAAAAGAAACAACAACAATTTGAAATTTGAAATAGTGTCATTATGATTCCCTCAAGATGCTAATTAACCTCAAGGCTGTGTACTGACTCAGTATATTGTGCGCCAGGGCTTTCCATGTCGGTGCAAAACGTTGACAGAAGCCGCACCAACTATTGTAGAATTCCACAAGCCATCCGTGTTCGCTGCCGTAAACGTTGTTTTTAAAATTCGTGGCGTTCAAAACAACAACGTTATCGCTGGAGTTGTAGAGACCGAGATTTTGCGATAAGCTTTGATAAGGATCTGAAGCACCGACGTCCGTAAGCGCCGCATCCCGCACGACGAGGATATATAATACAAGAGTTTTAAGTATAATCCTGACGCACCAGGATAGTTCGGACATGTTGGACGACCGCGATACACTGACGGATTAACCTCAAAAGCACAGCGGTAACAACGACTTCTCGATCAAGTGACGTAACGCTGGGAATAATAATGTGTTGCTTGTCGGAAAAGGAAATATGTCAGTGAGAGCAGACGACGCATTCGATTAGCAATCGTTAAATATAAAGGGTACACGATGAGTATCGCATTTTTATGTGACGTTTGATAACCTGAAGAATATAATAATTACAACTATCTTGTCTTATCAGTTTAAAAAACTCCGCTGTTAATCAGTGATCGCATTGGGTATTGATAGGATCATAACATGTCAAATTGTACGTTCGGATGGTAGGGTAGCATCGGTAGGATCTACGCCAAATTCATCTCCGTTAAACAATTGTTCCTGTATATATAATGCCTCACAAGAACGGTAGATGTCACTCAGAGCTCATTCTATACCGTTTTATTCGTAAAATGCAAAGAAGACTAGTTCGGATGGTAAAGTAGCGTCTACGCCAAACTATTGTTATTGTATGTATAATGTCTCATGAGAACGATAGATGTCACTGAGAACTCATTCTATACCGTTATATTCGTAAAATGCAAGAAGACTAGTTCGGATGGTAAAGTAGGATCTACGCCAAATTAATTTCCGCTAAACAATTGTTCCTGTATATATAGTGCCTTATAAAAACGGTAGATGTCACTCAGAGCTCATTCTATACCGTTTTATTCGTAAAATGCAAGAAGACTAGTTCGGATGGTAAAGTAGCGTCTACGCCAAACTATTGTTATTGCATGAATAATGTCTCATGAGAACGGTAGATGTCACTGAGAGCTCATTCTATACCGTTTTATTCGTAAAATGCAAGAAGACTAGTTCGGATGGTAAAGTAGCGTCTACGCCAAACTATTGTTACTGCATGTATAATGCCTCATGAGAACGGTAGATGTCACTGAGAGCTCGTTCTATGCAGTTTTATTCATAAAAGGTGCCGAATAGGCATAACGAGGTACCCGCTAAGCGCTTATTTCTAAACGTCTCGATACTATTATAAATACCAATACTATGTGTCTTCGCACTGTAAATGATTACAAAGTCAAACAATGATGTTACAAGTCTTTATCTGGATTCCATAAATCTCTTTTTGTCATCGCAATATCCAGTACGATGATTATCCATTTTCTGTTAAAGTTGCATTTCCTAAATTTATTGTTTTTCAGTAAAAGTTTAAGACGACGATGATGATTTTTGTTGTTTTTTTTATACTAATAACTGCTGACATTCGGTATTGAAACAGAGGGAAAGGATAACACTGGGAGATACTAAAGACAAACAGACTTTTCCACAACATTTAATAAAACGCTACCAACTATGTATGCCTTGTTTTTTTTGTTTTTTTTTTACTCAAATACTCTAAAAGTTACTTACATACGTGTGGCTGTTTATATATTTATATTTATTATTTATATATATAATTTGTTTTATATTTCGTAAGGTGTCACGTCCTTTGCGATAGTTGTAAATAATTGAATTGTCTTTTGCCAAAGTGTCCTCCTCTTGTGTGTGTTTAATTTCGTGAGTGTGTGAGTGTGTGTGTGTGTATGCGATGATTTCTCATGATTTATTCGACTTAATATCGATTTAAACGTTGCTTTCATTTTATTTATTAAGTTTATACAATTGTCCGGTACGCAGCTGTGTGTTTTCTGTGACCATTCAGGCCCCGTTTAACATACGCCGGCTTTGGCAAGCAAAGAAACGAGAGGTACGTCCCTTAGTTCAGCGATTGTAATTCACTTAACGCATTTAACGCGGCGCTATTGTATTTTATTCTAAATTGACATGTCCGAGATTTATTAATTAATATTAATTCGTCATTAAAACGGAAACCCTGTTCTCTCCAACAAACTCGTGTACAATAAAACATATTTGCTATGTGATTAATGTAGGAGGATGAGAGTGGTGTTAAAAATTAATAAATTGCAGAATAACATTGCGACTGTCTCGATTACAGCTTTGGTAGTGTCCCTGTGTGACGTTTTTAAACGTGTGTGCTTGTATCGAAGAACGAGAGACGGAGAGAGATAAAATTGCTCGTTGTCTCGTGGCAATAAACCTCGACAAAGAGAAAAAGAGGGTTTTCCTCGACGCGTAGAAAAGGAAAACTAAAGGTTAAAACAGCAGTTTGCGAGCCTACGGGCTGTCACACCGGTTGGCTATAAAATAATAAAATAATTTAGTCTCTCCCCGGCCTGTCAGGTCTTTGAAAATTGTGGTATTTCGTCAGGTTACACCTGTTTCTCCGTGTACGTGTCCATAAAGATAATTACATCGCAAACTAGACGCGATCCTCATTTTTCTAGCCCAAAACCACGCGTACACTGCGCACCTAAGCTTTATTTATTTAAGTATTAAATTTAGATATTATAAACTGCATTCTAAGCTGATCCCATTGTTGTTTCTTGGTCACAACCTCGTTGAATTATCCAATCGAGCAATTACATTCTCGTTTTCGTCGTTTCCGAGGGCGCAGGAGTTACGACTACCGCACCTCATCGAGGAAGTGTGCCTGATAAAATAACCTCCAGACCCATGCCTCGAATTTATTTTTATCTACGTTTATTAAATCTTGTCGCTGAAGCCAAGACGTTTTATTGTTTTAATCATATTATTCGTCGTACGATAGAATTTTATAAAATCGACCTTTTGGCATCAACGACACGATTTACTTGTATTATTATTACGTATCGATGGGTCAATGATTCTCTTCATGACTGAGTAAATGTTCCTTACTTGGTCTTCGCACATTTGTTCCGTTCTCGCTCGCGAGATTCGTATTTTTTAAACCCATTTCTCACTCGTTTTTGGGTAAATTAGTCTCGAGACAACCTTTTATCAACAAAAAAGTATTACAAAATCGCGAAGGTTCGGCTCTTTTTTGCTTTTAATTGATTACCTAGCCCGTTTATTCGTTTAACTAAATCGCAGATGAGAACGTTGATCCAACGTTGTCGTAGCACTCTTTTCAATATTCTTCTCGGTACTTAGCGAAACGAAATTAGAGACACAGAGACCTACGATCGATCTCGATCATCAGGTACCTCTTCTGGTCTTTGCGTTTCAAGAGTTTTGCACAAAAAGTGGCTCGTAAATTGCTTCAAGCCGATACAGTCTCGACCATGGATTTCTTGATGATTTCCCCAAAATTTTCGTCGCAGTCTTCGGCGCTGGGTTCAGCGGGTTGTTGACCAACGCTTAGACTCTTCTCAGGCTCGATCTTCGCATTGTTGCAGCTGTGATAGCCACCGATAGGTTGAGGTTCTACTTCGCCATAGTACGAGTATCTCCCAGCGAGAAGCTCAGAAAAAGGTTCGAGTTTACCCATTTGTTGAACAACAGCGTTCATGGGTTGTACAGAATTCAAATTAGTATACTGTTGCTGCGAGTCATTAGGATCTTCTTGAGGAAATGAATTTTCGTAGACCGTGTGATGATGCGGAGGGCCTGTATGGGGTTGGCAAGCGGCCTGCATCACGTTCGGATCTTGTCCATAGGCGTAGTGTGAAAATCCCGCGTTGGCAGGGAGTATGGCTTGAAACTGTGATTGAAACTGTGATCTCGAGGTCGACGCGAGATTCTGATATCCTTGATAGTCTTGATAAGCACCTTGAGGAAAGCTGACGCCGGGCTGTTGGCCGGGAAACGCTTGAAACGCTTGTCCGAACTCTGGATGAAGTTTCCTTTGGGAATTTTGTGCGGCATCGACGTCAACGCCGTCTCCATCGGCGGTATAACAGTCGTCCCTGATTGCGTAAAGATCAAGACTATCCTCTCTGCCACCGTGAACGATTGGCTGACATGAAGCAGCGGTGGTCTCGTGGCTATCATAATGAAGAGTCGTGAAACCACCAGCGTTTATACAAGAGACAGGATCACCTGTAATGACGTTTGGATGATCCATGGGGCCCAGCCCGCTGGCCATCAGTCCGGAGACTTCTCTCATTGGACCGCGACCCGTCTGATTGTTCACCAGTAGCTCGTGATCCGTGCAATCCTCGTCTCTTTGCTTCTTCTCCAGTTGGAGACGCATCAACGTGTGAATGAAGTGGGTTCGTACCCGGACAGGGTTGAACTCAATTCGACCCGAACTGTTTGCGCAACCGTCGCGGGAACAACCGCAGGGAAATCCTGCTCGATCCACCTGAACACAAAAGTATTAATATTATTTATTATTATTTGATTTAAGTATATTTATACAACTATTTCATAATTTTTGTCAAAATTGGTAAAAAGCACGAACCTGGCATTTTACGTTGGCTCTCGAACACGGACAACTCTCAGGATCGCAGTAACCTTTGCACCCACATCCGCAGTGTTCCCTGCTAGCGCGGATATCTCGGCACTCGTCCTTCTCAACAGCGTCTATCCTCCTCACTCCAGCAGCTCTGAGCAACGCTCTTCGTTGCCACGTTGGAACTGGTTGAAGAAAGTAGTAGCTGTCGATGTCAAGCTCTTCGGTATCGCTGGGTTCTTCATCGGTGTCATCGCTCGGATCTTCCGAGCTCGAAGCTGCTTCCGTCACGCAATTAGCTGCTCGTTCCGATCTCAATTGAGCCAGTCTTGCGCGATGAATTCGTCTCTGCTCCGTTGCGTGCTCAGCCAAGGAAAATTGTTCGGCGTGCGTATGCGTTGCGCTCATACCCAACGTACTGCCACCCTGGATAATAAATAAATAAAACATAAATATACAACGACACGTTGACATTGAATACGATTCAAATTAAATTATCTATTTCATTTTATCATTTCATTAATATGGCAAATGCCAGAAAATTAATAACTCTAAAGTGTAACAAGTGTGTGGGATTCAACGATTGATCGCTCGAGATCATGATAATCACGTGGCTGAAACTGGCGACAGATAGTTAGCGAGTAATAGCCAACTACATTAAAACTTCTCGTAGCTTACTTCCCCATATTTAATATAACAGTGTAGTAGATCATCTAATTTTTTATTGGCCATAACAACGCACGAACACGAGTAAAGTTAACCAAACTTGGCGTTCAGCGTACATGATTGGAGCGTCAGTTAATTTACTTCTCGTCCTCCTCCCATTATATAAGCTATGAGAGATTGACGATCTTTCGATAATATTTGCTTACTAATTTTATTAAGTAAGCTTCGCACTATGACACATGATTACATTATTTTTCTTGTCGTTAAGAAAATAATAATTTTTTTTACGCTGATCATTGTGTCAAATATATTCTCTAAATATTAAAAAAAAAATAGAAAAATGTCATTAACTATGACTAATTAATTTTAATATAAAGGTTGAAGAAGGAAAAGAATTTGTACGACTAGAAAAACGCAGCGTCTCGTATCTACAGATTCCAATCGTACATAGACCAATCCCTGTACAAAGATTATAATTACTCGTACAGGGACCAATCCCTGTACAGAGATTATAATTACTCGTACAGAGATTGGTCTGTGCACAGTTGAAATGTGTAGAAACGAGGCAGTCTTTAAGACTTAAAAAAAATGACAAGATTCACGATCGTTCGATAATTTTTGCTTACTAATTTGATTAATTAAGCTTTGCACAGTGTCTCATACGAGACACATGATTCCATTATTTTTCTTGACGATAGGAAAATAATAAATTTGTTTACACCCATCGTTGCGTCAAATATATATATATTTTTCAATATTAAAAAATTCGGAAAATGTCATCGACTATGATTAATTAGTTTAAATATAAATATGGTGATAGCTGTACAATGGTGAGATGATGAGGTTGGAGAAGGAAAAGCGACTAGAAAAACGCAGTGCCTCGTTTCTACAGATTCCAACCGTACATACACCAATCCTTGTACAGAGATTATAATTACTCGTACAGGGACCAATCCCTATACAGTTGAAATGTGTAGAAACGTGACACTCCCTTAAAAAAATTGTGTAAGCTCACCTGAGATGGTACACAGGTGAAACCCTGAGACCTGGGAAAGTAATAAACGGTCACAGCGTCGAACTGAATATTACGTTTTTTCCTCATGGGATCCTCGGTGTTGATTCTCTTGGGGCTCGGTTCGCCCTCCATACAATCGGAGAGCCTTCGTTTGAGGCTGCTTTTAGGTGGATTTGAAAAACTCGGTAGCGGTATCTGCTGTTGTTGCTGGTGTGGCTGAGTACCCGATGTACCGGCATCCGAGTCAAAAGCTTCCAGTGGATTCACTACTGCAATCAAACATACCCCAACCGTTGTGGGAGAGTTTAATATAAAATAATAATAACAATCGATGTCGTTTTCGTATTCGTCGAGGCAATGTCGCGGTCGTCATCGCTCCCGGTGTTCTGTCGCTAACGTTGTGTATATCCCTCGCCTTTTGATAATCGATATATGACCCGAGCTGGTCGATAGAGCTTGAGCGTGCGATGAGAAAGACTGTGTGTTACCGAAGGTGGAGCAAAAATAAATATTCTGCCGTAAAATCTGACAACTTTAATTGCAAATTTATTTTGTCAAACATGGTAGAGTTAAATTAGTGTTTTAAAGTTGTTTACTACAGTTGTTTATTATCAAAGATTGGACTGGATCAATAAAACTATTTGCAAATAATTTACCATCGATGGTTTTGTACATTGACATTCAGTGGATAAATCAATGAAACTTTGTAAAAGCTTGTAGAATTGATAAAAAAAAAACAAAAAAACAAAAAAAAACAAAAAAGCTGATCATACATTCTTGTTTATTATTTTTTTTTCAATGAGCAATTACAGAAAGTAACTTTACTTAAGTCCGTGAAGCGTATACGTTAAAAAGAGAATGAAATTGAAATTAAAAGTTGTAGCTACTCCGCCGTACCTCGTACTATGCATAACGGAAGGTACACAAACTTTTCAGAAGGCTGATGTGCATGCAGTTTGCTATCAAGGCCACGCAACTGCCAGACATGACGATACAGCGTTGTTCGGAAAGTCGTCGTATAGAGAAATTGTGTCGACGAAACAACGTCGGTAAGTCCTAAAGCGAAAGGAAAGAGCTATTTAACGAACCTTTATCTTTGTCGGAGAGAATGTCATCGGGAATTCTGTCGAGGAAAGAAGTCTCAGAGTCACTCTCGGGAGCAGGTGCGGGTCCTGGATCCCCAGGAATCTCGCTCCCGAGGCCAGAATCGCTTCCATCGGATCGAACTTCATCCCTGGCACCGGTAGCGAGTGCCAGACTCTCCGCCGAGTCCTCGGTGAAGGCCTCAGGACGCTCGTGTGCCAGTCGCGTTATTACTTCCGATGGAACTTCATCGGACACCAAAGAATCGGTTTCCGGACAAGAGGAGGCACTGTTCACCGGTTCCACGCAGTCGCTCAGATGAATCGACGTCATGGAATTGAGTTCTGAGCTATCCGAACCAGTTTCCGTCTCAGTTTCGGTGTCGACGGACTCCCGGAGGTCCCGCGCAGCCCCGGCGACTACGTCGGGCGATTCCAATCGCAGCGGGTCCTCGTCCGTTGCCGAGGGATCTCTCGTCGTCGTATCCTCCGCTTCGTCGTCATTGGACTCGATCAAACTCTCCGCCAACGACCGCCGGACGCAATCGAGATTGGGTCTACCTACGGGTTCGGACCTTTCGATCCTCTGTTCGACTGAATTTTTCAATGGCGATGATACACCGGGAACACTCTGGATGGTTGTTCTCTCGATCACAACTTTGGGGCTCTTGCGGGTTAGCTGATCGTTCTTAAGGTACTTTGGCGAGAGACAGAAATCCCCTACCAGTACCAAACCATCCTTTTCACCGCACTCGACGTCCCTCTCTTCAGCTCCTGTTGTAACTTCGACGGCTTCTACCACGAACTTTTCACCATCTTTCGCCAAAACATTGCCATACTTCTCCTCAACCGCACAAGCTATGACAGTTCTGTTTCCGATACTTAAAAACTCAGCACCATCACTGTCACTTCTTCCGTTCTGAGCCTCGTCGCCCGACAATCCTTTGATCTTTGATTCAGCACCATCGAGATCAACTCGCGACAACACAATCACGAGTTCACGCTGACCGTTTAGCCTGTCGTTAGGCGAACCCACGGCGATCGATGTGGACGACGGAGAATTTTGTATTTCGGGATTGACAGCATCGCAAAAGGCTCTGGAAGGATTGACGATGTTCTCGACAGTTTTGACATCATTGACGAGCCTAGATTCGCCGTGGTCCACAGTCTTCGACTCTTCCTTCACATCTGACTTCACTGTCAACTCGCTATCGTTCCCTTTCGCGGTATCCAACGAATTCGAAACCCACGATACATCCTTCTCGCACTTTACGATTGCGGTGAGTTGCTCGAAAGACGAGTTGCTTCTCGAAATGTTGGTATCCGTCAAAACTGCACCGGAAGTGTCACCGACTATATGCAAATACTCCGAAGGTTCTCCCGCTTTTACTTGGACTTTTATGGCCTGATTGTCGTCCTCAAAGAGTCCCGAGTCCGACGTCAATGATATTTCACCGAGAGTTCTTTCCCTGAGGCTCACTAGAATCGGAGAGAGCCTCCTGATGTCGTTTTTCAACTGTTTCGCATGTTCCTCCGAAATCTCAACGCCGATTCTCTTGATCTCAGCGTTGATAGGCAAAAATTCAGGAGCGGGTCGTTTCCTCGAGGGAGTTGATTCGCTGGAGGATGTGGCTTGGAGGTCATCGGAAAAAAAATTGTCTTCGTAAACTTTGTCAACATCGTGCGAATCGATTTCGATTTTAATCGCCGAATCAATCGGTAGATTCGTGCTCGACGAGTTCCCAGGGTATTCCGTTTGTCCAGGAAGTCGTACAAGTGGCTTCTGGAGATCTGTAGAGTCTGCCGAGCATCCGGCAGTATCCTGAGGCCTCGAGTCGATTGAGTAATCCTTCGGCTCCACGCGGCAGACCCTCGAGACGATTACCAGGCTCGGGGAGTCTTCTCGCACCGCATTATCCTTCGTCCTCTCATCCACAGCTTCACCAGGCTCTGCGGTAAGCTCCAATGACGATTGCACAGCTTCCGACGTTCGATTCTCTTCTACTGAGTTGGAATCCTCTTGGGCCTCGACGCGAGGACGATCCTGTGCCGAAGGCGATTCCATCTCGTGATTTTCTTCGTTCTGTCGACATAAATTCATATTCTCTTTTAACTTTACGATCATTCTATCATCAATCATTTGTTTATCTATGCAATTTTATTCATGATAACAATCTAAAAATATTTCTTGTAGAAATATATTGAATTTCTAAATTCTCATCTATGCGATCGGCAGTTTTTTCGTGCTTAGTTCTCTCTCGCTGTATAAAATATCATAAGCATGGAACGCAGGAGGACGGAGAGGGATCAATAAGTCGGGCGCTAGCTCGTACCGCGCACCGTGTGCCACTCTCTCGCGGCACACGGGCTCGACTATAAGAGAGTGAAAAGTTTATGCAGAAAAGAATAGACGAAAAAAAAACGTGTGACGATGAAAAAAAAAAAATATATATTGTAGAATCTCTCAAAGACAATCGGTTTTAATGTATCCCCATCGATCTCAGTGACATATCAGGCATTTACTTTTTTTAGTTTGAAATTTTCACGTAATATATCTTTACCTAAATTTTCTTGGCTATAGATATACGAAAGTAAAAAAAACTCGCGCACGATTTACGTCGTCTCGCAACTCCAGCCCCCATTATCGTTTGGATAATAATGATCGTCGATAAAATCGTGGTGGCACGTAGTCAGCACGACGCCTAGGTTCCCCGAGGACGCCCTGGGTAACCTCGACATCGACGACGACATGTGCGGGATTATTATTGATTTCGACGTGATATCTATTGTCACTCGAGTGACTCAATCTCTGAAACAGAGAGATTTACGCGAAAGTTTTCTGAAAATTCTCAATCGAAGATTTCGTGTAAATATATCGCGTTTAAGCTATTCCTTTTATAGTTCAGAGCTAATTCGGAGTAAAATTGTATAATAAATATTGCAAAAATTTAAGATCAGAAGACTGAGAGAGAGTGGAAATCGCGAAGGGCGCGCGAGTGGAGCGTCGTGTCCTCTCGGTGGATGGAAGTCGCGCGTTGAGTGTGTAACCCGTTCACCGGTTCGCGTCAGAGTGAGCACCGATAGCGGTGGCGTCCAACCGCTGGTGATTCCAGGAGGATCTTGCGCGCCTCTCTTCCACCCCCGCCCTTGCTGTGCGGTGCGAAACGCGGCGCGGATCTCTGTGCGCGCACGCGACCGATTCTTCCGACTCGCTCGGAGCACCAGCGACACACCGCGCGCCTCTCTCTTCTTCGGCTGCACGCTTTCCTGTCTATCGTACCTGGCATAGTACTGCATAGGTACACACAGGGAGAATAGGTACAGAGCTGTGCGCGGACGAACAGCGAACGGTTCAACGAACGAAAAGGCGGCGGTATCGAGGCGCCTGCGCTTCGCCTCTCGACACTGCAACGCGTTTAGATGCGATCGACGTGATCGCGTCCTCAAACGATGACCAAACTATAGTGATCGGCCAGTTTAAAATACGAGACACATACTTATTGGCATAGTTGCCTCTTTTTCTGTTCAGTAAATTCACTGTTAAGAGACTGCCAATCACTGTGCACACGTTGGGAACCCCTCAATTCATTTTTTCTTCGATTCTCTATTGGCCATACAGTGAAAGCTCTCGATAGATATCCTTCTTCTGGATGGTACGTACGTGTAAATAAACCCCGGTTTCGTTACCGCCATCAGCTGTGATGAAAGCTGCATTACACTTTTAAAAGTCTCCACTGTATTTCCCTTTCCTCGTTCTCTGTTCTCTCATCACTCGTTACGAGCGATAAAAATCACGAGATGCGCGACCTTCAACGAGAAGATCCGTCACGAAGAAGAAGAAGAAGCGAGGGATGAAACGGGTTTGAAAATCGTGCAATTTCACCCGCTGCGATTTCGCACCTCTTCCCGCGTCGATCTCAGCTCTTTCGTCTGTCCTACTATGCGGGTTAATCCACCGAGATTTACTCGCGTTACTCGCAGATGCTGTAGTAGATCGAGCATTGATTCGAAACAATATTACGAAAACATTGTCGGGCCCGCGAATTTTTACCAACATCTTTCAATTCTCCTATTTACCATGGAACGCTTTTCACGCAATCATTCGCTCAATATTACCGAAAGATACTGTGACGAATGTAACGCTTTTTTCCATACGCTTAATGGCGACACAACCGATCATCCAATTTTAAGGATAGCGAGGTGTCGGAAATCTACCGATTTCACTAGAAAAAGTGTTTTCATTTATCGGTAAAAAAAATTCGGCAATTCTCCACGATTTTCTACGTTTCTTACTGTGTTCTGATCGATTGGAAAAAATTCCAATTTGAAATACAAAAAATTGTAAAAGTGAAATTTTATTAATTTTTTATTTTGTATTTGAAAGAAAAAAAAAAAAAAAATTCTACCATTTTTATCTTCGGATTTCGGGATTTTTTCTTAACGATAAAAAAACATAAATTACGTTATTTTTTTTTTACCGAAATCGGTTAGATCTCCTGTTGGGAGGAAAAATTTTGAAAAATTAATCAAGACTTCGATTTAAAAAAATTTGTTTAACAATAAAAAACGATTCGCAGTGAAATGAATTTTTCTTTTATGCAGGAAAAGTACTAAATGTACTAAACCTATCCATATTTCACACACGAATAGTTCTTGACTCTTTTAATCAATGATAAGCAGTAACTTTTAAAAAAAAATGTAACAATTTATCGTTCTTAGAGATAAAAAAAATTATTTGGTCAACGATTTTCTTATTCTATTTGCAAATTTAAGGACAGTTTGATAGAATTTCATTGAATCTACAAAATATTGATTCGTTTGGCGGGAATGGTGACAATGGTTTCTAGATTTATCGATCATGAATATCCCGAACCTTCCTTCTATCGAGCCCAGTAGCTCGTGCAAGATTCGGATTACGTCTCATGAAGTTGCAGTACCGCGTTTTTTCAGCCATTTTTTTTCCTAGTTAAATCTGTGAGATATCCCGTTGGCCTCGACGACCTGAAAGGTCAATTGTCGAAGATCGTTGGTCGCAAGTAACCCAAAGATATTCGGCGCGAGATTCAGCACGTGTTCTTTTGATTTAATCTAAATTTCGAGTGGAATATCTCTGGGGCTTCCAACAACGTTGCCAGTCTCAGCGGCAAATCGATTTTTTTCATCGAGGTGCTTCTCAAGCGTTGCTTTTGGTATCGAATACAGTTTTGTTGCTTCGTCAAGGCCAATACTCCGTTTTCTCATGGCAATCATTACCTCAGCTGCATCGTTCTTCTTCTATTTTCCGTATTTATAGTCCCGCGGTATTCTATAAAATTTCGTAAGCCTACTTTAAACGACACAAAATCCATGACAACTGTCGATATTCTTATAATTGGAATGCACGATTTACCTTTTCCCTTCGATCACCGATACCTTAGACTCTCGTTGGTTGCTCCAATTTAAAAATAAAAAATTCAACGCCAGCCTCGTACTTATAATACGGCAGGAAGGTGCAAAGAACGCGTTCGATTTTACAGCAGCGCCATCCGACGGCTGTCGTTGGTGTCTCAGGTTTTATCGAGACCTACAGAACAAACCAATCGCGGTGCGTGTGCAAGAGACCAACCAATCAGCGATGGATTAAAGCTCCTGAAACCGTTTCTGCGGTAGAAGAAAGACAATAAAAGAAATGAGAACGTATCAAAGCCAAAGAAAAAAAATTATCTAGAAAAGAAAAAAGGCAAAAAAAAACAAAACAAAAGTAAGATAGGCGATACAGAAAAAGAAAGAAGCATTTGCTCTCCTCGACTAAAATAAGAATAAAGGTGAGAAGATCAAAGCGCGTTGCCGGTCTCGGTTTTACGATGCTGGCAGACGGTGTTGCGGGATCCGATATTGCGAGAGCTTGAGGCGCGACTGCTCCATCTAGTTTCGTACGACCCGCGCTGGGCGGGACCGAGATGGAACGAACAAGACTGTCTTTTCTCTGCTCTATGGTTTGCTTCGTCGTTGCCGCACGTCGTGCTTTCTGCTTTCTGGAAAAACGTTTCACAGAGAGCCGAGCGACTATAAAGAGAGAGGTTACCTCCTCTCTCTTTTTTTTTTTTTTTCTTCATTTCATTGCCCCAGCGCGGAGCGGCTGCGCTAGCTTCAAGATAGCACGAGGCTCGAGCTGGTGGCGGGCCCTCTCGTATCCCATCTGCGCAGTTCCTCCGTCCGATGTACATACATGTTCAACATCCACGTACATATACCGTTAACGCAAGCATGTGTTTGTAGACACAGGTCGCTTCAATACCTAGTCAAACCTCGGAGCGTTATAATATATATAGCATATATCACTGCCTATATATATCTAGGCAGTGTAGTCCACTGTAGAAGCTATATCATGTGTAGGCCAGTTCACGCTACAGTACGATCCAGCAGCATTGTGGAGCACTGGAGTACCTTGCGCTATGCTCCTCTGTCCGCAATACCGTGTAACTATCGTACAGAGAGGCACACAGAGATAGAGATAGATAGATAGATAGATATATATATATAGAGAGAGAACATGTATATCTCGTATATGTCGCTATGTACGTTAAGTATATAGGACTATCGACCTACACACCAAAGACTGTGTAGTTACCGCGTCAGACAGACAAATACTATCGCATGCTACGTTCTCGCTAGGTAGTTTCGTAGGGGCGGATAAAATGGGGGAGGGTTAGAATGAAAGAGAGAAGTGAACCTGCAGAGGGATCGAAAAAACAGAGAGAGAGATAGTGAGAGACCGGTGCTATGGAGTGAGTATAGGTATGTGTATGTAGATGATGGTGAGAGAAACGCAGGAGTGTTTACTATGGTGGTACAGACCATAGCGTAGAAGACGGAGACATAATAAGAGCGAGGGAGGGATATAGTGCAACTCCATGGCCTCTCGCTCACTCTCCCTATCGACTCCTTTGCTTCTTGGATGGAAACTCTCTCAGTGTGTGTGCGTGTGTGCGGTGTGTGTGTGTATGTGTGTGTATGTGTGTGTGTGTGCGCGCGCGCGGAATGCACCTATCTCCTGTATTACTCCCTCTATACTGTACTCACAACTTCTTCTACAGCCCCTATTTTACACGTCGATGTAAACACATCGTTGGATCATTAATATGAGATAGGAGAATGTCTTGACTCTACATCGCACTGAGTAAACCATCATAAAACTAAAACCCTTTATATTATGTCGTAAGACAGGATATGAAAACTTGTAGAATAATGTTTGTGTAACTTTGTTATGATGTAATGCTTAAATTTTCTTAAGGTGTTATCTCCACCCCGCAGCGGTATCGATGCGCGGGGTGCGTACGAGAGTTATGTGTGTCCAATAAAATTTTTTATTTAACTCACGATATCTCAAAAACTAAACGGTAAAGCAATCTAAAGTGTTTTTTGTTTAGTTTATTCGTTAAACGCTCTTCTGAAATTCTCTCGTTTTTTTTTTCACATTAATTCTTGAATCTTCGTTACAGACGGTTGAAAGGAAAATGTAGCGTTTGTGCACGTTTTCTACGGGATATAATTCATGCTCACTTCAATTGTAATTATCTCGACGTTAAGATAAAACATGTGATTATACTTGCGTTAATTTATTAACAAATAGTTAAATAAATTGTTCTGTAGAAGAAAAACGTTGATTTGTCGTTTCCTTAATTATAGACTTCGGAGTTTTTATAAGTCAGGCGAATGTCTTTCTTCACATTCGTCACCTTCACGTTATCGCTCAGTCTCGTTGTCACAAACGCGTAAATGCTGTAATAAATACAACAACAACAACAACAACAACAAAAACGATTTTAAGACGTAACGTAACACTTAAATCGCGTGTGTGACTCACAGTCACTAATGACGCAAATGTCAACGAGCTAAACGCGCAACTCCTGTGCGTGTAAGTCTTATACTCAGCGTAAATTAATGAAATCTTTCGTACTAACTTTTAATTAACTAGATATATCGATTCTCCCTTGTATAGTTATACTACTTAACAGGTGTTTTAAGGCACGGGCGCGTTGCGTCCCCCGATAGGTTACACAGGAATTTAGAAAGGGCATTATACTTCAATCGCGTAAACTTAATTGACATTCTAACGATTGAGACTATAAGGTTGGTATTTATGGGGGAGGGGGTAGCGGTTCCGGCGCAAAGGTCCTCGCGCAGCCAGTGTTGGATTCTTGGTGTTGAACACCGACTCAGAACTTAGGTTCTTTAGGTTATTTAGTTTGGTGAGATAGGGATAGACAACTTTGATTTGCTCGTTAGAGAAAACTTTGTTTTGACGAAATATGCTTTTTTCGAGATTTCCATGTACAATGTATTGACAATGTTCGAAAACGTTCGGAAGTCACATTTAGAAAAAAAATGTCTAGACGTATGTATGTGTCAGACTGGAAAAATTAAAACTTCCTATAAATCGAGAACACGTGGAGCTGTTAAGCTGAAATTTATCACACGTGATGAGAGATCGATCTTCATTGTTTGTTCTAATTTTCGTCCATCATTGATATCCCCCCCCTCCCCTATTATTAAGTTTAGGGGATGGTCTTTAAGGGGACTAGAATAATTCGGGCCTGGGTGGAAAGCGAGTTCCAAGAAGGACTTGGAATAATCCGAGCTTCAGGATTTAGGATAATCCAAGCTCTGGAATGTCATTTGGTTTCAGTATTCTTGTTTTTTAAGATGGTGGGGGTGGCAAATGCCGAGATACTTTTATATTATAAACTATAAATACATATATCACTAGATGTTTTCTTATTTTATTCGAGCCTCCAATTTTTATTCGTCTACGAGGTTGACGGAGTCAACTCGAGAGCCACCGGATAAAATGAACGACGAGAGGAAAAAAGAAAATTTCGAATTACTCGGCGAACGAAGGTAAATTCGAGAATAACGAAGAAGGAAAATAAGTAGATGCCGAGAGTGAACAGGTCGTCGAGATGAAAAGCGCGTTGAGGGCAAGTCGACTCGCGGAGGAAATGAGAGAACTACCGGATATTTTGCTATAGGGAAAAGGAGAGTCGACAGAGAGGAAGAGAATGAGTGAAAGAGAGCGAGCCAGGCTGATGCGAGGGTGTATATTGGGGGTTGTAAATGGCGGGGTGTTCGAAACACGAGAGAGGGAGTCAGTGAAGGCTGCGGGAGAGGAGAAACGAGTAAAAGACGGGGGTTGCTTCCACCTCCAGTCGAATCGATCCTACCGCAGTAGATAACGCTATAGAGGTCCACGTGCATACATACCATAGACCAGTCCACCACTTTCCCCACTCTTTTTCCCTTCTTCCCCCTATATTCATCCCTTTTTTCTCTGTCCACACTTCTCACTACTACTTCTTTACGTATCGACAGGGATAGGAAGAACTGAAAAAAAGTTCGTCACATCAGAGATCCATAAAGTAATTTTTAACTACTCGAATAAATATAACGATAAATCGATCTATTTGAAATATTTCTTCTCGCCGGTGTTTACATCAAATTAAAAGCACATTCCGAAATATTATCCTTAGCAGAGTTACAGTGACCACTATCATTGAAAATTCGATGAATACTTTGCGGCGTCGGTGACGAAACCATCGCGATAGTTATCGATACCGCAAAATAATCATCGAATTCCTAAATATTATTTAATAAATATTGTTACGTGAAAGAATGTTATAATAAAAATATTTTTTTTAATTACCAGTTGTGCTTGAATGATCAATTTTTTAAATAATTTATCAAAAGACAATAATCAATAAAGAAAACTTTTAACATTACGTCAATACACAGTGTAATGTATACTTTTTGTTGTTAAAAATAATGAGAATCACCATTCGATGTCATAAAAAAAAAAACGTATAAATATGTGAAAATGTTAAATCTGTAGTTTAAACATCTACGACCGTGATTGACACGCGCGCGGTAACGCATTTCCTGAATGTGGGCGTATTTCACGATGACACAAATCGGTCTGTCTCACGACTCTCTCAACAACCACACAAAGTGTAGAACGCCATGGTGCCACGTGTAGAATGTATACTTATCAATGGCACTGTGTATAGGTACGTATACCTCGCTTCCTCTCTCAATATCAGTGAAGTACAAGCTCACCGAGAGAGCCACCTATCACATATGTACATCAATAATGTACCCATCCTGATAAGTATTAGTACACGTACGTACGTGGGGAATCATCTGTGGGTCTATCACCGACATTGGTTATCAACACCGATATACTCGGTTCGATAGTTCGCACTGTATACGCGTACAGGTGAACCTTAAGATAATATCGAGCATGACAATACGGTACAAGTTACGGTTAAATAAATTCGTGGGAATCTAAACTGTATTTTATAAATAAAGAATTTTATTAATGCGAATACATCGCGGTGTCTACTGTTAAGTAATAAAAATAAAGATAATTTATGAGTGAAATAAGTAAAATGTTCACTTGTTGCGCGTAAACAATGAATTTCTTGTGTTTCGTTTTGTATTTAGCGCAATCGCCAGAATGTTCGGAGGCTCGCGAGGAAGCAACCTACGATGACGACGATGCTGCTACTTCTACTGAACCTCTCGGTGGATAACGGGATCGCCCGAGTAGAGGAAAATCGTGGCGAGGTCAGAAGCGTCCCGCTTGTCGGTCACCCAACTCTTTTCTTTCACTCGTTTACTGGTGTACGCGTAGGTTAGAATAATTCAAAAAATTCTATTAAAAATGATTCATTAGCGCAACGTTATTAATTTAATTAACATCAAAGAAATAACAATTTTTTTATTAAATGAAAATATTCATGGCTGTTAAAAATGTAATTTATTCAATCAAAAGTTATTTGGATGACATAACAAAATTGTTTATTCAACAAAATTGTAGATACGTCAAAGATATTGGTTGCAGGAAATTTATTCTCTGAATATTTTATATTTGGTTCGTTGTATCAACTTTTGTATTAATTATTCATATTGAGTTAGGAATAATTGTTTGAATATATTTTTTTTTGTACCAAGCAGTTCCAGTCATTGTTTCTCTACAAAAATAATGCGTTTATGTCATGAATATTGGAAGCAGCAAAAGTGTGAATGATGATAGAGACCAGGAGAGGAGCTTTCGAGAGAATGATCTCTTGTGCGAGAAGGCTCGGGCCAGGAATAGCGTTGGGATGTCTGACGTCATAGGCATTGCGCCCATCCCATCGTCGGTTTCGTCTCCTCTTGTATGATGCTGTCTTGCCCCAATCGCTGCTGCTGCTGCTGCTGCTTTTGCTGCACCCAACGCCATCTCGGTTATAAAGAATTCAAGTAGATGCGAAATCCCATAAAGACTATGATACGAAGGGCTAAGTCGGTTACGAGTGTCGAGTTATTACAAGTCCTGACGATGTCGCAACAAAATTAACCCGAATGAGTAAGCACGCGTCCCGTAACGAAGTTGTTAAGGGTCTGCGTGACCCACATTCGATGCGTCGTTTCACAAGAGTCGCGGCTTCGTCTGCGGATCAACCTGTCTCTTCCTTCCAATGTCCCCCCTGCCTCCCAGCCTTTCGATCATTCTTGTCGAGTACTATTTACTCAAGCATACTCCGTACATATTTATTAGAGTCATCGTTTACTTAAAATTACAGTTACACATTCGTAAAAACATAAAATTTGTAATAAATATTTAATTTATTTAATTAATATTTCATCGAGCAATTTAATTTTATAGAACTTTCGTAGATTTTACTTAATAAGGATTCGCAACATATTTTATTTTCCATATATCAGGAGTACAAATTGAAAATGCGGGATTTTTTTCTATTTTTGAACGTTTATTCTGAAAAAATGGTAACAAATGAATTATTCAAAGTATTGTCCATCGCTAGCCACAACTTTTTCCCATCTTTCTGGCAATTTACGGATACCGTCGCGAAAAAATTCGGCCGGCTTGGCTGCTATCCAGTCATCGACCCATTTTTGGGCTTCTTCGTAAGAATGGAAGCGCTGGTCAGCTAGGCCATGTGTCATCGATCGGAAAAGGTGGTAATCGGAAGGAGCAATATCTGGGCTATACGGCGGGTGGGGTAAGACTTCCCATTTCAGCGTTTGTAGGTATGTTTTGACCGGCGCTGCAACATGTGGCCGAGCGTTGTCATGTTGCAAAATTACTTTGTCGTGTCTTTGCTCGTATTGTGGCCGTTTTTCTTTGAGTGCGCGGCTCAAACGCATCAATTGAGTTCGGTATAGTGCTCCTGTGATGGTTTCGTTCGATTTCAATAGCTCATAATACACCACACCCAGCTGGTCCCACCAAATACAGAGCATGAGCTTGGCGCCGTGAATATTTGGTTTGGCCGTCAATGATGATGCATGGCCGGGGTAACCATATGATTTTTTGCGCTTCGGGTTATCGTAATGGATCCACTTTTCATCACCAGTGACAATGCGATGCAAAAAACCCTTCCGTTTTTGCCGTTCGAGCAGCAGTTCGCATGCAAAAAAACGACGCTCGACGTCTCTCGGCTTCAGCTCATACGGCACCCAATGTCCTTGCTTTTGGATCATTCCGAGGGCTTTTATACGATGGGAAATGGCTTGTTGTGTCCCAATGAATCTGCGAGCTCTTGTTGAGTTTGACACGAGTCTTCATTGAGTATTGCCTCCAATTCAGCATTCTCAAACTTTTTCACTTGGCCCGGCCGCTCTTTGTCCTCAACGTCAAAATCACCACTTCTAAACCGCACAAACCATCTCTCGCACGTTGAAACCGATGGAACATGACTCGGATAAGCCTCGGAGACCAATCGATGTGCTTCAGCAGCACTTTTCTTCAAATTAAAGAAGTAAATTAAAACTTCCCGCAAATGCTGTTTTGTTGGCACGAAACTCGACATATTGAGAGCTCAAAAAAACTATGAATTGACACTGCGACAAATTGACACATACTGAAAATTAAAGCTATAAGACGTAGCTTTGACATGAACATAGTCACAGTACTGCCTGATGCGTATAGCGTTAGTAACGCCATCTGTTATCAAACCCGCATTTTCAATTTGTACCCCTGATAAGATTCATATTATATCAAATTAAATATATTTAAGATGGAAGATGGTTCCACTGATTATAGTTTGAAAAAATGGTTAAACACTTTTTTTATGGGTAAAAAAAATCTTACACGAACATCCCGAGTGACCGATCGTCTGCAAGTGGGTTACGAGTGTATAAAAAAAATCCCTAGATTCGTATACGACAAATTGCGCAAAGAGTTTTATTTTCTTTTCGAAGTAATTTAATTGAATGATTTTTATATTTGGATCTGGACATTTTTTTACGCGATCGGAACACCGGTGTGAACAATCAAACGTGTGTGATCATTTATACAATTTTTTTTACCGATAAAAAAAAATAAGAAACGCAATTTTTACTGAAATGAGTGAATCAACCTTTATGTTATGTTTACATAATAATTAGAAATATATATTACTGCTAATCTTATTTTGATAACGATTTCACGTTTACTGAATAGCGAATTGTTAATCTCGTTTAACGCAATTAGATTGACGAATTATTATAACGACGAATACTAAGTAAATATCTTAGCTGAAAATATTGTTCGCTGGAAAGTATACAGTGATAATTTCCACGAAAAATATATGGAAGTCTACTGGCAAATGACGACGTTGCTGTCGTTCCGTTGTATAGTTTTTTTTTTCGGTTGTGAAAGTACGCCCGGTGTGTCTAATACTAGCGTAGAATGATGTCGGTTGTATACTACGATAGATAATACAGTAACAGGAGATTGTTAACTATGTAGTGGATGCGAATAGAACGAGCGCGCGAACTCCGAGTTCTTGCAAAATCGTGCAAGATTGTTGGACGATTGTAGTACCGTGTTTGCTACTTTTACTTGACGTTGAGTAGATTTCAGTTTGAAATCCACAATATCAACAAGAAGGTACAAAATGTTAAAAATTCTTTAACTTGGTTTAATGTTTTTATATTTAAAATGAAGATTTAATTAATTAATTTTATTTCAACGACTTATTTTCATAGAGAAATGTTTAGTTGACATTGACTGCTCAATCACTAGTGATAAAACGATTTATATTACGGATTTCAAACTGAAATCCGCAATGTCAACAAGAAGGTACAAAATGTTAACATTTTTTAAATTTCGTTTAATGTTTTTATCTTTTAAATGAAGATTTAATTAATTGATTTTATTTCAACGACTTATTTTCATAGAGAAACTTTTAGTTGACATTGACTGCTCAATCACTAGTGATAAAACGATTTATATTGCGGATTTCAGTTTGAAATCAGCAATATTAACAAGAAGGTACAAAATGTTAAAAGTTCTTTAACTTGGTTTAATGTTTTTATCTTTTAAATGAAGATTTAATTAATTAATTTTATTTCAACGACTTATTTTCATAGATAATCGTTTGGTTGACATTGACTGCACAATCTCACTATTAATAAAACGATTTATTTTCAATTTTTATAAATATATGAAATTTGTATTTAGTATAAAAACAAATAGAAATGACTTCTATTCATAAGGAAAATGTATTTGCATATAAATATTCGTCAAAGGTTGTAAAATGAGATATCAAAGACGAAAAGGCATTGGAAGGTAGATTAAACTAGAGAGAAGGATGAACGATTAACGTGGCGCGGCTCATCTGAATCTGCATTCATAATAGGACAACGACAACGACAGACGCCTAGTCGCGTATCTCTCTTTCCAAACAGTTATTTGCCTCATTTCACCCTGAGTTCCTCGCACTGTATCTCGACTGTAGTCTTCCATAGTCTGCAGAGTCCACGCCGAGCCGCTGCATTTACGAAATTTGCGGCGCGGATTGGGGGTTTGGGCTGTGTTCGAAGCCTTCTCAGGTTCGGAGGAGAGCGAGCGAAGAGGAAACAGAGGAGGATGGCGGTCTGCGCGAGCATCAAAGGGGGAGGAGGACAAGGGGCAGTGAGAGAGGGTTTGTACGAGACCGAGAAGTTGCTTCTAGAATGGATGGAAGATCGGGTGCCGCGGTTGCCAAGGCGACCGGCATTGATTCCACCCCTCTCGACCCTGTTCTCTCTCGGCAATCTACAAGCACAGCCTCCTCTCCTCTCACTCGGTCCGTACTCGTATCTCCGTCATGGTCCCTGTATCTGCCCCGTTATCAAACGCTCCATCTCCGTCGTTTTTCCATCCATTCTCGAGAGTTTCTCTCTTTTGCTACACGAATCTCTATTTTCCCCCTTTTCTTTTCCACCAGCTTCGCACCTTTTCTTTCCTTGTTTAACCCTGCTGTGGTATCTCTTCCGGTGCCTCACAGGCACTCTCTCGTTCTCCATCAAGCACTCCGACCAATGAGAATCGGTTGCCAGCAGGGTGCAAACTCTGCGGCGTTGAGGAGAACAAACGACACAGGGGAGAGAAGAGATAGTTAGAGAGAGAGAGAGAGAGAGAATGTTATAGCACCGGAGAGGGAAACTGAGTGAATTAGTCGAGGGTTTGGAGCAGAGGGTGTCGAATATACGAGCGAAAAGGAGACGGAGAGACATCGAATGTGATGCTGTTGGGGGGTTGGCGACGTCGGGCTCACCGGCAAGGACAGAATTTTAGTCTCTGTCGCGGTCTTTATCGTGGCTTACGCGCGGTGTACCAACGTTGCCTGGCAACTGACATTGTTCTCATTGTTGCGGCAACGATCCCGTAAATATTTGAATTTTCATTCAAACGTAACTCTACGGTTTGTCTTCATCCTTGCACTTTGCTCGATGTGCTTCCCCTCGTCTCGTCGGTCTTTGTCCCGATAAGCAAGAGAGTATCCATCGTTTTTTTTTTCAGGGTTTCCAAAGTTTTAGTCATTTGATAATTATTATTTATTATTAAGCCGTCAGGTTGAAATTGAGGAAAGAGCAATGCGATCCTGGTGACTGAGACGTGAAACATCAAAAATGGCCGCTCATACATAGATACTCACGTTGAAGGCATTCCAAAATTCAATAAAAATCACGAATTTTAAACATAAATTAATTAAAATAAATAATCAAATTATATACTAACAAATAAATAAATTAATTTATCATAAATTCAGTAATGTGAGATTACTTTAACAACAATTTCTTGCCATATACATACTTTGAAATTCTTAAAAGAATTTTTTTTACATCAGCAATATACTGAAATATCGATATAACCTAAAAATTTCAACGGTCATAAGTATTCTCTCTGCTATACGTTATTTTTCACGCTGTAAATTATAATTTGTAGGCAAAAGTACAATTCCTTTGAAGAGATAAAGACATTACTGATTAACGTATAACGCGAGTACGTGCGGAATGACTCGCGCGTGCGCGGTTTACTCGCAACAACTCCTGTCCTCTGACGTCAACGGCGACGCATCGTCAACGAGCAAGAGAGACTCGTGACCCCGTACGCACTACAAACAGAGCACAGAGGCATTAGCAAATATGCAGCAGCGACTCGTAGCGTGCAGAAAACTAAAACGTAACTCGTTGTACGATTGCCATAGTCATGCGTACGCACGTAACGTTCGCGTGGCTTTAAAGTCTCACACGACGCTCCGTGTACGCGGGAGACCGTGGGCAGACGAAAGGTAATGCGATTGAGAGAAGTACCGAGCATTGTCGGCGTCGGGTAATAGTACCAGCGATGAAAATTCACGAATGAAATTGCGCGCACGTGCGCCCACACGTTGCTACTGTACGTTCTCGGCGTAGATTGACAACGAACAATATTTCGTTATAATTCTCTCTCGTTTCATTTATTTCCTTTATCCATTCGTCGAAAACGTAGATACCGAAACGCGCGTTTGAAAAAAAAAATACCAAATTTTTTTCGTCCGGATATATACCGCATGAAAAATTTCTATTACCAAATATAAATATAAATAAATGTCGGTAGAGAGCATTATGCTTGAACAAAAGTGATTGTCTGACAGCGTAGCCTATGCTCGACGTTTGTTCCTCGTATTAATCGAAATTCTTTATTTAAAAAAAAGTTGATATAAATACAAATTTAAGGAAAAGATATATTTTTATTATTATAAATTGTACATTAAAGTATTTCACGTATAACTGAGAAATAGAGATTTTTTTTACTCAAATTGGATAATAAAATTTACAATGATAATAATAATAATAATAATAATGTTTCAAGTACACTTTGATTGAAAAGTTCTACGAGATTAAATGACTGAGTGAAAGTATCAAATTTTTTTTGTTTTAAATCATTTTTATTACCAAATATAAATATAAATAAATGTCGGTAGAGAGCATTATGCTTGAACAAAAGTGATTGTCCGACAGCGTAGCCTATGCTCGACGTTTGTTCCTCGTAGTAATCGAAATTCTTTATTTAAAAAAAAGTTGATATAAATACAAATTTAAGGAAAAGATATATTTTTATTATTATAAATTGTACATTAAAGTATTTCACGTATAACTGTGAAATTGAGATGTATTTAGTAAAATTGGATAATAAAATTTACAATGATAATAATAATAAAAAAGTTTCAAGTACACTCGGATTGAAAAGTTCTACGAGATTAAATGACTGAGTGAAAGTATCAAAACTTTTTTGTTTTAAATCAACGAAACTATTGTCAGGAAACCTATACAAAGTTTTTATAGATTCCGTAAGTCACAAGATACTTGATAAAGGGTGATTTTTTAAGAGCTTGAGAACTTTTTTTAAAAAAAAAACGCATAAAATTTGCAAAATCTCATCGGTTCTTTATTTGAAACGTTAGATTGGTCCATGACATTTACTTTTTGAAGATAATTTCATTTAAATGTTGACCGCGAATGGGCCCTAGAAAAGTTGGCAGAAAATCCGCTTTTTTATCGACAAATTTTGTTCAGCGATGAGGCTCATTTCTGGTTGAATGGCTACGTAAATAGGCAAAATTGCCGCATTTGGAGTGAAGAGCAACCAGAAGCCGTTCAAGAACTGCCCATGCATCCCGAAAAATGCACTGTTTGGTGTGGTTTGTACGCTGGTGGAATCATTGGACCGTATTTTTTCAAAGATGCTGTTGGACGCAACGTTACGGTGAATGGCGATCGCTATCGTTCGATGCTAACAAACTTTTTGTTGCCAAAAATGGAAGAACTGAACTTAGTTGACATGTGGTTTCAACAAGATGGCGCTACATGCCACACAGCTCGCGATTCTATGGCCATTTTGAGCGAAAACTTCGGAGAACAATTCATCTCAAGAAATGGCCCGGTAAGTCGGCCACCAAGATCATGCGATTTGACGCCTTTAGACTATTTTTTGTGGGGCTACGTCAAGTCTAAAGTCTACAGAAATAAGCCAGCAACTATTCCAGTTTTGGAAGACAACATTTCCGAAGAAATTCGGGCTATTCCGGCCGAAATGCTCGAAAAAGTTGCCCAAAATTGGACTTTCCGAATGGACCACCTAAGACGCAGCCGCGGTCAACATTTAAATGAAATTATCTTCAAAAAGTAAATGTCATGGACCAATCTAACGTTTCAAATAAAGAACCGATGAGATTTTGCAAATTTTATGCGTTTTTTTTTAAAAAAAAGTTCTCAAGCTCTTAAAAAATCACCCTTTATATAAAAAAAAAAAAAAGATATATGTCTAATATATAATTATTAATTATATTATTATACATTAATATATGATTATATATCATGATATATATATTTCACATATCATTGGTATTTTTCTTATGCAATTTTATTCCAAATGTATACGAGGATGTAAAACATTTTTTTTTTTAATTATAAATTTCATCGTACGAAGTCCACTGAAAAAAAAACACAAAAGTTTTAGAAGTCTCTTTGAGAATTATGTAATCATTCGGCATCAAGTTTTTTACCAAAGGGAATATCGTGTACATTTTTTCAATACGGTGTACCGATGAGCTTGTGTAACGTGTACACGGGGGCGTTTCGGTGCGTTCCTTATACAATTCTCATCCGGTACTTTCCCCACATGACGGAAATCACCGGTAGCTCTGTGTCCTCTTCGGAATCGTAGCCCGGAATATAAGAGCGAAAGAAAGATAAACACGGAGTAGCATCGAAGCCACTTCCGTTTATTCGATAACCAAAGTGTTCTTCCTCATTCTTCGCCTATTTCACAATCGTAATCCTTCCACACGAGTGTGAGCACCTACCACGAGAAAAAAAATCTTTTCGGCGTTCATCCGTGAGTATTCAACCAAATCTTTTGAGATACTCTTGGCAAGCTATGCTGTGTGCTTCCTGTGCACTCTGTTGCATCTCTACGGCGAAAACGCAGAGAGACGAGAGACGAGAGACGAAACACGAGAGAGATACATATTTCACGCCACACAGCAACAGAGTTTCTCGTCGTTGGTTACTCGCCGACTGCCACTGTGTTGTCGACAGTGGCGTAGACAACGCCATTTTTAATTCCCCGACACATTCAAATCTCGTTAATTTATTTTTCTTTTATCCAACAGGCCATTTTGGTGTAAAATCCTAAATAATTTTTTAATAAAGACAATTCGATTTAAACTGCAGTGCAATTAAGAAAGGGGGGGAACACATGGGTTTTGTTAACCTTAATCGGACTAATCAGCTAAAACTGTTATTGCTCGATAAATATAGTTATTTACAATTAAATTTGCACCAAGGAAAGTTGTAAAAAAAATGTGCAGCTTCTTGAAAAATGCCTCTGAACGATTATTGTTCTCCAAATTATGGCCAATCGTACGTACAATGATAACATATTATCAACGTATGATATGAAAAATATTTCTAGAACGATTAAATCATTTTTAGAATGAAAATAAAATGTTTACAACGATTCGTTAATTTTTATATTACACGAAATGATCATGGATTAATCTTAAAATATCTTTTTTATTAACCTTTTGTTTATTAACCTTGGTCTAATCGGCTAAAAATATTATTCAACAACTCAATAAAAATACAAATTAACAACTAACTTTGCACGAAGAAAAGTTGTAAAAAGATAAAGCAGCTTCTTGAAAAACGACATTAAACGATCATTGTTCTCCAAACATTGGCCAATCATACGCACAATGATAAAATATTATCCACGTACGATATAAAAAATACTTCCAGAACGATAAAATAATTTTTGAACGGGGGAAAAAAAATGTTCACAACCATTCGTTAATATTTATTAATTTTTACGAAAAATATGATCATTGATGTATCTTAAATGATCGTATACAAATATTTATAATCATAAATGATTATATACAATCAATTTGTAATCTTTTTGTCTCGTGTATGCTCAAAATAATGTAATTTCTCGAGATATCGAAGGATCTGCATAGAAGTCCCGATGAACTGACGCTCGCGAACAAATTTTTTTTTATCAAAGTACTCAATGTCGTAAATTCGAGGAAGGGTGACCTAAAAATAATTTCGAAGGATTCGCTTCAGGAAGAATAAAATAACTTTCTTAGCTTTAGCTATTTCGCTTGGGCCTTGTAAGAGTGAGAGGTGGGGGGAGATCAGACAGAGAGAGAGAGAGAGAGAGAGAGAGAGAGAGAGAGAGAGAGAGAGAGAGAGACGTCCTCGAAGTTAACGAACACCGAGTACCTTCGGGGTTGAACCTCAACGCCAGGTGGAGTTAGGGTATTAGGTTATTATACCGTAGGTTTCTCGTAGTGATCGCGACCCAGTCTCTTCTTAAATAATTTTTTGGGACAGACCGGCACGAAGAATGAAATTCTTCGAAGCACGCCTATGCGTCTCTCTCTCGTCGCTTCTGTTGATTCAAAAAAGGGAGCAACGAGATGATGAAAAAAAATTAAGCAACGATAAATGTCGTATAGTAAACGATTGATTAAAGCGAGTAAATTTTGATTTTCATTGATATCGTCTCATCTGTCATCGATAGCGACAAATTTTTTTTTATTCCTACGCCAATGTTCTTTGGAAAGAAAGATAAAATTCTCCCTCCTTCTACCCTCCTTGGAATAATAAAATGATGCGCTAAATAAAAATGTTTGAGTAAACCTAGAAAGTTTTTACTCACTCTCACGTTTTCCTTAGGATCACATTCTCCGTGTGTTTCTCGTTGCGGGTGACGTTGCGCGTCCGGCGTCGCGCGATGTTTCTGTCTCTATTCCTTCGGTACGTAAGCTCACTAGAAACGATCGAGACCGAGAGAGATAGTCAACGAATTTGAAGCAGCAGCAGCAGCACCGCGCGTTATAAAACGCACACAATCGGGACTTACGACAGACACGCACCGCTTTATCGTACTCACGATTATGTTGCTGGATGCAACTTTAAATTGCAGCTGCACCAAGACATCTTGAAAAGTTCGTGACCGTTTAGGATTTTTCTTGTTGTTTTTTTTTTTTTTTTTTTTTCTAAACGAAACCAAAGAGAAAAAGCACCGGGAGACGTTGCACACTTAACAGACAACACCGAGAAGTAAGTTGGCACAGGGCTCGGTCACAGCTACAGTCTAACAGCAAAGCGCGATACTAGTACAACACGAAACACGATGGAGTTTTCCTCGATGACGGAGAGGGGCGAATAGCATCGCTCGGTTTAGCCTTTCGAACGTATAGAATTCCCGAAGGCCGCGCCGTCTGGTGAATAATCCAGGGCCGAAATAAATGGGTTCACGCTATGCAGCGATTTCTTGGTGAGACGTGGCGCGAAATTCAAATTTTTTTTCATAAATTTTATAACATTTATGCTGAGTTATTATTATATATCAAAGTTACGAGTATTTGAGTGAAAGATCCACCGATTTAGATATAAAAAGTGTATTTCTATCGATGAAACATTTCGTATCAATAATCCTGGACGTTTAATCGTCCATAACGGTGTTTTGATAATGTGAAAAAAAATCATCACATTCAAATATAAGAAATTGTAGAAGAAATTCTATTTGAAAAGAATAAGTATTTCGAATTTGAATGATTTTTTGTAAATGATCGTAACACCGTTACGAACGATTAATCATCGGAGATTGTTGATACAATTTTCTATAATGATAACAAATAATTAAAGAAACTTTTGGTGCTTTACTGAAATTGGCGAATCACTCGTGATTCTATGATCTACCAGTGTGCTAACGATAAGTTGACGACTTTATCGAGCTAAATTAAAATCATTTACAGCTCCGTTCTGCCATAACAACGCGTTACCCCTAACTTTGCTCTTCATAGTTTCATTCAGGGGCGGTTTCGAACGGTGTGATTTACGAAGCGTCGAATTAAAGAAAAATAAATAATGCAACGAGTATTAAAGAATTTCTAAACTAACTAAAGCTTCGCAAACCCGGCATAAAGTTATTTTTTTTTCTTCGAACATTGTTTTATAAATGCACACTGAGAGAATACAATTTTTTCCATTCGTACTACGTCGAGAAATATTTTTTTTTCTTTTTATATATCGTTCCAAATATTTTCTCTCATAGTACCTGACACGCACACGTGTTTTGCTTTATTTCTTAAATATATTTTATTTGAGCACTATACGCGGAGATCCTACACTCTACATTAATTATATTGAAATACTTTCAAGAGTTTTGAGGCTGATTGCCATCAGTTCAATAGGCTTACTCTCGTTATACATGTTAATATATTATATTTACCGTCACTTAAATCTTTAATCATTCATTTCGTTATTCGTATTCTCGTAAACATGTATTATTTCATTTGTAAATAAATGTTATTATTGCTCTCTCGGCTTTTCAGCTATTGACTTAAAATTCTTTCTTTTTTCTTCTTTTCATCTTTATTACGCAGACGCTTTTGTCAACGCTATATTCCTTTTTCGTTTTTTTAATCCATCTTGGCACTTCACGCAGTAAAACTCTTCGCGAGTGTATAATGTATATATAAATAAATTATTATAAATCGAAGACTTACGCGAGATATTAAATATATATATAATATTTATATATATATATATGTGTGCGTGTGTGTGTGTGTGTATGCGCGCGCGCGCGCGTGTGTGTGTGTGTATATTATATAAATATGACTAGCATATCTTACACGTATCACATGCTATATTGACTATCGTGTTTGCGGACGAGCGGATTCGTAACTTTTCTTTAACGAATCCCATTATTATTATTATTATTTTTCACTCAGTTTCTTCAATATTTGAAAAACTTTGACGATCTCCTTATTGCTCTAGTAGTAGTAGTATATTAATATAAACTGTAATCGTTATATCATTCGACAGTTAAAATCTAATACTTTCATCATTTTGCAAGAAAGATCTCGATGCTCTTGAATAATATTAATATCGTAAACGATATTCTAATCTCTTTACGTTGTATAGCTTGGATAGTTTTGAGATATTTGTTGTTGTTGTTGTTTTTTTTTAAGTTGACTCTGAACCTGTTGCAGCTGAATCTGTAGATGGACCTCCCGCAGTTACACCCTGGGAATTTCCACTTGGTAATCCTTGCAAACCTTGCAATTCATGAACACCCTGAAACAGCTTGCCTGGGAAACCTTGGAGTAGATCGTAAGATACCGGAGTTGGAGGCAAAGCTGTTGTATGAGCGTGCGGTGATTGAAGTACCGCTATAACCCTTCTTAACTCGTCCAAGGCGTTTCCTGTAATATTATTATTTTTTATTGGGTTATAATTATAGTTTTATTCTTTTATACCGTTAGGATATAGTTTGTTTCGAAATATCTTCAAATTTGTATTGTAATGGATTTTTTATTGTACAAGTAGTGTTCTATTCATTACTTTCTAAAGATTTTATGATCTTATTACGGTTATTAATATTTTTTTTTACTTTAAGTGTACATTAACGACCAAAAGTTTGATTCGATTAGGACTTTAGTACTTGGCGATAAGAGAAAAAATCTTTAAATAATCAATAATATTTAAAATACAAAGAACATTTATTTCGAATAATAACAAAAGATGAACGTTATTAATTAATTAGTTAAAAAATGTTTGTTTAATACATTATCAGAAGCTTTGATTTATTGTCTTTTGTTAAATGAATTTAATGATTTTGCCGAACACATTAAATTTCCAAAAGAAATTTTTAGTTATTTTTCATTATTGTTTTTCAAATAATTGGAAAAATTCTGAAAATGACGTAAATTTTCGATATTTTCGTTGTAAAATGTTTTCATATTATACTTAAGAAGTTTTAGGATCATCGAAAAAACATTTTTACCAAAAACAATAATTACTAATGTTCGAAAAATATTTTTTAAATCGATGAATTCATAATATAAGACAACTTTTTTTTTTTTTAATATTCGTTAAACAATTATTTAAAAAATTAATAAATTGATAACTTTCAGCTTTTGTTATTATTCGAAATCAATGCTCTTGGTATGTTAAGGATCGTTGTTCCTTAAAAGATTTTTTTTTGTCATTCTTACGATTTAACGATTGAACACGATAACTGCCGTACCTTGCATAAGAATATAATTTTTTGCCAACAGAAGCGTCGCTATCTTAGAAAGCTTCCTGACCGACGGACTGTGAGCATAAGGAATGACCGATCGAAGCTCATCCAGAGCGTCGTTTAAATCGTGCATTCTTCTGCGTTCTCTTGCATTTATATTCAATCGAACGCTCTTTCCCTGTCGAGTGCTCTTTGATTTTGGTGGACAGTTCAGTCTGGATGCTCCTGGCCTATTATCAACGAAGATTTAGAAACAATATTTTACAAATTAATTATTTAATTAATTACCGAAAGTGTGTAATAAAAAATCACATCACTACGACCTAGTATCTCTGATGGTAAAACAGTGAATAATTTACGTGTGATACCATTGTAATATGTTAAAGTAGCATTTTTTTTCTCAAATCTCATTGTCGTACACTCAAAATCGTTACAGTATATTAAAAAAAACATGAAAAATATATTGAAAAATATTCAATTTTTCGTTATATTCTTCATAAATGTTTTATATTTTATATACATCATCAAGTATTACACGAAAATATATTTTTTATATATATTCCCAAGATATATCCTTCAGATATATTTTTTAATATAGGAAATGTATACAATTTTGCGTAAAAAAATATTCAATATAAGATAACGGTCCAGTTGAACCAAATGACAGACTCGAAAAAAAATGTTAACGATGCATTTTTAAAATGTATATTTGGTATCATCGTCTTCGGTGCAACGCGTAGTTTGCAGAAATGTTTGATAACACCCTACTATTTATCCCAGATACGAATAATTAATTAAAGAAGAAGTGTTTTACCCGGGTGTTATCAACTTCATATTTCTCGAATCGACTCGGATAATAAATTTAAAAACTTGGATGCAGGTGCCGTCTCGCTTCTTAACGTTTTGCTGTTGTCAAATTTCAATGGCCGACTAACCAAAACTTGCCTTTTAGATACATTTCATTAGTTTTAATATTAAATATCTTTTTATTGCAATGGTAACGTAACTTTAAAAAAAATTGCTATTGTAGTTCAATTGATAAGATCTTTCGTCTTTAAAATCTCGATCTTTTTTAAAACTAATGGCAAAATCTCGTGAATTAGGATTTTATACCTATCGCTTAAATATTCTGATGTAAAAATGACCAACTTTGAATGCCAATATTCAAGTAACTAAGTGGTGACGACCCTTGAAATTTGTCCTAATTACGTTTAGTACTCTACGTGATAATATAATTCCATGTAAAAATGAAAATCTTTATTTTCGCTGATGCAGTAGCTATCATAAGTAAAAATATATTTTCGCGTATACCGCTTTACCATGGGGACTGGTGGAAATATTTATTGACTGCGTTACTTCTAATCGAAAAGAGATATATCAATATTTTTATTTATAATAAAGTTGAATTAATTTAATTATATCACCTCTCCTGATCCGGTCTATTCTCATCTGACAATGCACTGGAAGATGCGTGAGGCTGTGGCTGCTGCTGAAAGTAAAAACCACCGAGTCCCACAGCTCCCAAAGGAGTTCTTCTTCCTGGAGTGCTCTGGGGATGATCGGTACTCGAATATCCACCCGGAGGTCCTGCAATTCCAGGATGAGAAGCTCCAGGCGCTGAGTAAGCCATCGAATCGAGAGAAGGATTTGTCTGAGAAGGTAGCTGATGCTGTAATTGACGAAACATTATTTATTATCATTTTCAAATATTAGTTATAGATAATTTTTGAACATTACATTAGCACGATGTTCCCATGCCCAGGTTGGATGAGAAGCCGATCTCTGCCAAGCTCCTGGATTTAAGTGGGCCTCTGGAAGACCTTCTCTACGATCATCTTCGTCTCCGGAACTGCTTTCACCGTCGTATGATCGCATTTTCTTTCAAATATTCGATTTAATAATAAATATATTGTTGATCAAACGTCTGGCTTTCACGCTCCTATGGCTTCAGCTACAAAGTTTATATAAATTATTAATTGATACTTTTTATCTAAATGATCTAAATTGATAGAATTTATTAAAACTACTTTAATGAATATATTTTGCATAAATATAAAAACTTACCTTTAATTTGTTACAAGTGATAAGCAATCACGCCGGTCAGGAATTACTCACTTCATATCCCATCCTCGTTTAGCAATTTTTTTTACGTACCAGTACGTAAATAGCCATTATTTTAATAGATTATCAAATCATTCAATGAAATCTGTGAAAATCTGTGGTAAAATAAGTATTTTTGGGATGCTTTGATAACTTTTTGAAGTTTTTTTTTTATAGACGCGCACCCCCATGTATAGCATGTACACATCAGCTATCCCTCAAAGGACGAATGGAAACCGCAAATCACAGCCATTTTATTCAGTCTCCAGGCACCCCTAACAAAACGATTGGCACTCTCACTCGTTCAATCTTTACAGCTTTGTTTCTTTTCTCTTATTATTTTTCCTCTGATTACCTTTACGGGGTTCACACGCTTTTCACCCTAAAAATCAACGAATCGGTTGCAAAGAATGCGTCAAGATGTTCTTCACACGAGTGCGAACAAGTGATTTTTAATGAAATTAAAAGAATCTAACGAGGCACGAAACGGCCGCAGCCGAGTGCAGCGCACGTATATACGATTATTTCACACTCGTCCTGCGCCCTGTTTGCTCACGCTTCGCTACTACCCCTATTTTAGTTTGTTCGAATTACGAAAGATAGCGCACCAAGCATTTGGGGGATGCTGTCATGGACCAGAATGTGGCGAACTCTGGAGTTGTTTTGAAAAAGCCTAAGGACGTGAAACATCTGTTCCTTTACCGGCGTTGGAACGTTGGAGGGGATGAATAATATTTTGTAATCGCTAAAATTGCTTTAAACAATTTTTAATAATTTTTTAGCGATCCTTACTAATTTACATTTCTCGTTAATCTTGAAATTCAATTTTTCTTCAATTAAATATATTTTGCAGCAGACAACTATCGTTTTGTTGACTAAAAAAAATCTACGAATCGGTTGCAAAGAACGCGTCGTGATGTTCTTCACACGAGCGCGAACGAGTGATTTTTTATTTTATTAACAAAAACAATTTAAATCATAATTCTTTAAATCTTTATTATATTTATATTCGATAGAATCAATGAAATTTTAGTTTGTTCGAATCACGAATAACATTCTTAGTATTTTCAAATTTTTATTTATCCGTCACGTTGACATTGATTCTATCTACATTTAAGTTTAATCGGTACAATAAAAATATAATTTCTTCTATAAAATTAACGATTTTTTACGATAGAACTAACGAATGACAGTTTTTCGCTAACCGATGAATGCATTTAAGAACGATTCTTGAAATAACGTTCCTTATGAATAGTTAAAAATTCGCTTGCACTTAATTTTTAATAACTTAACAATTGGTATCTCTCTTCTTTGTGTTAACAAAGATATATTAAAGTCAATAAATCATTGCACTCGATATAAACGGAGATTGAAATATAATTATTACGCCAGGTTCGACTTGATTAAAACCCCGAAGTATAATGTATAATCGGGAGAATTTGAGCGATATGGCATACGCATTGGGTATAATCTCTCTGACAGATGGAATTACGCGACCTGCATTGAATCAACAAGAGGAAACCGCTCGTTTATCTTCATTTTTCTCGGAAACCTGACTGAATTGATCTTTTTATTTTTTCGAAATTTCAATGGATCTGAAACGTTGATGTCAACTTGACAGAAGAACTATTTTAGGCTCTGCATAAACCCTGCGAATCTATCGTATAAGCCGGGATGGTAGTGAACCTCGTAATTTACACGAGAGGAAATAGAGGATAACACGAGAGCTCGAGTGGAGGTTCGATTTCGATTCACAGTGGGAGAATAATCACTGCGCCAGAAGGATCTCGAAATTTCTCTCTCTCTCTCTCTTTCTCTCTCTCTCTCTCTCTCTCTCTCTCTCTCTCTCTCTCTCTCTCTCTCTCTCTCTCTCTCTCTCTCTCTCACTCACTCACTCACTCACTCACTCTCTCGTGATGACTGTCCTGAATCCGCAGGAATTTCCTGGACTGGGGGGATCGACAGCTGAAGCATTCCAATCGGTATATACACGTAACATATAACATAGGTAATATATTGCTGCATGCACAAATGTGGAGAGTCGATGTTCAGCTCGTGACCCTGTCGACATAATAACGCGTGGCTTTGGTACGATATCAAAACGTGTGCATCGTTCGTAAAGAACGACTACGATCCATGGGCATTGTTCAACCCATCTGTCGCACGGATTGTCGACTCCAAACGCAGGGGTGATTGTTTCAAAACCCTCGACGCACGCATTTCTTGCAGTTAAAAAAAAAAAAATTAAAGAATCATCAAGTGGCTTTGTGACACAAATGCATTTTTGACAGCGTCAATAAAATTTTTATTACTAATTTACATTTTAATTAAGGAATTCAAAGATCCATTTGTTTTTTTTTTCCTCTCTATCTGGCTGATTACGTTACGTTGTAATAAAATAAAATGTCATATTGTTAAATATATCGACTGATCGATTGATCGACCGATCGATCGTTATATCGTATTGACTGATATTTTTTAATATCAATAAATATGAAGAATTAATAGAAAAATTGTGAATTTCGTTGTTGAACAACGTTTCTTTCTCTCTGGTCGAAAATTGATTTTGATTTTCCGAGTATCCGCGTATTCATTCGGATGGCCAAAACCATCGAGTTGGCTTTTTCACGATAAAATAAATTGACAGAGAGGAGGAAGATCCAGCAGCTTCGCCCGGGACTTTAGGGGGAGGGGGCTCGCGACTGCACATGGAAGGGTCGGTACCTATAAGCACAAGGGATTGGTAGGCATTACTTCTGCAAGCCCAGTGTTTACCGTACGTAACTTGGCATAATGTTGGCCCTTCCCTTCACCCTGTTTCTCTTTATTTTTCTCTCTCTCTCTCTCTCTCTCTCTTACGCTTCGAAGTAGAAACCGTGAATCCACATCGGCGTCGACGAGAAAAATACGAAGAACCCGAAGGGAACTATAATAATCCAGAGAGCAATACAAGACCAACAAGAACGAGTTAAAAAGTGAAGAGAATGAGAAAGGCAGTCGAGGCGAGGCACCCGTTCAAGAGGTTACAGAATGAAAAATAAGTCGAAAGCGACCCAGGAATCCTTCCCGGGTCTAGCTAACGACGATTCTATATATTATACAATAGACATATACATCGGCAACGTACAATATCAATGGCTTCAAAGGATAATACATAAATATAGGTGTACATCGGCTATTGTATATAGAGTTTGCGATACATGTATCGTACAGCCAGCAACATCGAGGAAGTAGACGAGCGTCGTCAGTGTGTTTCGAGATGATGGAGGGGGCTATGTAAACGTTGATAAATATATGTAGATTTTCCGGAGAGAGCAATAAGCATATATACATATCGAGGGAGAGGGCAAAGGCTTGCCGGAGCTTTCCGTTTAGCGAGACGAGTGCATGCACACCCACGCGTCGAGAGAGAAACAAAACGCGGAATGGAGTTTGTCGGTTGTGGGGAGGAGCGCCGAGCAGGGGGGTTCACGAGGAGATCCACGACGGACGGGGCACGAGTAAAGGGGGTCCGAGAGGGGCTCTCTCGCGGTAGAGGGTTGCCACGGCAACGTCGTTCCAGCGTTGGTGGCTGGCTGGCTGGCTGGCTTACTTTAGCTCGTGCTCCCGTGCGGATCAATACAGCATCAACGCGAGTACCCGGACCAAACACACCCCCTGACCCACCCCCGAAGAGCGAACGCCCGCGCGCATACCAAAGTCTCACCCCGCGTTTGCCCCGCCGCTCAATTCAGAACGAGCCGCGAACCTCTCTCGGTGCCTCTCCTCTCGGTACAGCGAACGCAAAAATGATTCGTCCCGTAGCTCCCTCTCCTTTCCCTTTTACGCTCTTTCCCTCGGTTCGTGGCTTCGATGTTCTGCCTATATATCCGACGGAGATCCGTGCGCCTGTACCTACAGCGAGTTTCTCTCTCTGGATTCTCGGCGCACCGGTTACACCTCGGGAAAATGTAATAGAAAGCCCTTACTCGTAACATTCACTAACGCGGCTGCCTCGAACCATCGATCCCTACCTCACTAACACTTTCTAATCGTTCGCCACGAGAGTAAGTACGTACGTACACGCCACAGAGTCACCTCTGCCTTGACGTGTGACCATCGCCATCGACTATTACATTTTCCGTTTTCCGATACTAACCCGTGCCCATTTTATACTATCGAGAAAAATGAATAAATCTCTCGATGCATAGCCGAGAAATCACTATTCGCGTTCCAATTCTTCTCTTCTACCGTATACATCACGGAAAGTCGTGGATTGTAAATACAATGGTTCTGGCGGTAACATTGGCTTCCTATTAATCTGTCTCTCTCACTCTCTCTCATGACAGTAGACTACTTATCATCCTACCGTGTCTGCTTTTTCAATATGAAAAAATTTTTTATATATATGTACAACGCGAATTGTCCGATGAGAAAAAAGGTTGCAACTTTCCAATAGGGTACTGTTTTTATTAGTGAAGTACGAGAGATTATCGACAGCTTTACCGATCGTATCATCGTGAGGATCTCTCGCTCTCTTTGGTCTATGAAGCTCAGGGAGTAACTCTACGAATGTTGAGGAGCGTAAATTGACGCTGGACCATGATGCATTTTAGCAACATGTGCGGATCTGCCGACATGGCGCTACTCCCACTCTCTCTCTCTCTCTCTCTCTCTCTCTCTCTCTCTCTCTCTCTCTCTCTCTCTCTCTCTCTCTCTCTCTCTTTATGATACACGCACACACACACAAATACTCTGGTTCGCTGCACTCTATACATCTCGGATGAATAGGGTGCACGCGTATCGTGCGAGGGTCGCGCCACGCAGGCTGTCTCTAGTGTACGTCCGCGTAGGGATGTGATCGCATGGATGAACCCAGTGACTGTATATACCCTGTGTGTGAGTCAGGGTGAGAGTAGGAACGCTCATCAGCAGCCAGACTCTGCACCCCCAAATCATTTTCGGGCATCGAAAGTTTAATTGATGATTCTCGGTCGGGTAGAAACGTGCGAGAGAGCTCGAAGGGCAGAGCTCTGTCGAGCATCGTCGATGCTGCTGCTTCTGCTGGCCCTTTGTCCGTGCGAAAACGCGCCGCCCTTCTCAATGCCACGGTACTTCTTTCTATATTTCCTACAGAAGCGAAAGAACAAACGGGAATGACCAGCAATAGAATTTTCGGATTCTCGACCTCACTTCACTGTACAGTTCAATCAAAAGTACAATATTTTGCAACAATTAATATATTATTCACTTAAAATATATTTTTTCTTTCAATTTTATTCATAATTCTTGTTATATTTCATTAAAAGTTGTAATATATATTTATAAATGTGCCAATTAGCTTAGATAAGTATCAATTGTCTCTACGATTAAGAGGCCTAATCTTTTTCTTTTGTTGTTCAGTTATTCGACTTGAGAGTTATAAATTTAATTTTAGACTCGGGGCTGTTTTTAATTGCAGCTAGAACTATTAATCAATGCAGATTTTTAACATATTTAGGTATACTCGATCCTATTATTAAAATAATACAATTAAAATTAATATTAGAGGCATTCAAATATGTAAATCATCTATTTTGGATATATCACCGTCGTGTCAACGACAGATACACTGTCAACAAATAGAGAATTCTCTCTCATACGCTACAATATACTTTGGAGGTCTTGCAAAGTTTCGAAATAACCGAACAACCCTCTGGAGATATTAATACGGGATCGATCGTCGCTTACATCTTCAGACCTCGTCTCCTCTTGTTTCTGCTGCTACACTTTCTTGGTGTCCGTAAAAAAAAACGAGTCTGCTTCAACCTTTTTACTTTCTCTGTATATATAGTTCTCGGTTGTACGAGAAAACAGGCCGAAGGGCTCGTCCAGTTCTTTCCTCTTTTTTTTTTTTACTTCCCTGTCTGGTCATAATTTTTCTAACAAGAACAACATCTCCAGGGAAAAAAACTCTTGTCCCTCTGGTTTTCTTTAGATTCTCTCAGGCTTGCTACGAGATCATCAAAAGTTTTCGATGACGAGCGACGAAGGGAATTAATCTTTGTCGTTTCCTACGCATCCGAAATACCATACAAAACTCGATATAAACTCGCGGCAAAAATTTTCATCACGAAGCCCTACGTTTACCGCGATCCCTCTGTCCTTCGTAGCTGAACAACCCCCAAAGAAGAAAATTCGCGGTATTAATTTCCTGTAGAAGAAGAGATAGATAAATAAGGAGCGAGAAAGATAGAGAGAAGGAGAAGGCAAAAGAGGAGCGAGTCCGAGAGAACTTGTCGCGGGATCGGAAGGAGGAAGATAAAAAAATGAAAGGAACTATACCACAGTGAGTGGAAGAGAGCGACGAGAAAGGAGAGAAAGATTGGAAGGAAAAGCAGCGGGGAAATTTAATAAAATTTCATCCCTCAGCCCCTGGGCAGCCCCCACAAAGCGGCCGGGCCCGTTGGCGGTCACCATGGAGACGCAGCATCCCGTGCCCCGTGACGTCACTGCTCCATCGATCTGTAAAAGCACCGAGCAGCAGCAGCCACGGGCTAGGGGTAGCTCCTTCCTCGCTCGCTCGCTCCTTCTCTCTCTCTCTCCCTCCCTCCCTCCCTCCCTCCTTTTACCCTCTTTGCCTTACTCGTTCTGCCGTTCTCTCTCATGGTTATCGCGTTCTGGCAGTAACACCACCGATATAGAACCGGTGCAGAGTCACACGCCGTACACCACGAGGATAGGAGAGAGACGAAAACTGAGTTGAGTAGGCTGAGAGAGGGAAGAAGTACACCTAGCTCGGCTTTATATGTCGACTGACACCCCCGCACCAGTTTTCTTCTACTTCCCTCTCCTTTGCACCCCCTCGTCTTGTGCGCTTCTTGCTCTCCCCGACGACTTTGTTCCAGGTATATCTACCGCACCGTTCACAAATTCGTCAACGCACGAGTAAATACAAATGATTTTTAGTTGACCGAAGCTTTTCACTGATATCGTTTTATACAAATAATTTATCGTTCGAAGCGATAGACTTTAACTGTAAACATTTTTATGTAACGTTATAAATTAACTGCGGAATTCATTTATATTCCTAGTTCTAACAACTTGCAACTTTTTTCAACTCCAGAATACATCAATAAGTCGACCAAAGTCTTCAAGAACTTCAAGTATATCATATTGAACATAAAAGGCTTTCTTTGGAGATTTCTTCTATAAAAAAAAATGTAGTTTATGCCAGAAATTCACTAAATTTATTATCTAAACTCATTTATTACTAACTTTTCATAAATATTTCCGTTTCTAAAGCAACAATTGGAAAGAAGCGATGAATAAATTTAACAAAAAAATTGATTCAACAATATCAACTACTTCTGAAAGCTACTGTAGGAATATCCACGTGAGATTCCTTCATGCACACCTGCAGCACTTCGTGAGAGTTGTATGTGTCGCGAGAGCGCACATGTCCGTACCACTACAAGCAGAGAAAGTGAGTAAGTGAGTAAGTAACCTTGCGAGGGTCGTCGGGGGCAACGCCATCAGCCATTCCCAGGTGGAAACAGAACAGCCAAGCTAGTTCTACGCCTGTACATATGTGTAGAATCGTAAGTAGAATAGGATGGTCGTTATGCGTTTACTCAAAATAAGAAAAAGAAAAGATATTAGTAAGAAATAAAAATATAATGTAAAATAGTATTTTTCTCTTCTCCTCAGTCGCAAGCCCTCTCTCGTAGGAACCATCGTGGTTTTTCTCGCTATACAGCTGAATCGACTGAAGAACTGCGTTGCGCTGTAACGAGAGAGGATCATCGCGTTAACTGGCAGGCAAAATGCTGTCCGGGATCTGGAGTGGCGTTGCCCCGGAAGGGTTACTCGGCTCTGGTGCTCGTTGATGCTCCTTCTCTTCTCCTATCTTTTAATTCTTCTCTCTCTTCTTTTTTTCACTCTCTGCCCCTTTTTATCTCTGTACTGCGTCACTCGCAGACGAGTCCTTTAATTAATATCATCTCTTCCCTCGTTGAACAAGCGTTTGCTTACTTAAAAAAAAAAAAAATAATAAGAAAATAAAAGTAGAAAAAGCACATAGAAACGTGAGTATTGTGCATACAGATAAGAGGGAGAGACAACGAGTCATCGGACACAATAAACCACACAGATTTTTTCCTAAATTACCCATTTTTTAATTATAAAAGAGTGGTACGCCGTGAATTGTAGAATGTTGAACTTTTCTACAAACTTTGGGGCTTGTTAATATTGAAATGAAAACGCAGCGAATAATTTTGTTATTAACGGATCAGAGAATGAAGAATTTCAATTAATGATATTCTTATTATTAAGTTAGTAAATAATGCTACACCGTCGGTTGTAGAACGTAGAACCTTTCGATTATCGCATCAATCAATAAATACTTTCATTAAATGATATTCTTATCATCAAGTTAGTCCTTTTGTCTTGTCAGGAAGGGATTGGCAAGCGATACGTACGTGGTTTGCGGTGTATGGGTGAGGCACAGCCAGAAAACGCGGACGCAACTCAATATCTCCGCTCAAATAATCGAAGAATTCTCTTCGGAATATTCGATGACCATACTTTTTGATCACATGTATATAAAAAATTGTAAAAAGAGTGACGATTTTTTTTTTTTTAAATAGAAAATAATATTTACAAAATTGGGTACTTTTACCATTTTTTTATATCCGGATATGGCGATTTTTTTACATCGTCAGAACACCGTTATGAAGAATAAATCGTAAAGAATTTTTTTAATACCATTTTTTCGTCGATAAAAAAAATAATAAAACAAGTTTTTTAAACAAAATTGATGGCCCTCCCTTCTCCACTCCGCCTCCCTTTATTGTTATATACTTTCTACGTAACATTTTAAATTCTTATACAGAATTTCAGCTGTTTTAAATGTTATACATTAAAATTCGCGTAATTATTTATACTTCGTAATAAATATCGTTCGAGTAAGTACCATGTAGCGCAATGAACCGCTCGCTTTTGTGCCGTGACACAATTTATAACTGAACGATAATTATATTACTGGATAAATAATTATATAGAAAATTTATTTAATAGATTGGCTCAATCGCGTGAATACCAAAAGTTACTAGAACGTTCCTTTCAATTGAAAATAGTAAATGCTTGAAAAAAAAAAAAAAAGGAAAGTGGCTCATTGTGTCTTACTCGGCCCTAACTGTCAAATTAACTTTGTTAGCGCAAGAGCTCGTGAAATAAAACTAGCGAGCCGCGGAAACTTGAAACGTTTTCCCTGTCACGAAAACTCTATTACGTATATATGCGTAGAAGTAACAAAACGACGATGAGAAAGAATACTCTTCGGGAGAGATATATATGTATGCATGCAACCCCAAAATTGTGTCGAAATAGAAGGGAACGCCCAGAAGAAAGATTCGACGTAGAAACAGGAGCGAATATCGAGTCCTCGTACTGTATATATTTGTTGAGGGTTACGTTTCGCGGAGAGGTACTTGGCCGACTTCGGGTCTCTCTCTCTCTCTCTCTCTCTCTCTCTCTCTCTCTCTCTCTCTCTCATTTTCTTTCCCTTCGACTGCCATTGGCAACGTAACGCATCTCCTGTCTGTCACTAGACGGAAATACTTAATGTTTTCTTCTCCGATACATCTCGGCACTCTATGTACGGCTAGCTCGTGTTATATGCGCGGTGTTTGAACGAGGAATTGTGTGTATCCTCGCTCTCTCACAAATTCATCCATCTGTATGAAAATTCTCTCACGCTTCGTCGCTTCTATATCTCCGATCTTATAGACTTTTCTATATTTTTCATAATTTCGATAGTCCCTGGTACATAAAATCCAATCATTTTAACCATTCTGTAGACAGAACAATCGATAAAAAATAACAACAAGAAGTGTAAAAAAAAAAAACTATTGATAATACAATTTCATATGATTATTAAGAAATAAGAATAATTTATTATTATTATTTTTTTTATTATCAAATGTATTGAATAATTGATCAATGAAGTTCATAAACACAAATTGTTTTCCAAGTTTATATTAATCTAATTTAATCATATAAATAAATAAATAAATCTTATAAACAATTTATATTATCAATAGTTTTTTTTATTCTTCTTCTTGTTATTTTTTTTAATGTAGCATTTCAGAATAACCGGAGTTCTCCTGTCAGAACTGCGTCCGGTGTCGGTGTATTTGCTCAACAGATTTTTCAACCCCTCGTTATAAAGCAAGCTTCAATTATAAGACTCCTGGCAGTTATTCCAAGCGTACAGCTGATTCGCATATTTAGACTGTTGTCTACCTCTTTACCCTTATGGGACGAAGCTTTGTTTACAAGATTTCCACGGTTTGCTCACGGTTTGTCTCGAGTGAACTCAACGGAGTTCGCCGGCCGCGGGCCCGACAGCCAGACAGCGCGACGCCATTAACCGAGAGATCGAATATATTTATAAGCGGTCTCTCGTTCTCCATCTCGATCTAGAAAGATCCAGAGGATGCTGTACGTAATCTGCTCATTTTTATAATCTTCCTTTCCACTTACATAGATTGTTTTTATAACGATCGACTATCGTATGATTATTTGCTCTGATACATCATGGAGAGGTGCTCAAAGAATCAATGAGCACTTTTATTCAATAGTTTCATCGACTCTTCGACGCTTGATAAATCGCCCCGATTGATCGTTCCCGGACTGTCTCGTGTTTGCTCCGCGTGGATGAGTTCTACCGTATACATCGTAAACGTAGTTGTACATGTAGGAAAACTAGGATACGAGAACGTGAAATGAGAATATGTGTATGTGTGTGTGAGAGAGAGAAAGAGAGAACGGCCAAAGCCCCAAAAATCGACATGCAATAACACTAGTTGGCCGGGATCGCGGGTGATAGTCCTGGCGGGTAGAGGAGGGTGCATCTATCTCTCCTCGTGAACACCCTTCGCGGTCTTTTTACTCGGTATCCAGAGCTCTCGCTCTTCCTGTGGTCCTACAAGCTCTGGGATCCAGGGGCGGCAGAGGGTTGCCTAGCGACCCGGTGAAAATCGTCTCTCTCTCTCTCTCTCTCTCTCTCTCTCTCTCTCTCTCTCTCTCTCTGACTCTTTCTCTCTCTATACCATTTGCCACCCCGATTCCACCGAATTCCTTTTTCTCTCGTTCTTCGATTCCTCTTTTTAGGTTATCTCTTCTCTCCTTCCTTTCCACTTTTATCTCTTTTACTTTAGCTACGCTTTTAGCTTCTTTCGTTTCACCTCCCTTCCTATGCCCTAATTACCCCGAACTGAAGGATATATCTTGCTTTCGGCGCAATTCACAACTCGTACAGCCACTCACGAGAATCTAATAATTTTCTGTTCCAGTATTCCCTTTCGGGTACTTTGAGACCGAGTGGTCCACTAGGCTCGGGGCGTCGCGATAATTTTTGCGATAATGACGGTGCAAGGCGAATTGACTGAGTCTTTGACACTTTGAGCTAAAAAGTATACTTCAGAAAATGATAACAGCTCTAAATAATGTATTTAAGGTTAACTCGATGAAATATTCACAATTTTTCATGTAAAAATAAAGTTTTTTATTAGCATCGGATAATCCATTTGGATCTTACTAAATAAATTTCCAAGTTATTTCATAAAATTATATTTATTATCTAAATTTTTTAATAAACCATTTTGTTTTTCCTTCACAGATGAAGTTATGTTTTCGTGAAAGAAACATTTTCTCGAGATTTTCATGTCAGAGTACTTAAAAAGTTTGAAAACGTCAACAAATCTTTTTTTTTTTAAATCTTCGTGCGTATGTGTGTACGTGCGTCTGTGCGTGCATGTGTGAGTGTACGCGTGCGTGTGCGAGTGTGCGCGTGCAAAGAGCTGACGAACCGCCATCAGTTTGCTGTAACTTTCGCCCAAATCGTTAACGGGTATCTCATTTAATGAATATTTGAATTTTTCGAAAAAAGGAGGTACCCTCTGTAGCTTTCGTAAATTTTGAGCTATCGAGTTAAAAATTTCTACAATAATATGCAAAGAGACAAGGTTGCTCGACATTGAGTTTGGCAAGAATCGATCGAGGCGTTAAAATTTTATAGAATCTTGAATAATTATAATACTTCGTAAAAAAAACCTATTTTTTCTCTAACTTTCGTAAATTTTTATCTATAAAAATGAAACTTATTACACAAATTGGCTAGAGTACAAAAATATTTGATCTTTCATTTTGTGATAATCAATAAAGGGGTTTATAATTTACAAAATTTGTAATTTTATTAAATTTTCCATGTTATTGAAAATTTTAATACCATTTCCTCCATGAGAAAATGAGAATTGATTTGAGATAACCATTCCCCGTAGAGGAGAATCTGTGAATTGATGAGAATAACGAGAAAGCAATGTAAACAATTCAAATTTACACGCATTGTTTGTGTTACGAATTAAACAATTGATAATCAATTTGAAAGATTAAAAATTGATATATCCAGAGAGAGAGAGAGAGAGAGAGAGAGAGAGAGAGAGAGAGAGAGAGAGAGAGAGAGTGTGTGAGTAAGGGAAAGATTATAATCTAATGTTTTGATCCCTACTGTCATCATTGCTGGTGTCACTTCCACTCGGATATCTATTTACGAGGATCAGCACGTCCGGTGTTGGATGATAGCGTAATAGGTTCACGGTCAGGCGCGTGTAAATAATCAAGCTGTGTCCATCGAATCGTGAAGGGCACAGTGGAGTCCAGAGATCCGGTACACCCTGCTGTGATGGGATCTCCGGGAGGTCCAGGGTTTCCTTCTAACGATTAAACAGCAGGAGCGACAGTAAAACTACCAAAAAATTATACAAAATCTGTCTTCTCAATTAATTTTAATAATAGAAAGCACTTAAGCATCGAAAAAAGTATGTTCAAGTCCTTAATTAATTATATAGATTAATTATATATATATATATTTTATTTATAACATTCATCGACCGACTCACCCATTGAAACGTAAAAATACAGATATCGCGAGGGCAAAAGAGGATTTCACGAGGAATAGTTGATTTTAAGATTCTTTCCTCGTATAGCATTCGCATTATATCCCAGTAGCTGTGGAACTCGAATACGAGATCCTCGTCCCTTGGTGCAGCTGGAGGGTCGGTCCCACGTGCCCATAGGAGCGTTCGGAACCCAGACCCACGGAGGGTAACGATAATCCTTGGAGAGCGAAGGCGCACGGAGGACCATAGCACCCACTGAAAACGTCGAGTGTGCAAACTCTTCTAGGGGATAACGCGAGGGTGCAAAAGGGAAGGAAGGGACCCTCGGTTTTCTTGGGCGGTAGAGGATGGAGTATCTAGATTTGGGTAAGTTTGGATTTATACTCTTTCTTCGAGGTCGACTTAATTCAGGTACTTGTAGCTATCCAGTAATCTCACTTAAGAAATTTATTTTGTATATTAAATTTTAACTCATTGTCACTTTTTTGATAATTACTAATTTAAATATATTTCGTACACATTTTCATACATTTTCGCTATAAATGTAATAATATAAAAGGTTCGATCACAACATTCCGCCAACCTAACGAATCTAAAGAACCGCCACTATCAATAATCTTAATGACTGGAATTTCAATTATGTTTCCGTCGTTTAAGCATGCCGTCTTCTTCAAATTTCCATGCTAGCTACGCGAAAGCGTAAAGCTTCCGAGTCACGATAGCCTAATCGCATTTAAATTTTATGCGTGTAATTTATATTCGAGAAAGTATATTTAGTTAATAAAATAAATTTTTTAAAAATATTTTATGTATTCTTTTACGAAGACATCTTATACAATCTTCACACAGGAATTATTGTGTGAAGATTGTTTGGCTAGGAGGGCGTTGGCAAAAGCTAGAGCCAGAGGTAACTGAATTTGACGGTTCGAGTTTTCAACATAGCCGGGCAAGCCAATTCTGCGCGGAGTTCTATATCGTTTGTGGGATTATTTCGTTCTCCGTCTCTTTCTCTATTCACGCCTTTGAGATTTTTCTAGATGCGAACAGCAGATTTAACAATTTTCTACATATCTTTTTACTATTTTCTTTTCGCGTTTTACCAATGTATAAAAAGTTGTGGAAAGCACAAAATAAAAAGCAACAATTTAAAATATTTTTTATATTAAAATGATATTTTATTAATAATATTATTAATGATATTGAACTGAAATTTCTAGCAATTAATTATTTTTCTGCGTAACTAGAGATACTTCTTTCGTTGCTATTGTCAACGAAGCGATAGTTATTGTCGCCACGTGGTTCCAGTTAAGGTAGCTCAATGATTCTCTCTCTCTCTCTAGTTTAGCCGGGAGATGTCGTAAGCGAGATGGAAGAAGGGAAAAAACGTAGTATGCAATTTAAAAAGAGAAAATAGAAAGAATCTATTCAAAGCATCCTCTCCCCTTCTTGATGTCAAACCCATCGTCCAACGGCAGCAGCACCACCTTTCAATCTATTTCACTCCTTCCTCCTTCGTCCAAACAATTGCAAACGCTATTTGCGAATTCTTGGATGTGCCAAACGCGACAACGCTAGCAGTGCAGTTTCAAAAACGAGCGAGAGCGAATCATAATAAGAGAAAGAAAGATACCAGTGCGGAAGCGAAAGCGAGAAAACACCAAGAACACGGAGAAACCGAAGGGATGAACACGAGGAATTGGAGTAAGAAGGAGCCTGGGAAAGGCGGCGCATGCAGGGGTGAGAGGAACTCTCGAGTTGTACGTCGCGCGGATGGTTGGAACAGTGTGTTCTCTCTTCTCTGGTTACACTGCCACCATCCCCTCCCACTCTACCCTCTGCGTACTCTGGCGTGAGCCTCTTCTCGGTGCGCGGCTCGCGTTCACCGGAAAACGCAAAGAAGAGAGCAAAAGACTGAAGTGGGAGATTATTAGAGAGAGAGAGAGAGAGAGAGAGAGAGAGAGAGAGAGAGAGAGAGAGAGAGAGAGAGAGAGAGAGAGAGAGAGAGAGAGTACAAGGTACATGAGGGAGGAAAAAGGGTACACACAGAGAAAACGGTACAAAGTTACGTGAGGGAAAGTGAAAACTCTGAGTTATAACGCTTTGGGGTTGTGGGTTGAAGAGTCACTGTGAATTTGGACTTTTCAGGACAGCGAGAGAGCAGTGGTATACATAGACGAGCTTCAGGTGTGCTATTCCCTGGAGCATTTGTGAGTAAAGTGGTGGGAGAGTGTGCATAGGATTGAGAAAAAAACTGCCAACCGGTATTGGTGGATACTACACGAGTTTAATGGTCGTTCGAGAGACAAGAAGCTAAGGCTACGTGAACGAAGAAAAGGATTTAAAAAAAGAAAGAAGATTGCATTTTTAGAAAGTACGAAACGACTAACGAGTGGGTGAGTGTCTGCTGCAAGTATACCGTACGCGAGAGTAATCGTCCGGGGGATGATTTACGCTCACCGAGAGAATATCGCCCTGTCGCTCATCTCGACGAGAAGATCGAAGAGAGGGGAGCGCGTCGAGAAAAGCACAAAATGGAGAGTCCCAGGTGGGCTTATTCCCAGAGAGCGATAAAAAAAAAAAAAGATACGGCTGCAAGAAGTGATGCATGGGGAGAATAAATGGTAAGATGGATGAGCAGGTACCTCGTGAAAAATATACGGTGGCGCGAAGTCCGTTAAAAAATCAAATTTTATTGGGAAATATATTATTTTACGTGTTTATACAAAATATTTTAACATTACCAACCTTTAAGAACTGACTCAACGCGATATTTCCCATAGGATTCTTTCACAAATTTACCTAAATTCCTTAATCGTAAAAAAATCTTTACAATTTACACTTACGCACTCGCAGGATATCTTTGATCGGAATCATTGCGCTCTCGTGTAGCCAGCATCAACATTTTTAGAGAACATCATCCTTTAACACGTTCGGCGACCACTTGACGAGGCTACCTACGAAAACATAGCCCGTCATCCGGATCTGGGTGACGTGACGCCGAACGTGTTAATGTCGTAAAATTAATTCAAATTTTCCTTATTGAAACTATCGAGGGTAGTTTATTGAGGTAGCAGTGACTCAAGGGTTCTCGCGTAGCCAGTATGAAATTAACGGTTCAGAAGATTGATTCGGTAACTACATTTTTTAGGTTCTTGAAGTTATTTAGGTTCCTAATGCCCTTTAGGTTACTCGACACACGACATTGCCTTTTATTTCATAGATTTAAATAAAATACATGACAAATAAAGCAATAGTCGTTCTATCGGTTGTAGTTCTCAACAGTTTTAAAAGTATTTTCATGGAATATATTGACACACTTGTATGCATACTGAATTGTTCTGGAATTCGCCATTGAATAAATATATATCGCGCTACTTTATTTCTAGAAGTAACAACATCAGCATTACGGTACACATGGCTTCTGTTATAATGTGTTAAAATAGTTTTAAATAATCTAATCGAGGAATGGAAAATAATAAAATATTATTTATATAAATATATGTTGTGTCCGATCAGTGTAAACAGGTTGCGAGGGTTGACGACTCGGATGGAACGAGGAAGAACCGGGATTTCCTCCATTCGCTATTCAGACGAGAGACCTTGAAGGATATTTTGAAGAGCATCGTCCCTTTCTCTCGAGCTGGTTCAGAGCTGTGCGCGAACCGAGTATATGGCTGATTGCCAAAAACGTTCCCGGCTGGGAAGCCTGGTTTCCACACTGGTTCACTGGCTGACTGGCTGTAGCCGTAGACCGATGGGACGTACACTCCAGTGTACATACACACGTACTACGTACTCCGGTGCACTCCAGTTGCAATAAGAGAAAGTGGAACCCGCTTAATCATAGCGAGACTCGTAAACTCTCCCAGTGCTCCGATTCTTCGGGTCCATAACAAGTAGGGGTTGAATAAAAAAACAAAAATTAAATTAAATAAAGAAAAAATAATAATAAAAAAAAAAAAAAAAAAAAAAAGAACGAGAAATTAGAGAAAGCAAAATAACTGCAAAGTGGGAAAGAAAAGGCAAAAAGAAGCTGAGGCGATGCTATTCGCACTTATAATTCTACACTTCTGCACTTGTGTCCAACGAGAATGAACGAGGAGAGAAGATAAGAGATGGAAAATGAGGATTGCAGCATTGGGCAGATAGAGAGAGAAAGAGAGAAGAAAAGCTTTGCGGGGTAGAGGGTGGGGGTGGCTGAACGCCCTTGAACGAGGACGCCAAGACACCCTCGCGACCCTTGCACTCGCTGAAAGAGAGGAAGGGACGAGAGGGAGCGGAAGCAGGTATGCTACTGGTATATACGCAGAAGAGAGAGAATTGGAAGAGACGACAAAGACGGAAGCAGAAGCAGTAGCAGCAGCAGCAGCAGCAGCAGCAGCAGCAGCAGCAGCAGCAGCAGCAGCAGCAGCAGCAGCAGCAGCAGCAGCAGCAGCAGCAGCAGCAGCAGCAGCAGCAGCACCAGCACCAGCAGTAGCAGCAGCAGGCGCGTGTATATGTACATATAGACAGAGGGCAGCAGGGAGAGGGTGCAAATATATATGGCAGCGCACGAGCTACGAATACAGTGAGAATCATCACGCACACACACATACGAGCTTACACATAGAGAGATCCCTGGATCTCTCAACCTCCAGGAAACTCGTGCGCTTTTCGTGGTAATAGGCGCACGCGCCTTACTCTGCACAGACTCCGTTACCCTGTCGAAGGGCTCGTTGTAGGGGTAGTGGACCCGCTAACGTTACAATCGTTGACCACCTAAGGCCACGCGAAATTCACAACTTTTGTCATCTCAATGACTTTGGTAGTTACACGATAAATACTTTTTTTTTTAATTTTACGTTAAAATTAACTGTTTTGCTCATTATATTTGAAAGGAGTGGAATTTAATTTGCTTTTTCCATTGAACATCAATCGTATCGGAGTAAATTCGATAAAAGTGTGCAATGATGTGTCACAATAATTTGAAAAAAGAATTTTTAACATTTTTAATTACACGGAAATGAGATGAAAAAATAATTCAATGGAAAGTGAGTCAGGAATAACATTTTATTGTTAGGCAATTAAATTGGCAATAAATAGAGTACGGGCAACAACTGTATCATGCCAGGTCTACGATCCGCGTGAAACACCAGCATCGCGATCAACGCGCGCACACTCCCAACTACGATCCCTTCCGCGGGGAAGTCGAACCACCCTCCGCTCGTTGGTTCTCTTCTCTCCTATCTCCATCTCTTTCGGCGCACAAGAAGCTGGAGGTGAAGGCTGTACCAGAGTCGGATTTCTCTCTACGACGAGTTTAACGAGCGACGCGAAGGCCTCCACGCTCTCTGCTCTCCTCTCCGTTAGAATCTTCCGTGTTCCGTTTTCCTCTGTGATCGAGGGTGTGGTATTTAAAAAAATACAAATAAACAAATAACGACAAGAACCAATTGTATTTTCGATTTTTTTTCGTGATATCCGTTCTCGAATTTCTTCGAAGAAACATGAGAAAAGAAGAAAAAGAATCTGACGGTGAAAAAAATGATCTATAATCGTTGGATAAAAGAGCAGAAGACAAGAAGAAGTGTCAGTGCAAAAGCTCCGCAAAGATACCCTGAAGAATCGAGTAAACAAGTCGAGCTGGGGACGATCGCCGAGTTCCAAAAGTCCGGTCGTGTGACCGTGGTCATGAGAGGGTGGCGAGCTCGCGGAGCGCCATCAGGGAGAGAAAAAGAGAGCGAGAGTAACGAGCTTGGAGGGGTGAGGCGTTGAGGGTAGGCGGGATGCGAGAGAGAGAAACGTACGTTGTAAACGAGAGAGGGAAAACGCGGTGACGCTGTGCCCTCGTCGGGTGGGTGAAGGGGCGAGCGTCGAGGCGCGGGAGGGAGGCGGTAGTAAGGGGGATCGGAGGGGTGGGGAGTTGCGAGCGTCGTGATATCGTACGGGGGTAGGGCAACGCGGGTGACGGCGGAGAGGGCGCAGTGGCCCCGCGACCATCAAACCAACAACATCCCAGAGCTACGGCGCGCGACAACGTTCAACGTTGCCGAAGGATCGTCCTCGTACGAGACCGGCGGTGGCAGCGGCGGTGAAACCGGTGCGCGTGCCGCGCATGATCCGCGCGAGGACGAACGCCGACGCCCGGTTTTACCAACCCTCTCTCTTCGCTCTTCTCTTCTCTTCGCGTCGTCGTCGTCGTCGTCGTCGTCGTCATCGTCATCGTCGTCGCCACCGCTCGATCTCCTCGCACCCGGCGTCGTAGTCCTCGTCGTCTTCCAAATGAAAACCTCGACCGCGTCGTACCATCCAACATTTCGCGGATAGATCGCCGCGCAATCGGCACGATATCGCTACACGCGGATCACAACGTCCCTCGTGCTTTATCGTCTCACCGGATTTTTCATCTTCGAACAACGGACAATGATCCAGAAAACGGGAAGTTCTGACTATTTCTGCGGTTCGAGTTATCCTTTTTTTCTCCGGTGACTCCCCCACGCTCCGATGGACCATCGGCTCGACTATTCATCAAGGTAATAAAGAGCTTTGTAATTGTATTACGTTTTGTATGTATAGGATTAACCCTATGGAGCTTGGGGTATGATCAAACCCCACAATCGGTTACTCAACCATTAACAACAGACGTTTCAAATAATTCTAACTAACGAATAACTTCAAAAGTTATTTTCTTTTTATTTATAATATATTATGCAATGAGTTATAGTTAGAAAGGATAAGGAGAGTGAGGCAGGGTCGTACCAACCCCAGGATTTATTCTCGTTTCATCGAAATGAATAAACGCAAAAGAGAACAAAAATTGCGATAACGACGATTCGCTTAAACTAACGGGTGTCCCTAATCGTGAATACACCACGTCACACGTGAGTTTCGTGATAAATTTTTTCTTCAGCTTGAATATACCGCCGCTTTCGTTTTATTTTTTGTATTGGTCGTGGTGCACGCGACGACCGAATTAATCGACGCTCTCGAGGGAGCGAGGGGTGTCGACGCCCACGCGTATCACTTCGCAGAACCGGAAGTTATGGTTCTCCAGTCGATCGAATTGCGACGAATTTTTATTCACCACTTTTTTCTTTCTTCCTGATATCGACGCACGGCATAAATGGCAGATCTGTCTCTACCGGAGAATCAGAGAGCTCGACGTGTGTTATGTGTTACATCGTCAATAAAAAATAAAATAATATTAATAAATTAATTAATAAATAAACAATGAATTTTTTATAAAATAATGTTAAATCTCATTGAAAGATAATAAAATAAATTAATGATAAATAGTTACTTGTCATTTTTCTTTAATTTATAAATAATAAAATGATTTTTAAATCAATTTAATGTTTATTTCTCAATAAATTTCGAAGAAATAAATTAATTTTATACGTTGGAAACGTGGTCCACAGATAAATCTGCATTGATCTTCGGTGATGTTTAGTTTCCGGTGATCTGGTACCGCAAAATATCATTTTTTCGACACCGAGTAATTTAATTTTCATTCGTTGGTCCCGCTCACCGGTTACCGCTTAAGTACATTACACTGTGCACTGTTGTTTTATCAGTAGCTTAGGATCGCCATGGCTACGAGAGGCACGAATAAGCACTCGCGCACCGATTTCAGCCTCGATCAACGTGATTACGTCGATTTTAATACAACGGAGGAAAAAAAAAAGAAAAAAATGCAAGAAAGTTCGATTGTATTTGGCGTGAAATCTATGCGAATCGATAAATGGGACAAAGATCGTCGAAGAGATGATTGTCTATTTACACCTACAACGCGATTGATTCGTGCGTCTGACTCGTGGCAGGACTACGGGTGCTTATCATTGCGTCAATATGTAATCAGCTGATGCGTCATCACTGTTACGGCAACTGTGAAATACCGACCATGCAAGATACTTAATTTATACCGAGTAAACGAGTAGATGACAATTATTTCTCGTTAAAATTCAACCCTTTACTGTTCCCTGATAATTGTCCCTCTCGACTTTGAAGCTTTTTTTTGCTTTAACGAGCCGGGGTGGTTTATAAAGAAATCGTTTGCTTGTTCCAGATACCAGTTAGAACGAGGCCGGTGGATTGCTGTTACAATTACTGCGGTTCGACGTCCTGACAGTGTATTCAGGGTGTACCAGGGAGCGAGAGATCATGAATGAAGGAGGGTCCCTCAAAGGATCGATTCTCGCGCGAAAGGGGAAGAAAAGGGTGAGAGAGAGAGAGAGAGAGAGAGCGAGAGAGGAGAGAGGGGGGGGGTGCGTTTGCTTTGCTTGCTTGGCTGTCGGCGTTGCTATTCGTGACGTCTACACCCGCACTTACGGCACGTGAGTGCACGTGGTCCTCGTGATTACGTCACGAGATACGGCGACCTCCTCAGGTTAAACCAGGATAACAATTGATTCGCGATGTCGTATTCCGCGAAAATAGCTTCATCGATGAGAGTGTCCTATCTCTCGTTCACCGATTGGCCCTCTCGTTGAATCAAGAATTTCCTGCTGATGCTTGAGGTAAATCCATCTCGCGTCGCTTTGTACCCATCATGGATATGTGTTTTTACTCAGAGAATTAACGCAAAAACTTCAAAATATTTGTAATGTTCGGCAAATATTTTCTTATTCCAAGATTTTTAATATAATTTATTTTGTCTATTCAACAAAACAGAAATTGTTTCAAACGATAAATTAATTTTTTTCTATGTGTTTGCAATAAATTGAAAAGTTATTCGATTTTAATAATAACTTCGTTCGATTACGAGCTATTAAAATATTATTATTAAAATATTTGAAATATAAAAATAAATGACAACATCGATATATTAATTTATCAATAAAACTTTATAAATAATTAAATATCATTATTAACATCATAATATTTTTACAATGATTATTCAATTCGATGACTTGGCAATTTTCTTTCGATTTCTCAAAGCGTTTATTTAGCTTCGTACTGCCACGCCCGATTACACGCGTCATCCATTATTCCATCATATTCGGTTCTTCGCAATCGTCGTTATCGTCGTTGTCGTCGTTGTCGTCATTGTCGTCGTTGTCCTGCGCAAACATAATTTAGCGCCATCTCATCGAGCGTGCAGATGTCATCTCGGAGATTTAAATAAATTCACATTAAATTCCTGGTTCTCCGAATGGACCATTTGGCGAATATGGCTTTATAGGGTTCAGTGTGTATGTTAGGACTGTCCTCTTAGGGATGGATGGTACATTTAAAAGCCCAGTCGACGAACTCTGAGGGAGGCGTAACCCTGACCCACAGTTCGGATAAACTACGAGGCCAACAGACCCTGCACAAACTAGGAAATGTTCTATTGTGTTGAATTCACTACATAATACTACAGTCATCTTTCTCTCTGTCTCTCTCTCTCTCTCTCTCTCTCTCTCTCTCTCTCTCTCTCTCTCTCTCTCTCTCTCTCTCTCTCTCTCTCTCTCTCTCTCTCTCTCTCTCTCTCTCTCTCTCTCTCTCTCTCTCTCTCTCTATATATATATATATATATATATATCTCGTTGCTGTGGCTTTATGTCGTACGCATGGATATGAATTAGCCTCAACTCTCCTTTATCTCACTTTTTCGTATACGCAGGGTGAGCAAGAGTAACTTTTGGTTATATTTTTTAGTGTGCTTAGGAACACAAGCTACCCTCAGATCCTGGGACCCTTCTTATTCTCAGTTCCGCATGGAAGTGGGGCGAGTTTTTGGCTGCACGGTTCATTGCCCCTCCTCCCTCTCTTTTGTTCTCTTTCTCGCTCATTCATCAACACTCTCTATTGACGTGTGATACTGGCAGCCAGTAAAATTGAATGAAAAATAATAACTTTAAAAGCCATCTCTCAAAGTTCCACGAATTAATTTTTGTCTACGAATTTCATTAGAAATTTAATAATTGCGTATACATCTATATCGTTCTATGAATTAATTGAAACAAAAAAAATAACAAAATCTGTTAGATTTTTATCAGCGAAGAAAAATCTTAGCAGCGTTCATTGCGTGGAATATTTTTTCGTTAACAAAAAATTCGACAATTTCTCTCAACCGATTGACAAAATGATTTACTCTCGATTCTCTGTAAAATGCAAAATATTTTTAAGTTACTTTACGAGAGAAACAAAGTAGACGCGGAAAAAAATATTATTTCTAATTGTGAACAATATGGTTCACAAATATCGACGAATGAAATAGCGTCAGAGATATTGAACATTTTTGAATAATCGATTCGTTCTTTTGGAATAATATCTCCCTTCGATATTTCGGTTAAAATTTTTTGACACGACAGTCTGACTACTTTGATATCTTATACCTGAAAAAAAATGAATAACGAATATTCTTCTCTCTCCAATTTATGTTTCACTCCGTTCTCTCTCTCTCTCTCTCTCTCTCTCTCTCTCTCTCTCTCTCTCTCTCTCTCTCTCACTCTCTCTCTTGCCGATCACTCATCACGACTCTCTCGATTATGCGAATAGCTACAGACAATAGTCGAGTTCGTCGTTCCGTCAGCACCTCCCCCCGCCCCGCCCCTCTGGGTTCCAAAGCAAATGGCAGATATAGTTCGATCACTTTCAGCTCCAGACAGACCGGCTACGATAGGATACGTGGAATAGCCCTCGTTCGTCGATCATCGGGGGACTGAATTCACCCCTGTGCGTGAAATAAGCAATAAGTTACGTCTACAGGGCATGCCATACAGACGAGACCAGAGAGAGAGAGAGAGAGAGAGAGAGAGAGAGAGAGAGAGAGAGAGAGAGAGAGAGAAGAGAAAGATAGAGGGAGAGCGTGTAGGAGACAGAGAAACCCTCGACGGGGTAACTGTCGAGCTTTCGGTCCATGGTCGCACAGTGACGTTCGCTTTCAGCATCATCGGCAGACGGTTCGGACGTGTGGTGCATTGTATCGCTTCCCGATCCATCGAGATCAATTCGTCCTTCTCCTACCCCTATCCCATCGAGAGTGGACCGTGTGCCGGTTCACACCCCCCTGCGTCATTAGGTTTAAAAACCAACGAAATCCTTCGGGTGGGGTGCATCCTGATCCTCGTCGTGTCTAGGTGGCAGCGTGTTCGATCGTACGATTCTAAGATCCTCGTCTGTACAGTCAATCGTCAGTCGTCAGTCGTCAGTGCGATCGTGATGTTTAGTGGTCCCTGACTGACCGTGGTACAGTTCCGAGCGTCATTGCTTTTACTCTTCATTCTCTCTGTCACAGCTGATTCAGAGTAACCTCGGACGATGGAGTTTGTTAAAGCTGTTCGTCGAGTGTCCACAGTGCACCGGTACTAATAGACAACGTGACGTATCCGGGACAAGTTGGATTCGAGCCAGGAAGAGGAGTCATCGTGAAACTATTTCAACTACCAAAAACAAGATAAAGAAGAAGACGAATAATAAGAAGAAATAAATAATGAAGATATATACCGACACGTGAGTCTGTGCTCCTTGCGTTCACAGCGGGCTTCCATGTGCCAACTTTTCAAAATTCATAAGGCACGCGGTGAATGCTAAGAGCGGACAAATATCAACATCATCAATGTCGGAACTTTTCCGACTCTTGTGCATCGGTATATTATCGTCGACATTTTTCAAATACTTTAGTACGATAAAAAATTAAAGAAAATTTATTAATCCCGTTACAAGAAATTTAAGTTAAATCTTTAATTTTCAATGTCATTCAATTAGCTACATTGATATCACAAATTATATTTGTTGTTACAAATTTTTTAAATTCATTAAAACATTTTGTCAAATTGACTTAATCTTTTATTTCAATTATTATATTATTATCATATTAATTAAATTATTATTATTATATGATAATAACAAATTTTATATCTATATCAGTAGTGCTTCGTTATATTTTTGTGAATATATCATGATAGACTATCACTCTTAATATCTATTACTTTCTGTAATTGACAGTCATTCAACCGTATTGACAGAGTGATTACGAGTAAACGATTACTATGAAAGATTTTATGGAAATATCCTTTCAGATTATCTGCTCGAATGTAGAATATTGTATTTTAATATATTTTCTTATTTATTCTCATAAATATTTACTACAATCGTTGAAAAAAAGAAAGAAAATGAAAGTACAAATAAAATGTGTGTTCCCTATGGCATTTTTATAAATTGATATTTCCTTAATCCTTCGACGAGCTTCGAAAATTTTCTGCGCTGTATATGTGGAATATATAAAGTACAAAAAAAAAAATTGTTTTTGTAAAATTGTGCGTAATTCAACAAGAAGAATTACAACAATTATTTAACCAGGAGTTGACCTTACGATACATTTGTAAATTTTACATGAATATTAAAATATTATTTCGATGACCAGACGTTTTGTAATAAATACGAAAGTAGAAAAAATATTTTATTTAAACGATTGAAAAAATAAATAAACGAACACAGGATTTGTTTATTTGATGAAATAATTTATGACACTTTAGCGAAGATAGAAAAAATGTATTTTTATCTATCCGAGATTATTTGAAATTGTATGAAAGACGCAATGAAACGGAGAACTTTGATATCGATTAGAAGAGTCGCTGTATCGATAATCATGTCGTATTACCAATTATTATTCCTGTATAATAGAGAGTGGGGAATTATATTCCGGTTGCATACGTAAAGCCAGGGTGGGTTGTTGGTGGTTGTATCGACCGCGAAACGTCCCGAACACGTATAGTGGAAACGAATACAGAGAGAAGAGATGGAGCGAGAAATCGCAGCTGGGGGAAGCTCGAAAGTTTAAGGGTGGATGCTCGTTGCCCGGCAACCTCACCCTTCGTGGCTCATACAGCATCCGAGTCACGGTCTGGCTCGTACGCCCTTGACGCGGCAAAACCACCCCCGCGAAAACACGAACCGTATTTCGCTGATGCTTCGGCTTTGCATCGTCGATCCACGTTTATGGTCGTTCTATATAGCGTACGACGATATTGAAATTTTTCTTTATGCGAGATGGTAAACATTCGTGTGTTTTGTTAATTAACTTATTAAATGATGTACGAACCTTGATGTCCTGAACAATTAAATTTTCTCGTACATGAAAGAAATAATTTTTCCGAATATTTTAAGCACAAGTAATTTAATTTGTTGTACACTTTAAAGCGTAAATAATGAATAAACAAAATGATTTTACTTTGTTTAATATTGAAAAGAACGTTTGATTATAATTATTTATTTTATAAAGAAAATTATTTTTTTACTTTTGTTGGAATGAAAAGCGTGTGAAATTAGTTATTCGAGGTTTCAATGTCGTGTACGTCTTTAATTATAGCGCAGATTATAGTTTTGTAATTCTTGCTTCGGCGTAATTAAGCAATCTTACTCTACGATCAATTTGAATAATAACAAAGATGTCGTTAAATATTATAAAATTGCATTTTGTTTGCTTATTCGTTAAGAGAAACATAAGGTTACACTAAAAAGTTCGATTTTTCGTAAATGTAAGCAGTAATTATGTCGTTTCAGGATATTTGGGCAGAATATTTGTACACATAACGAAGATAATCGATAAACAAAACGTTTTTACTTTGTTTAATATTGAAAAGAACGTTTGATTATAATTATTTATTTTATAAAGAAAATTATATTTTTACTTTTGTTGGAATGAAAAGCGTGTGAAATTAGTTATTCGAGGTTTCAATGTCGTGTACGTCCTTAATTATAGCGCAGACTATAGTTTTGTAATTCTTCCTTCGTCGTAATTAAGCAATCTTACTCTACGATCAATTTGAATAATAACAAAGATGTCGTTAAATGTTATAAAAGTGCATTTTGTTTGCTTATTCTCTTAAGAAACATAACGTTATACTAAAAAGTTCGATTTTTCGTAAGTGTAATTAGTAATTATATCGTTTCAGTATATTTGGGCCAATGTTGTGAGAGAAAAACGGAAGAAAATCTGCGTTAAATGCGCGTTGGTCAATCTGCGAGAAAGAAGCGTCCGCAGCGCGAGTGAGTTAAAAGAAAGATCGCTGTTGAAAATATTTCGTTTGCTTGACGAATCTCAAAGATTGATCGATCATTGTCGGTCAGTCATTGTCAAATTTGGACTAACGCTATATCAAAGTATCTCTTTGACTCTGTTATTTTTACCTTTGTTGCAGATTAATTAATTAATCCTTTTGTACGCGGTATATTTTTTCACGATTTCTTTAGAAGTTAAAAATCGTCAGGTCTGGTTGCCTCATTAATTCTTAATGAATGAGTGAGGCAATCAGAGTTGACAAAAATAATTAATGATTTGATTGTTAGAGATCTTTCTGAGATCGATAACACAGGGATCTAAGGTGGCGCTGACTCTAACCGGGTTGCGAACTACCAGAAATTTTCCATCAAAAAATTTGGTCAAATCAATTGTCGCTTAGATTTATCACTCTGTTATTTTTATATTTGATTCGAAGAAAAACTGACAAAGAAAATGGCTACATTTCATTGTAAATGATCAGTTTCCCGAACATCCACGTAAAGCATCGTAACTTTAAGCACAATTGAATAAAAAGTGACTTTGGTACAATATCCTTAAGAGTATTTCAACGACTGATAAGGCAAAACAAATAAATAATTACAAATACATTAAAAACATATAAAATAAAAAAAAAAGTTTAATTTTATTATAATCTTCTTTTACTTTAGACACAAAATCATATTTCACAAAGTATTTTTATCATGATTAATCGCTTTTATTAAATTATGGAAGATTCAAAGATGATGATTTCCATCAATCGAGGCCAATATGTACTATTGCTGTCACCTGCTTTTATTTCTATAAGCAACTTAAGCTTCGTCCTTGATTAATCGGTACATAACGTAATACTAAAAATTAAGCGTATTTTAACCACTGACAAGATAACGTTTATATAGTTACAGCGTCAATCTTCTGCCAGTAGAATGGACATTTATTTGCGAAATACATTTCAGGTTGCGAGATACGTGATCGGGAAGCGCGGGAAAGAGACGCTTAATTCAAATTTTCCATTTGCGAATCATTATAAATATCATTTAAATTGAAATTGATAAAGACACCAGATTCAACACCCAGAATTCTAAGCTTGTTATCAATTACGACATAATACAGTGTTATCGATATTGCGAAAAGTATTTTGACGATAATCAATCACTTTTATTGACTTATGAAAGACTCAAAGATGATGATTCCCTTCGACGAAGGCCAATATGTACTATTGCTGTCATTTGACCTGTTTATATTTCTATAAACAACTTAAACTTCCTTCTTCATTAATCGTTAAATAATTTAATACTAAAATTGTGTTTTAACTACTGATAAGATAAAATAATGAATAATTAAAATACATTGAAATAAGTTAATACTGAAAAATTATTTCTGTGAGAGTTATGTTCAATGTCAATGATTGCCAATATGTTTCTGCCAATTGGTCTCTTTTTATTTCATAACTAAGTTAAACTATGATAAACGAAAAGAATAAACTTGTTATAAATGAATCGATAAAATATAAAATAACTCAGAGAGACAGACAACTTATGTGTGATCCAGGAACTCAATTATCAAAGCTTCCATTACTCTTTCCACTCTCGAATCACCGGGGTATAAACTAACGCACGAGGGTAATTTCTCTGATAGCAACAGCGCGATTGATCATGCAACGAGGGATGCGAGTCACGTTCTACAAAATCTCTCACATTTCTTTTCTAATAGCACATAGAAGTATTCTGTATAGCACAATGTTATGCGAGTTACTTTAATGTCATGCGGAACAGCATCCTCCCGGAACGAATGGTAATCGCATAATCTCATACGTCACTGGCCATACGGACTCTTATCTTATTCCAACGTCCCTTGACGCCCCAGCATCCCTGAGTTGAGATGAATTCGACAATTTCGAGAAGAAATTCACGAGGAATCTCATCATTTCTAGAATTACTTTGGCAAACCATCGAAAGAGTAATTGTGATAGCGCAGTGGTAAACCGAATGATACGTTATCAAAAATTTATTTGTACAATCTATTTACCAACTATGAGTACAGTAGCCGCTCTGTATAAGTCACGTGGTACTTTAAGTATGAATGTAGCTGTTTACTTAATTTTTTATACGACAGTGACATTAATGAAAATAAATTTGAATCACCGAGTGTCTACGAACGTTTGTTAAAATACGAAAAATAAAAGTATTTATAGATAATTTTCGTAAAAACGCAATTACTCGTCCCTAAAAAGTGAAGACTTTCCAGATAGGCTACTGTAATGAGATATCATCTGTAGTATAGCACGTGCTATTAACATACAAAACCGTTGATACCAAATTATTTGCAAATAGGTTCACTCGTTTATTAAAGTTTTTCAATAGGTTAATTATGCTTTAGTTTTTCCATAAAAAATATATATTTAACAAACATACGGAGAATGCAATATGCAAATGAGAATAAAATATTAATTGTCGAACAGTTATAGTAATTTCTACACAGTCACAACAACATTTTTGACTAATTTTTTTATAATTCACGTACCAACTGAGTTTTTTTTTTTGGATAATTTTTCTCAATGAATCTATCCGAAATGAAATTAGATTCTTCTGGTACGAGATTAAATGTTAAATTTTTTCATTTATGGGACTAACGACAATAATTCTTCTAATGAAAGCACCAGGGAAGTATTAAACGATGAACATCGTGAATTTTTATCGTGCTCGGTCCTTTTAACTATCGAGTGTCAATATTTAATTAAATAGATGCGATGTGAGCTAAAAAAATGGTTCGAAGGTTACTTTGAAAGGAGAAAACGTCAAGAGTCACCGGAAGTGGTTGAAGTAGTAGAAACGAGAATACAGCGGAGATACCAAAGAACGTGGTGAGTAACGTGACCTCGGTAAACTCGGAGGATGACGGAAAGAGACAATTTCCATTCGAGCATCAAAGAGTATCGTCCCCTTGGACACGCCCAGGCTCAAAGTTCCCCAGACATTGTCAAAGTCTCGTATAGCACATCGGTGATGGTTGATACACGTGTTTCGTATTCTCGTGCAACTTTCGTTCTGCTTCCGTCGATCAGACAGTATTACTATATAGTAAATGAAAGAGAGAGAGAGAGAGAGAGAGAGAGAGAGACTTGGAATCGGATGATCTTATAGTGAAATTTCGGAAGAGTCGAGAAAGGAGGAATCAGGAATAGAAATGAAGTTGTGTCTATATGTATACACTGTTACCGTAGTTACGACGAAGGATGCTCTTCGAGGACCTGAGAAATATTGTCGCGAGCGGAATTTGACGCGGGCCACGCCCCAATCCCGGAGACTACCTCAGAGACGGAAGCTCCGCAGCATCCTGGGGAAGGTCCCTCGTTCCCTTTACGGCCTTATACCGATACGAACCTAAATACACACACCTTCGGACAGTAAAGCTTCTCTATGGTGCATTCACAGGATGTAGTTCGTCTGCATGAATTACGCAAATTATCGTCGAAATTGAGAGAGAATGCTGTAAAGGGATGAATTTTCCAGGGTTCTTCTGAAGACAGGCAGCAAGAGTGTGAGAGCGAGAAGACAAGAGAGAGAGAGAGGGGGGGGGGGAGAGAAAGAGAGAGAGAGAGAGGCGAGCTGTTGCTATAATATCAAATCACACGTGTATGCACGTAGTACACACAGAAGGGGATATTACGAGAGTATGAGAGATTTTAGCGAGAGAGACAGCATCCCTTACTCGGCTAAGCTTCATAAGGGATAAAGTGTCCGTGAGACAGAGACTGTGTCGGAGAACGCTCCGGAGAGAGACGAAAGAGACGAGAGACGAAGGGAGATTCGTTGGAAACTTGCGCGAAGGGATGCAAGGAGAGGACGCGGAGAAAGCCGAGATACGCGAGGGGTACAAATCAATACAAGGTCGCTAGGCAACGAGCCTCCGGCGATCTCGGTCCGAATAGACAGGGTGCCGCCACCAGGCTGAAGTCACCCCTTCGCCCTCTCCACGCGCTTCAGCCTCTTTCCGTAGCCATCGCCATTCCCGCACCGTCACGATCATCGTCCTCCCTTGTTTGATCTATCTTTCTTTCTCTGTCAGCTGTACAGAGGACTTCTCTTCTCTTCTCCTCCTGGCCGTCGTCTTTGTCGTAGAATGATCGGGAGAAACCTCTGCTGGCTCGAATGCACTCGGAGCCTCGATGAATCCGCTTCTCTCACACTCTATCTTTCGCTCTTTTTGCAATACGCAGCAAATGCTACTGCACATATACCGCGTGTACATCTTCGTTTCGTATATCGAACAGCCGTGGAAATAGTATCAGCAGGTGGTACATGCATGTAGCTTCCGGAAATCTCAATCAACGTTCCATATAACCCGTCAAATGCAGTACCAGCAACTTCAAACTATACCGACAGGAGAAACAAGGAAAGCTTGGAGCAGAGACGGAGCATTGGTTACCAATGCTATAGGTAGATACGCGAGTAATAATTAAGAGCGGATATCACGTATCTTGCTCTTTTTTGTAAACCTCATTTGTACGATATTCAAATTATTCTTAGCTTGTAAGAAGAATTTTTTTTTTTTAATTATTGTTTATTGAGACAATTGACACAGCATCGCGACACCTCGCATTATCCAATGCTGAGGTGGTTGACTCGTTGGCAGCCACATTGCGATTACAAAGTTCGTCGAGTGACCCGTTGTCGAGAGAGTACCACGTCTCTCGGCGGTCTTGTACACGGGACATGTGTACGTGGACTTGGCTACGACCTGTTCCTTCGTTATAGGCACCAGCCACAGCTGAAATATCGACAAAAGCGACGGATAATTATTTTATCCTCGAGATAATTAATCAAAGGGACTCACGTAGGGCACCGCTTCGAATAGAACCTTTGGCAGAGATTCATCCAACGTCATGGTATTCATATTGAATCGTGCGCCGTCCAGAAAGAGACCGTATACGTAAATTCCATCTGCCGGAGGCTTGGAAAATTCAGTTTCTTTGAGAGGTACAAAATCGTAGATCAAGAGATCAATGGGGATCGAGTACTTTCTCGCGTAATTCTGTCGTGCACCGGTCAAGAATGCTTGGGTGAAGTAAAAGCCCGATAGCCAGAAAGTCGTTGGAGGACCTTCGTTGAACCAAACCTGAGAGAAAGAACAAAGAATTTAAAAGAAGAAATCTACATTTTCACAGTGGTATGATATTTTAATATTTACCTCGAGGAACTTGAGTCTCCTTAAAAAATCTTGTATGTAACTACCCAACGGTTTCAACGAGGGATAAGAATTGGCTTTCCACGTTGAAGGCATTTTTCCTGTGATAATAGAAGTGTAAACCTCCTCGAGGATCGAATCCATGATAACGAATCCTTTTATCGCTCTCTGCACGTTAACCAGACTATTTCTGACAGTCTGTAGAAGTTTATTGAATCTCCCCATCTCCTGTACGAGAACGGTGTTCATGCTCTGCTCATAGGCGGTTGGATATCTCTCGAGGGCGTTAACGAGATCGTAGTCCTTCGGTAATTTCGAGAGTATATCGGCGGCAACGTCGTAGACAGTCTCATCAGGAGTCTTTACACCTTCAGCGTCGCTTGACCCAGTGTCCTGACGAACGAGTCAAAGAGTAGAATGAGAAAAAATATTGACACAAGAATTTAACGAGGCTGCTACCTCGGCACACCTTATCATACGCTCCTACCTTTTTCCACAAGCTCTTCCGGTGTGCAAGCACCATTGAAGAACAAAGTATAATATAAAAGTTTGGGGTACGTGGGGGGGTTAAAGCGTCGTTAAAGTTAAGATTTTATGACTCTGTAGAGCTTACCGTACGTTCCTGAGAGTAGAGGGCGTAAAACGTAATACATCAACGCCCTACAGTTTAACTATATCGATTACGCTGTATCTCTCTTAAGAAAAAGGATTTTTTTACCTGCGTCAATAAGATAGAAGACAACATCAGCAATGTTTCCTGCTGATCTTTTATTATATCAGCGTTATCGTTCAACCCGAAGACACTGGGGCCTGTTGTCATCGGTAGATTTCTGACAAACTCGAGAAACTCGTTGTAGTCTGATACTTTGGGAACGTAATAATGACCCGAAGGATCGAAAAGATAATTCGGATTCTCAACCACTGGCTCGCTATAGAATTTTCCGAGAATCGTGTTGAGTGTTCTACGATCCCATTCGTCGGTGACTCGACCACCGTAATTACATTCGCCTGAACGATTTATTTGTTAACATTGGAATCTATATAACGAAAATATTAATATCGAGAGAGCGACGAACCTGTGAGATATTTAAGAGCCTCGTATTGTACATCGTCGTACTGATCCAAAAATATTTTTAGTTGCAGTACACTGATTCGAAGATCGGTTTCGTTGAATTCGTAAGGATTGTTCCAACCGATAGCACCGAATTTACGTCGCTCCTGTACGATTGCGTGGAAGAAACAGAGCGAGAAAAGCATCTTTTTGAAGGAACCCTTTTGCTTCGATGTGTCGAAGAATTCGGGGTCACAGATTGGATCCTTAAAGCCGAAGAGTCGAAAGGTGTTTGTGAGATGATAAAAAGCAGTTGAGTAGCATTGCGTAGTTCATGTAAAAGAGTTCAGTAGCATTTTACCTGTAAGTATGATCTCGTGATATTAGATCTGAGCCCTTTAGGTGGTTCATTGGTCATCTTAACTCCGTTTTGTAGAACGCTCACGGGGAAATGTTCGGCAGGATAGCTCGTCAACCACAGACGAAAATCCGGATGAACCGTTTCTGTTGTAAAACCTTCGCATATCTGACAAAATAAATAAATATTTAACGCTAATCAAGGAAGCATCGTCGATAACGAATCAATGAAATAAGAATTAAAAAGATATTATTATTTAGCTAAATATAATATAATTTGTTTTAAATTATTCTAAGCTGTGGTTTTTGGAAAAATGTGAGGAAAGTTGTGTAGTTTTACGTGAAATGATATGGAAACCGATCAACAATAATCTATTTTGTTCAATCTGAATAAAAGAAAAATATATCCATGAAATGAATGCTCGAAGACGAATTATTTTCAAACGTTTGATGATTAGTCATGGTATGGTTTTTTAAGTTAGCCGAATAAACGATAGACTTTTAGCGTCTTCGATCTCTTTCTAGCTCACTCGCTTGGCTCGAATTTCTCTGTCGATCGGTAACTAACGTATTCACCAAAGTTCCGGTCACGTTCGTCCGTCGTAATTCTGGTAAAGATGTCCTTCAATCAGCAATTTGAATATCGAATATGTTTTTACGAGAAGAAAAAAAATATAATTTTTTAAATTTTAGTTCTTATTTCATAATTTATTGTGGATTCCCTTCGATAGAATTCGTTGAAAACCTTCTCTAGAGTGCCCATCCAGCTCTTGGCGAGGTGACAATTTTGTAGGACGACCCAGGTGCCGTTCTTCACGCCCTCGTCAATGAGATTCACAGCTATAGGCCCTTGACCCTGACCCAGTGATAATGAGAACAATCGGTTTGTACCGAAGCCTTGATCATCCGCAAATTTCAAGAGAACAGCTGTGGGATCGGCTCCCGGTGTTAAAACGAAGATTAAAGGGATGCAGCAGAAGGAGTCTGCGTAGGAAGAGACGAGATCGAACGGCGGGGGCTCGATGTATTGTTTTCCCAGCTCAACTTAATGAAAATTCAATTTTCTCAACAAAACTCTAGACGCAACATCAACTTCTTCTCTCGTATTGCTTCACGTACCTTCAACGAATAGCTGAACCGAAGGGACAACTTTGTCGGGCCTGAGGCAACGGAGAACGAGTATCTTTTCAAACAGACTGAGCTTATCGAAAGGACCCGGAAAGGTCAAAGATTGTGGTTCTTTGTGATCGAATACATGCTTCCAGAGAGTTATGCTGTTCTCCAAGGATTCTTTGATACCCTGAAAGGAAGAAGGAAAGTTTGATACACGACAAGAATAACCGGAGGTCATAATATTTTTTAAAATATTCAATCGATCTTCTCTCCCTCACTGCGAAACCAGGAAGATCCTCCATGCGACAAAATTCATCCCAGGACTTCAATGGTAGCCAATCCGTGGGATTTGGATGTGGATTTTCTAGTCCTACACCACCGGTTAACAAAAACATCCAATGAGTCATAGAAATTTTTCCCTGTTTGTTCAACAGGTTCACCGTAAGAATCAGAGAAAACAAGAGTTTGTCCTTCTCGAAGAGTGAACGACAGATATTGACGTAGAGGGAGTAGGTGAAGAATTTTGTGAGATCCTTGAGGCGTTGCTGTACATCTTCGACCGGTGCTGTATTGTCTATCGTACTTTTGAATAAATTCACGAACCACGCCAACGAGTATTGGTACATGGGATCGATATTCGCGAGCACAGCTGTGACAATAGAAGGAAGAAAATGTCGATTTTTCAATATTCCGTTCCAAACTGTATTATTAAATTGTTTTTATTCAATTTTCAGATTTAAAAAAATATATTTTACCGATAGTGAAGAATAAAACGGTGCTGTAAACCGCAATGGGAGTGTATTGCAATCTCGCAGCGTCGATAGACTTCTCTGTTACTTCAGCGACTGTCTGTTTAGCTTGAATCTCGTTCGACAATACTTTCGAAGAACTTAGCACGGCTATCGCTGTCTCGTCCTCCAGGATATTCTCGTCAGACTCGGATAGTACTTCGAGAATTTTGTCTTCGATCTCTTTCAACATTCTAGAAGAATAAAGATGAGTTCCATTGGCGCACTTGACGCATTGCTTAAAACGTTGATAATCATTTCAGAGATATAATAGAAAAAATCTTTGTTTCAGTTAATCGAATAGAAATTTAATAAAAATATCTGGTCACTGAAAACAAACAAATAGTTTGAATCTAATAGAAAATATTTTAATAGCGTTAATAAACATTTAGTTGATTAAATAAAAAATATTTTTTTTTACTTCGGTCTACGATATTTGATATTTTGTGGAGAAAATCATACTTTTTATTCGCCGCTCCCTGTACGATCAATTGATTTTTTTCTGCCTCTAGATCGGGTCTCTCCTTTGCTACGACTATGCCGAGAAGTTGATCTTCCAGACCCACTGGAGTTATCATAAAATTAAGCAGCGTAACTTTAACAGCAATTTCGGGTAGATAATGAGGATTTCGAAGTTTCGTCGTGATGTAAAATCTGCGGAAAATGATATATTGAAAAAAATTGTTCTGCAACGGATCAATAGATGGAGGAAAATGATAATTAACCTAAAGTTGTCACTGTATTCTACAATGGAATCCCCGAGTTTGATGCACCAAGAACCACCGGATTTGAATGTCTGTTTAAGCAGCAAAGGCTCCAAAGCAGCGTCAAGATCTTCTCCGATATTTTCCAAAAGAACCGGTTGACCGAATTGTATCGCGTTCTCCAAAATCCTCATATAATCATTCTGTGCAAGTCTGATTACGTGAATATTAGCAGTTTTTTCCATATTCTTGACCCATTTATTAGCCTGACCCTGTGGATCGATCATGAGTGGCCATCTTCGAGATTTTACGACGACGATAGCATTGTCAACGGAGAAAAGATCACTGGGCAAGCCTGCAATGTTCCAAGAACGAATTAGAACCGGATCTCCTAAAACTTGATTCAATTGAAAATCCTGAGTGCAGACAACGCGAAGATCAGTACAAATTTTGAGCCAATTCTCAAGCTGTTGCTGACGATATTGCGTGGTAAAAACACCGAGGTAGGCGACGAAACCCGAGCCAATGAGTATGTCACCGGTGAGCTTGAAATAACGTTCTCCGAGCATCTTGGCGGTATCTGACCACCTGTTGTACTCGCCACCTAGGCCACCAATGAGCTCTTCCGCTCGGAGTAGCTTTTGCTCGCAATAGCCGACTTCGTCGGTCATCGCTTGATAATCGGCCTTTCTCTGAGCCAAAAGATCTTCCAGTCGCTGAACTCGCTGCTGGACTTCTCGCAATTGTCCTCTTTTTATCTCCAAAGCTGACATCGCATCGTTATATTTGGCTTCCGCTTTGGCAAGAGCTATCTTCTTCGGTGCTACGACTTTGGAGACAACCTCGTATTCCGTAAGAGCGATTACCCATTTGCAGAGACCCTCGCAGGCTGTCGAAGCGTTTCTGATTTTGTCGGGGTCAAAATTTGGATTGGTTAGAATCGTCGTGCGAATTTTTGTCATTATTCTTTCGGGTATGTTATCCTTGTCGAATTGCAAGAGTCCTTCGAGGAACTTCATGTCGCCGAGAAGTCGTAAGGATGCCTTCCAGTAGTCGTCCACTATTTTTCCTCCTTCGCTCTGTATCCTATCGGGTTTTACGTCCTGAAACGAAGGCGAACGATCAATCCAGAGTCATTTCTTCATTTTTATTCTTACCTTTAGTATGCAGACTGCTTCCATAACTAATTTGACAACTGCCGGAGGGTTTTTCATTGTTTTGACAATCTGAATGTCCTGGGTGGTCAGTGTGTTCAATGCAGCATTGGCAGCATTGAGAATTGGCATAACCAGCTCCAGATCCGCGTTGCATTCAACGCGAATATCTTCAGCTGCTCCAGCTACCACCTAATCATTTATTTTCAAAAATTATTTCTTACTTTTTATTACGAAAATTATTTTTAATTGACTTGTTTTTAATAAAAGTTTTCAACGATTTCATTACAAGAGCAGCTTCTTCGTCTTTCTTGACGATTTGTTCGATCGCAGAAGCTTCTGCGGTTTCAGTTTCGACACTCTCGAGCATTCTCTCAACATCTTTCGCAGCCACAATCAATTTTGGCTGCAGAGCTACGAGCATTTCCTGCATTTTAGCTACTTGCTTGTGCGTGGAATCAAGTTTTCCCAAGCCAGCCTCGTATCTTCTCTTTCCTTCGATAACCTCCGATCGTTTTTTCGCCAAAAGATCCTTAAAAGTATTTATTAGCTCCAGATAGGACGTTGGAGTAACGTAATTGTATCTAAAATAATATTTTTTCAGAGTTAAATAAAATAATTTACTCCTTTTTCATGACGAATGACGCACCTTTTGACTTGAAGCAAGAATTCTTTTGACAATTCCTGCGTGGAAGTATGAAAATATTGACACATTTCGATGCAGGCCTCTCGTTCATCATTCGGCAGTTGAATTTCCCCAAGAAATTTGGTAGCAACCGCGAGAAGAGCATCTTCGGGCCACGGTTGAAGCCAGTCGATTGTGCAACAATTAACAAGTGCAGGAAACTTTCTTATTCGAGTTCTGAAGCTGTCACCTATAGGTGACATGGCAACGACGATATGCAACTGCTCTCGAACTACCTGAACGAAGAAATTAAAAAGAGCTATGGGACTTCCATCAGTTTGCATGGATTTGTCCCTCTGTCGGTCGATCTGTCGCATTTTTTCGCAAATCTCGGATTTCTCATCGGAGGCAAATAAATTAGGAACTTCTCCAGCGTTCATCAGATTGCTGATATCCTCGAGAAATGATTCTTCTTTTATCTGCATGTCGGTAAAGAGAAAACTCGTGTGAAGGTCAGTGGCAGCACTTTTCTTCAGAATGATCTTCATATCTTCGTGCCATTCGTAGACTCCGTATTGTTTCGAAATTTCAACCTGGAATATCTCGTAATCGGAGATGTGAGAAGCTAATCGTGTCAACGATTGACGTCCCGATCCACCGACTCCTACGAGAAGAGCGTGGCTTCGTGGTTGCATCATTATCCGACAAATTTTTGAAAGATGTTCAACAGCGAATCTGAATAGCACGAGATTCATAGGTTTCTTCGAGATGGAATTGTACTCATTGAGATAATCTTGAACAACCAACGCTAATTTATCCAGACTCGCGACTTCCTTGTAACGTTTTATTTCTTCCAGAGGATACTGAAAGTCACAGTAAACGAGATTTCGAAGCTGCGTCTCAGTAATATGAGATCCCGGTTGCTCTGCGAAGTCACCGAACATCTCGTCCATGTCTTCTTCCATACGATCGTAAAGTGTCTTTCTGATTTGTTCTACAAGCCAGGCAGTGTCCCCCTCATCGACCAATCGGTCACCGTACACACGTAAGACCTCATGGACCCACAAACGCTTCATACTGACCTAAATATAATTGTAATGATTACCTTGAAAACATTTCTGGACAATGTGAAACGATTCTAGTAAAATCTAATTAGAATTGAGGAAAGAAATAATAATTCGTGGAATCTGATAATTTAGAATTCTTAATAGAATTTTAACAAAGTTAAGTTTATCCTCTGGGAAATGCTACTTTCTCCTTTATTGTTCTCTGAATAAAGTGAGGAAGAATTACTGCGACTAATTGAAAAAGTTTAAAACGGATTCATAGGAATCGTCCTGGAAATTGTATTTTCGTTTGTACATAATAAATTTTAAGCCAGAAAATGACTTACCGTGCTGGACATCGCTTCGGGAGATGACAAGAGAACACCCTGAATGACTCTTGAGAAGTCACGAAGATTAAAAAGATAATGAGACTTTGCTGGTGTAGGAAGAAGATACTTTAGGGTCTCCTTATAAATATCAAGAGTTCCGAATACAATGTGATCTATGCACGTGTCAAAAATATTGGAAAATCCTCGAGAGTCAAGATGCCAAGCGACGATCTTGGAAAAAATCGTTATCATGACTTCATCCTCAAACTCCGATATTCCCAGAGTGACGAAATGTCGTTTGAATCGCGGAGTGACGTCTTTTCCACCGGATGGAGGTCCCATAGCGCAGATAAGTTGCATGTCAACGAGTTTAAAAGGAACAACTTCTTTTCTATCGTACCAGGTCCAATGATCGAGCCACTGTCTCAACAATTCGATTGGAGGTTGAGCTCCATATTCTTCTTTGGATGGCATTGATAAATCGTCGATAAAGATAACCCAGCACTTTCCAAGTGGAGCCCCGTAAAGTCCCTTCCTTCTCTTATCAAGCTTACTCATTATCATATCTTGTGTTTGATTTGCAGTCGTTTGGGCGGAGAAAGTTACGAACAATGGCTTAAAGATCTGAGCATTGTTTCTCTTGAGTAGAAAATCCATTATATAAACGGATTTTCCTGTACCAGTTGGACCAACCAGGAGTACAGGTTTGTTGTGGCATATCAAATTCTGGAAGAGATGGAAGTATCGCACGGTTTCGACCGTTGAAACGATTATCTGATTGACTGGCATATCTCGTGGTATAGCTGGAACATCGTGTAGATCATCGACCCAAGGTTTCCATTTTCCTTTGCCCTCTTTGATGTACTTATAGTCATAGACTAGACCACCGCTCGGTATTAGTGTAATGTATGGTTTTTTGATTGGGCTTGGAATTTCAATCGGGAGATTAAAACGTTCTCTGACTTGATCGGAAAATTCACGATCCATGAGAGCTCGAAAGAGAATACTGAACCATTCACGGTGAGTAATCATCAAGGTACCTCCCATAGCCCATATGCAAGAGAAGAAGAAAGAACCCTGGAATTTAACGGATAAATTTATATTTGTATTCTCATAAATTTATTAAATTTATGGGGAAAGGACACAAGCGAATAGCGCTGTCCTGTTTTATTTCATTTTTTTTCTACGCGGTTCCCTTACCTCGACCTGCGCTCTCATGTCCAAGTCGGATATCGATTCGAGGAACTTGTCGTCCTTGAAGTCATCGAGAAAACAGTCGAAAAGGTACATCACTGATCTCGTTAGATTAGCGTCAGGCATATTAATAATTTCCTAAAAAAAAATTCATGAAAATTAGTCAATTAAATATTTAATGTAAATATTTATTCAACGAAAATACAACCTTTGCACCGCAGCGACGTATGAGATGCAACAGAGCTGGAGAAAATCTCATGAACATATCATTGAGATGATTCTTTATATGTTCCGTGAATGTACTAGGCAGAGTATTCAACCACGAATTGAGAAGAGGAGCCCAGCCTAGAGCTACCGGCTCCATGTAAATCATACCACAACGGGATACAGTCGCTGGTGAAGCTACCTAGGATGCAAAGGTACAATATAAGAAAAAAAATATAACTTACATAGATTTTACGTTGAACCAAACACAAAGCCAAGTTTGATTACTTGAGAGTTATTTGTACGAGATAAAAATAAAGAAATGAATGAAATTATTTAAGAATTACTTCAAGGTCCATAGGCTCGAATATCAAATTGGTGGTAGGGGCCAGTTGTATTATCTCGCCGGACATAAGGCACAATTTTTTATTATCATCCAGTACGGTGTTCATATTTTCGATCCATATGGCATCAACGGGACCGTCGAATATGAGCCACTTCCGGTTATCGTTGCTGGAAGTAGCAAAAGCCCTGTAGCTCACAGCGAGTACCCCGTCACTCCATTCGTGTGAGGCCGGATCGAATTGACCGTACAGCTGGCCCATCGTGATTGATTTTGGATTAATGACCGTTATCTCAACCCCATGCTCCTCCATAAGCCCTCTTTCCTCTAACATATTGAGAGCTTCGGCAAGCATTCGATACGCTGTGGTTTTTCCACCAAATGGTAAACCAACGATCATGAATCCATGTCGAACTATCATCATCTCGTAAATTTGTTGAATTTTCTCAAGAAAGAAGGGTGTACACTGGATATTGGCAGCTTCGCAGGCTTCTATGGTGCAGGCGTTTAAGTGAGTATAATCAGGTTCCGGGAGAACTACCCCTGGGAAAAGATCCGAAGCTATTCCATGGAAGAGTGGAAGATCGTGACTAAGAAATTTGGGAAGATTGACATCTTTGATACTCCGGAGCATCAGCACGTCTTCGGATTCGTTGGGATACTTGAGTTTAAGATTTCCAGCTGCTGTTAGCACGGATTTGACCGCTCTCATTCCATAATCGTAATGACATTGGCTACTCAATTGCTCGGAACACAATTTATAAGCTGTGACGATCTTGATCGCCAGAGGTCTTCCGTTGTAGAAACCAAACGAGTAAAGCGTGTTCTCGGATATCAGGGCATAGTCCGGGACCATCATAGCGACTGATCTGAAGAGAGCCTTCAAGTTATCAGGTAATTCGGATCTTCCAGCGTAACCAGGATTCATGGTAATGAAAACAGCGCAGCTTGGATCGAGGAAGATCTCTGTACCCTCGAAGAGTAACTTATCAGCTCCTGCATTGATTCCTCGTTGAATAGTAAGAATTTGTTGAGCTACGACGGATAGTACTTCGAGATCAATGCGATTGAATTCGTCAAAACAGGACCAAGCACCACAGGATGCGAGACCCTTGAAGAATTTTCCTAATGCTATGTAATCGAGACCGTCGGAACAGTTAAAGACGACGCATTGCTTCGCTACGGCCTTGGCGAGGTCTTTCGTTGTCTCCGTCTTTCCAGTTCCTGCTGGACCTTCCGGTGCTCCTCCCAGATGAAGGTTCAGAGCACCGAAGAGAGTACGATAGCAACGATCGGTCAAAGGCGTTATAACGAGCCTCGAAGAATTTCCTAGATACTCGTAACCGTAACGGAGACTCGAGTTGGTCATGTAGGTCCACAAATTATCATTCTGCAATGACGAACGAACGCGCGTTAAGGAAAAATTCATGGATTCGGTGAATCTTTCTTTGAAGACAATAAAAAAATTATATAATTATAATTTAATTGTCATTTATTTATTTATTTATTTATTTATGTATATATTTAATTACCTGCCAATAATATCGCAGTTGACAGAGCCACTTGAAATTCATATTATTAATAACTTGATCCTTGACTAAATCAGTTAATACGTCCTTTCCATGAACATCTAGTGTCACTAAAGCTTCTAAAAACATTAATTAATTAAATATTATTATTTTTAATTAAATCAATTGTTAAATATTAAAACTAACCGAGAGTTATACGATTCTGTTTGGAGAGCTTGCCACGAATAATCAGTATAATGTCGTGCAATTCAGTTTGGCACTGGTCCAGGTATTCCGTGAGTCCATCGACTCCGCGTAGCATAGCTTCCTCGATCTGTTGAGTCCAGTATAATTGACCAATGCAGAGAACAGTTTGTCCCGGCCACTCGAGTACCCACGTAGTTCTCTCTTTGATTGGATAAGCTTCTATCGCAAGATAAACCTTTTGACGTATACTCTTTCGCATATCGCCCTCAAGCTCGAGTAGCCATTTCTCTACTTGTCCTCTCGCTGCTGCCGTGGATATCACGTCTACCAAGTCGACTTCCTCACCCTCGGCTGACTTCATCTTGTGGACTTCGAGATCCGAGTTAAATGCTAACTTGGCTATACCCTCGAAGCACTTTTTCAGATGAGGCTGAACGCTAATTTAAAAAGATATATAATTATGCGCATTTTGGTCTTGAGGATAAACAGATAAAATTCATTTAATTATATTACCGAGTAGGATCTTTGGTCTCTGAAAGAATCTCCAACAATTCGTCATTCGACAGGAAGAAGAAACGGGGGAAGAACAATCTCTTCTTCTCCAGATAATCGTTAAGACCTTTTTGAATTAATTCTAAAAGTCCCATACTCTTCTTGAGTCTCTCGAGCATCTTGTCAATCTCAACGACTGACATTACTTTAGGATCCGATTGAACTGTCTTCATGATGTCTCTCCAGGTCTTGTCAACAGCACTGAACCTTCTGCCCTCGTCTGGCATCTGCTGTTGAATATCCGGGGACGTAAAAATCGGCTCGAGGTACATCCAGATACCTTGGACCTTCAACCACTGGTCCAGAATGTCATCGAGTAGGTGAAGCTTGCTCTCCCATTTCCTGGTAACATAAAATCGACTTTAACATCATCGGAAAAGATTCTGGGATTATTGGAGGATGAACTTACAGTATTTGACCCTCAAAGGGCTTGATGTAAGCCGAATTTTTCATCGTCATTGCCTTAGTTATGTGATCATCGAGCATCAGTTGAATGTCATCGACTCCAGCGACTACGAACGTCCCTGTATCCTTGTAAGGATTTATTGTGAAACTCATATAGGCCCAGTCCTTTTGCATTTTTTCCATATTTTTCTCCAAATTGTTTTCCTTCGTTGCTGCTTCTGAAATAGCTTCGAATTTATCGATGTAATTGTCCAATCCCATATCCAGGACTTTTCCAAGAGTCATATCGGTGTCAACTTTTATCGGGAAGCCAATGACTTCCGAAATTTGTTCCCAGTGCCGTTGCTTCATTCCAGGATTACCCAGAGTCATTACGACAGCCACGTGATCCTTGAAGTCTTCGATCTTTTCTCGAACCGTTCCAGCCAGTTCTTTTGACTCTGGCTCTGCGAAAGTTTTCTCCAGCTTGAATAACGTTCTGTAGGCGACGCTCACGTCATTTTCTATTTCCTCAGGGTCGTATGCACCGATCATCGATGTCGTCCACTTTTCGTGCTTCATCAGAAACTCGCAAGTCGCGTCGAATAACTTTTTAAAGGGATTCAAACGATCTGCCACTTTTTTTCGAAGAGGATACTGCGTCGTCTCCCAACCAAAGGACGTCTCTTCCTCATTGATTTTGTCAATTTTTTCCATCGCTCCTATCAACTTGTTCTCAAGGTTTTGAGCTTTCTTCTGGTATCGAAATACTTCCTCCATGTCACCCCAATATTGAAACTCTTCCACCTGTCTCGCGTAGGATTCCAGCTCTTCCTCAAACTTCTGATATCTTCCTGAAGTAATAATATTATTTCATTAAAAATCAATTAAAAATCCACACGAGCGGGATCGGTGTAGCCACAGATTCAGAGTTGAATCGTGTAGCTTAGTACGTCCCAATCGAACTCCATTCAATCATAAAAATCTCTTGATATACATAAAGGCAACCATGGTAAAGGCAACAGTTCCATGAGTTACATAAAGACGATGCTGAAATAAAGGTTGTACGCTTCGTCCATATAAAATCAAAACATTGCGCATTGAATTTATCGATTCCACTTCCGTTGGAATAATTAAAGGACATCAAATATAAAAAATCACCTTTACAGTTTATTTTTTAATGAATTTTTCTTCGCTAAGCCCTTTTACCTTTGAGAGCTTCCTGAAAATCTTGCGTCTTAACTTCGATAATATGCCTATTGTCCTCTAAAATTTTAGGCATTTTGTGATACCATTGAAAAGCTGTGCTATTTACTTTAATTTCAGAATCAGTGAGGAACCAGTACTCGGAAAGGAAGCTGATACTCTCGAGAATCTGCTGTAGCCGATTCTCTAGATCCTTCAGAGAAAGATTTTCAGCATTTTTCATGAATTCAATGAGATCCATAAGGGCTGAGGTATTCAGAGGCTGACTGAGAGCTCGATCAGCGATAGCCTGATATTCGTCGCAAGCCCTTAAAAACAATTAATTAAGTATTATTGTTTAACGCACTTAAAAAATTTTATAGAAATACTTACGACTTTGCTTTCGTCTGATAATCAGTAACCAAATTATCGATCAAAGACTTTTTACAGGATTCAACGGCCTCGACAATCGCGTCGATAAAATCTTGGAGAGTTATCTCGAAGAGACCAGCAAATGAAGTTTTGTTAATTTCTATTGGAATTCTACCAGCAAGATCGTAATAATATTTAATAATTTCATGATATTCCTCAATCGTCTTTGTACCGTCGGACAGAAAATTCTTAACTTTGCTTAATTCTTCGTCATTGTAGAGTCTCGCGTAACTGTGTAATTTTTATTTAAAAATATATTTTGTAATTTTTTTATTTATTTAAAAAAAAAGTTCGTACGTGTGTAGCTCGGTCATTATTCTTTCTGGTTCGATTTTTTCAAGTTCCAGTAAATCAGCGATTTCCTTTTTGTAGCCATCGACCATCGTCTTCGATACCTTCGGCTGTAGATAACGAATTAATGATAAAAATTCGATAAAATATTATTTAGTTGATATTTTTTATTAATTTTTCTTTATCAACCTTGAGAACAGCTCGAGATCCGGACCAATCGAGATACAGTTGAGTCTCCAATCGATCAAAACCTGTAACAGCGTCGATTGCAGCGTCCAAAATGCTGCATATCACGTCCTTGAAATATTTTATTGGTGGATCGTACGCTAGATCTTTGGCTTTGACGATGACGTTCAATCTGAAACCACGATTCGAGTAACGATCCAAGATATATTCCATCAGATCTTGCAGTGTGTAAGTGCAAATTCCTAATAGTTGAGCCTCCATCATCGTGCAGGCGCAATCGAAAAATCTTTTGAATCGTTTTCTCAGCAAAGGACTGGGCACAAGTTTTTTTCTATTGTTCTGTAAAATCATCAAAGACACGCGATGTATGTTCTATGATCTAAATTCTAAATAATAAATTAAAATTCAATAAAATTTTACGGTTGAATGAAGTAAAATTAATTAAAGAATAAACAAAAATGTTATTTATCTCGTAACTACACTTATTTAATAAATATAAACAAATTTTGAAAAATAAAAAAGTTAATTAAATGTATATTAAGCTAGAATTTACCACGAGAAATATATTTTGTATATTGCCGAACCAGCTAGTCTTAAGAATCTCTCGTCTTGACTGTATCTGATTAAATGTAGCGTTTTGGAAATTGGTTAAATCCCAGCTTTCACCGTTCGCTCGTATCTCTTCGAGATCGATCAATCGGAAAGATCTATGATTAAGATAAATCTTCGTGAATGATATATAAATAATGTAAAATTATTTTTAATGTCAAATTGATGTAATTAATCAAACGTATACCGCCAATCGCGTATCCAATGTTCTAAGGTCAATCTCATGCAAGGATTCATCAAATAAAGGTTTTCGCCGAGATTTTCTCGATTTTTCTTAAAATTCTTCATATAATTGACAGAAAATTGATCAATCTCGCAGCTCTCCCTCGTCTTCATGTTCTAACATCAATTTATAATTACAATCTATGAATAAACATGGTTAAAAAATAATTCTACACGAAGCAAGATAATTAATTTTTGTTCTATGACGTCGAAATGATTTATAAAAATCGTCAGAGGCCTCGTCTTCTGATTAATTTAATACAACGACGTCTCAAGTACGTAGTTTAAACAGTTGAATGAAACATTTAAATCTATTAGAGACATAATACTTAACGACGTATCATTATCCGACAACTTTAACAACTCATTTGGACATCTTAAAGCATGAATAATTCATTATCCCCGTGGGGAACGTTACGCTGCACGATTGCTAACTAACGTTATCTATAAGTTGTTCTTTAAATGGATCAGCGAGTACAAACTCCACGATAGACTTTTTTATTCCGACGATAAAATCGTCGCTGATTTCCTTAATCAACAATTCTACAGAAGCGTTAAATCTCTGCAACAGACTTTGAGGAATTAAATGAACGATCTTCGAGATCGTTTGGTCGTCTATCGAAGCCACGTGAATAGTGTCTATGCCATTTCTTATGTAATAATAATATCTGTTTATATCTCTGTCATTGTTGAGGTCAATACCCTCTTCAGGCACTTCCGGTTTTATGATAAGTCCAACCATGTATCTCCTGAATTGTTCTTTTCGTAATCGTTTTCCGGTGTAAGAATTTTCGTAAAAAATTCTATCTCTCTCCTTGATTATCGTTGTACTGTCGAGTTTTTGCCGAAAACGCTTGCAAGCGGAAGGATCCATCAGATATTCGGGAAGTTCGAAAAGTGGTTCGACTTTGATGTCCATTAAAGGGGTCAAGGTTGTCGATGGTCTTTTTGCAGGCTTTACAGCTTCTCGTAAATTCTTTGTACGTTTTCCTTGCATGTTTAATTAATAATTATACAAACACCTTAAGGTTTATACATTTTTCCTTTCTTTATAATCGACGACTGATTGTATTAACAAATCCACGGTCTGTAGGGTTAGTAGGTTTGACGCTTCTCTTCTGCTTCTTGAAGTCTCCACGCACGGTGAGCACGAAACTCCTATTTCTCGCGTTATTTCAACGTTTGATAAACGACAGAGTGTCGCTAAAGTTTGAAATTCTCGATGTCTGTCAACTTGATATTAATTGACGCATTCTCACGGCTATAGATAACGATTATTTAAAAGGGAAAAAACCGGCTTACGAAATAGTTAATGCAGTGTGCAAGGAAGAGTACAATTGACTGCAGTTTCCAAGCAACGTATTGAATCGATTGCTAATGAAAACCGCTTTAAAATGATAGAATCGTGGAATTATGTGTGTTTTGATTAATAAGAAATTGCTTTCGGCCCTTTAAACGCGAGTTTTCTGTGATTATCAGTGCATATAAACTCGACGATTAATGTATAACCTCAAAATTTTTTCATTTTTATCTCTCAGATGATCTCCAGAGGGTTTCATCGGTTTATTCACATAAGCAGTGTCTCGTGGCAGGCTTCAAACAAGGCCCTGCTGGCTAAGCTTCGAAAAAAAACGGGTTACACGTTCTCCAATTGCAAAAAGGCATTGGAACTGCACGAAAATGATTTGGAAAAGGTACGCAACGGCTCTGATTACATAATTCGTCGGCTTATTTAAAAGAAACACAATTGAGACAATTAGAGACTCGATTACATAGTCAAAACTAAATGAAACGACGACAGTTTGTTTGGTGCGTAAATTTAAGACATTTTAAGAGATGCGGCTGAGTACGGATATTTAAAAAATTTATTTTCTTATCATAGGCTGAATCATGGTTGAAAGAACAAGCGCAGGCTCTCGGCTGGTCAAAAGCTGAAAAATTGCAAGGCAGGACTACGGCTCAAGGATTGGTCGCGGTTATGGTAGATAAAAACCATGGAGCACTCGTCGAAATCAACTGCGAGACAGATTTCGTTGCTCGAAACAAACAGTTCCACGGACTGGCGGAAACTGTCATCACTGCTGTACTAAACATAGCAAGAGATATTCCCGTGACGGAATTGATAAATAAAAGTATATTGGATGCCGAAGCTCTGAAAGTTTTGCCCGCGTTGGACGGCAAGTCGCTGGGTGATCATTCGGCTTTGATTATCGGAAGCGTAGGTGAAAATATCGGCGTGAGACGCGCTCTGTGCGTGACCGTTCATCCGGACATTAAAATTGCCGGTTGCACGCATCCCGCCCCCGTTAATCCATTGCCGGCTTCTTTTGGAAAGTACGGAGCGATTCTTGCTTTCAAAACAGCGAACAACGACGAGCTGCTCGGCACTCAACTTTGCCAGCATATTATCGGTTAGTACGACGATCAATGTTTTTGCTTTATAACTCGCGAAGATGCTATCGTTTGAGCAAAAATTCAGTTGAACTTAATTTATTAATTGATTAAAGGAGGTTGGGGTGCACCAATGTCAGTTAAAAAAACGTATTTGACTCTTTTTTTATTGGTAAATGAAGTCATTAAAAATTTCATGCGATTTATCGTGGGTAAGAATGTTCCGATCATGTGAAACAAATTTTCAGATCGGAAGTATAACAAATGAATTTCACTTTATTATTATTTTAAAAAATTTTATTCGAATCTGGAGATATTTCAAATATCAGAACACCGTGATGAACGTAAATCGTATTGAATTTCTTAATATATTCTTTTATCGATAAATAAAAGTATTAAAACACTTTTTACAAATAAAAATCGGTGGACCCCCTTGAGCTATTTTATAATATATTTTTGTGGATTACAAAAGTTGATCCAAAGAAAATTGCTTAACGCTTGGAATATTAACCGCTAACGAATGTTTAGGAATGAATCCAACGAAAATTGGTTATCCCGACGTCGATCAACCAACCGTAAACGCCGATGACGAGACTACGATGATTTATCAGGAATATCTGCTGGATCCAAGTTTGACGGTGCAGCAAGTTTTGATAGACTCGCAAACGGATATCTTGGACTTTGCCCGTTTCGAAATGGGCGAGAACATCGAACTTGGACACACTGTCGATAGCGTCGAAACCTGTGGATGAGATTCCGCGTTCCCGGAAGATTCATTCCAAATAATTCTACATCGCGCTCTTTTTCGTTCCGAGACATTACAGGCGAAAGTATAAAATTGTATCCAAGTTATTGTAAATAAACACGAGCGTGATCGTTAACAACGCTCATTGTTTTATTCTCAAAGATTCTATTGCGTTAAAATTATAGAAAAAACAATAGATTCCTCGAGTTGATTAAATGATATCAAAGCTATTCGAGTTCCTTTCGCTCTGTTTTCGGAGGGCAAAGAATTGGGGATGTTTTCGCGGATTCGCTCATTCTTCTTCGTGCCAAACGCACGGATTTCCAAAGCCACATGCGCGAGTCTTTTTTCCAATAGCGAGCAATATCCTCGGGAGCGTGTTGAATGCCCTGTGGAAAAATATTGAAAAACGAAATAAGCTGGCATCTTGAAATAACAAAAATCTATGCAAACTCACCTGATAATTAAGTATTTCCGGTCCCTGGACAACTAGCCGCATCGAAGAGATCTCTCGGCTCTTTATTCCCTTTGACGGTTCGTCGCTTTCGATGCAATTCGGGCATTCACATGTCTGAGTTCGTCGAAAGGTGGGACAATCGTCGAAAGTTGGGACAATATCTGCTTTGAATTCCTCCGAAGCTCCTAATTGAAGACGATCGAATACCGAAGTAAAATTTCTCGGGTCTTTGGCCTCGCACAGTTCAATCTGTGCACACAAAGAAAATAAATATATCCTCGATTTTTTTCTTTTCGTATCTTCTTTGCTCCTGTCCTACCTCAGCTTCTTCAAAGACGTCGCAGCCCCCGAGATTGAATATACTCGCGTCGCTTCTGGATTTCGCCAAGAGTCTGTTCTCGTCCAAACGTAAATCATCGACTGTCCAAAGAAACAAGAAAAAAATCAATTAGTCAAACTATAAGATCGACGTTCGATCAAATTTCACGCCGAAGAAGAAGAAGAAGAAATTACCGCTCGAGTAGTCGGTTTCTCGATTTCGCCAATCCATTAGGTATTTCTCATGTTAATACTTTGGGGGGCTGTAACGAAGTGTACACCTCCTCTTTTCCTCGCCAGTCAGTCGAAAATCAGCTGTCATCGTTACGTCGTATGTGCGTCGACGTGGAAAGAGAGCGCGGTTTAGAGTCCATGACCACTCGTTCGCTAGTTTGCATTGTTACGCCCGAGTGATATACCATGTACATACCTCGAGTACGTATGACCGGGGAAAAAAGTTCCTATTCAACGAGAGCACACGCAATAATTATTTTTATAGTATTACTCTAGACAATTTACCAAATGCCTTGTTTGTTTATTTATCTTAAAGATTATTTTACATTTATTTTTTTCTTAAAATCGTTAATTATAATGCTTATTTTAACAGAAACAATAAATTATTATTGCATTTATAAAATGGTTCTTAATTAACTTGCAGAAACAATAATTATTATTTTTTGTTTCAGCAGGACCTTGCACATCGCTTCTTACTATTCCATTTGTCTCTTTATATTAAATATTCAACGAGAGCACACGTAACAGTTATTTTTACTTCCTTGTAGAGGAAGCTATGTTTGTGTGACAAAAAAATGTTTCTCGAGATTTTCACGTCAGTGTCAAATTCAAAAAGTCCCAAAATGTCGAGAAATCGTATTTTAAAAAAAAATTCTGTGCGTATGTGTGCGAGTGTCACGAGTTTTCAAAAATTGCAACGGATATATCTCGAGAACGGGTTACTCGATCATTCTAAAACTTTTAACACACGTCGGATTGAAATTCCCATCGGTTTTCTGCATTTTTTCCTCAAACTGCTAAATGGTTTGAACTTTTTCAAAAAAGTAGGTACGCTCTCTAACTTTCGTAAATTGGCTAGATAACAAGGATACTCGGTCTTGAATTTGATGAGAATCGATTAAGGGGTTTCACCTTAACGAATTTTGCAATTTTACCAAATTTTCAATTTTAATAACACTTTCTCTATAAGGAAACCATTATTGAAATATGCATTCCCCGTAGAATCTCTGCCCCCACCCCTCTCTCGTAAATCTTTGGGTTAATGAGAATCATAAGGAAGCAATGTGGAAATTTTAAATTTGCACGTTTTATGTTTTTAGTATTTTTCGAGAATTTAACAAATACGTTATTTAATTATTTATCTGACAGATTATTTCACATGTATTATTTTGTAAATATCGTTACCTATAATTATCATTGAAATAAAATATTAATAATTATTCTAACGTAAACAACATGATTTAATTGATTATTCTCACGATTATTATCGTTGTTAAAAAATGATTCTAAATTATTTTTAATGAACAATAATGGTTTTTTAATCCAGCAGTGAATCTATATTTATCCATCACTTGTTATTATTTCTTTTCTTCCTTCAAACATTGAACAAGATTTTTAAAAAATTCGAAATTTTATTATTTATCCCATAAACAATTGAAAATCATTTAGCACAATTATTTTCATAACGATTATTATAATTATTAAAAACTTATTTTTAATTATTTTGGGAGAAAAGTATAAGTTTGTTTATTTCAACAGTAATGATGCTTGCTCGTCGCTTCTTTCTTTTTCCTTCCTTACCCTTTCTCTTCTCTGAGGATGCCATAAAAGTGTTTTCTCTTTAACTCCTTCCCCCCCCCCCCCCCCACCAAGCATCAATGTAGTAAACATAAAACTTTGTACACGAATATGAACCATGTAGGATAGAAGTAATCGTATAACGATTTCCTAGAGAAAATGAGAATAGAGAATTGTTTATTCTTTCTCCGTTTGTATTTATCTATGATGGAATTTATAGTTTCACGCATACGCTCAATCCTCGTTCAGGACGAGTTTATTCTTTCTATCTGATTCCCCCATAGTTTTATTCTTTGTCATTGTACCGTGCAGAGAGAGAAAGAGAGAGAGAGAGGGAGCAGGTGCGTTAGATAACGCGCGGTTCGTTCGTTCACCAGAACAGGTAAATGAAGCCCGTTCGTGTGTTGGCTCGGTGATCCCCCGATGCTTCTCTACCGTGTTGCTGGCTCGCTGGCTTCGTGTGCCGTGTTCATGAGGTGCCCGTTGGTCACGGGTGGCCGCCCGGAGTTCCGGGCCCGCTTCCGGACGAGCCTGCTCCTCCGCGCCGCACGGCTATGGTTTCTTTTTACCTTTGGAATAACGTGCCAGTTGCCAGTGAACAGTTAGGCCAGCAGTGTTACACGGCAGTGGGTCTCGCCTCGTCCTTTTGCACCTCCTGCGGAGGATATCTTCTTATTCCTTCTGGAAAAAAAAAAAAAAATACAAATTTAAATGGCCTGACGGTCTCCAAGGAATTGCCGTAAGAAGAGTAACAATGGGTTTCTCCAAACGAGTGAGTCTGCATAATCTTCTTTTAAAAAATCATCTTTTGTTGGCATTAATCCTTTCGTTTGACATCCGAACAATTTGCTCTTGATTCAAACTTGAAAATCCTCGGTGAAGATATTGTTTGTGAAATTGAAGTAAAAAGTTATTCGGTGACCCACTGACGGAAGGTTGAACGTCCTTGTTTATTTGCTTCTTCTTTTCTTCTTTATCACTCTTAAGCTATGCGTACTCTACCGCGAATAGGGCAATGTTCTCCGAGAGCCTAGTTGAGAATAGTCACGAGATTTACTATTACCCCGAGCGAAGTGAATAATTGTCTCGACGGATAAAACGAACGCTCTCATCCTCATCTGATCTCTCGTATTCCACGAGACGAATCGTTGATCGCTACGGAAAGTGTGCTACTAACGTTTTTAAGAGCGTAGCGGCTCCTCGATTCTTCTCCGAGCTTCTCCAATGATGAATACGTGAGCGTCGACACACAGTGAAGATTATACCGTTTCCACGCGAGCCTCTCCTACGTAAAAGCCTGCAATAGTAGACTCGATTCAGTGTGGTGTACAGAGGTGTACGGGTACTGGTACTTACCGGTGTGTTTTAACCGAACGGATAGCAATATATAGACCTACGTGAAGGCTCTTCGTCAGTTGCGGTGTGATTAAATCCTCGTGAGAGATCGTATTATATTACGGTGCCGGATTTTCTCATGCGCTAGTTGTCAGCGGGCAACCACAGACGACGGCCGTATTGAAATATCGACTGCAGCCTCTCATCAATTATTTTCTCTTATCGTTCGTATCTTTCTTCACCTTTCGATATTCATTGCGAAGTAATCGAATACGAGGGTGCGACGATACTCTTGTTAGGATTTCCGGAGCATTTCTTCTTTGGGTCTCGTCACGCTGGGTATCTTCTGGAGCAACACTCATTCATCGGCTAGCGAAGCTATCGTAGCTTCGCCGGATACCGATATGATCTTCGAATTTCCTGCACAGGTAAAGTGCATGGTCGATTCATCGAATATTCTTCAATTCCTTTTCTTAACTATAGAGGCAGTCGTGCATTTTGTTTGCATTTCTCATTATCGTTCCTTAAACAACGTCATTAATGGTGTGTACAGTGGAGCACTTTAGTTCGATCAAGGTTAATCGACGAGAATTACATCGAGTGTTGTGCCGCGGAATTTTTCATTTATGATTTCGTTTAAAACAGAAAACAATATCCAATCCCTCTATCGTCTGATCGCCACTATGGCCATCGAAAAATGCTAAAGCAATGTGAGGTGATTTGCTTGATGATCGACGATAGGCTAATCCAAATAATGCAACTAATCAATTTTTGGCAAATGCAACTAATAGCAAAACTGCATTCACGGAAATCAGTAAGGTAGTTTGAGTTTTCACATCAACCTGAACGTTTGATCTAAAAGAAAAGAATACGGTTGGTACCTCGTCAAAAGACTCGAGTTTGCGATTTTATAATTTTATTAATTATTGTTTATATTGCAATTATTTCTCGCAATAATAAATCAAAGGACGACGTCCGTTTATTATAATAAATGCAATTTACCTTGTTTTCGTACAAATTCTCTGATATCATCATTCAGTTCACGCGAGCTTCGACTTCTTACCGGCAAACGATCCATATACTAACTTAAAAAATATTATACCTATGACCTTACAATTTTTCGATACATGTCTACCGGCATAAGGCGAGCGATGATACTTTTAGTTCAATCTATAATATTTCTTTAACGATTTATTTTTTCTTCTTTTTAACAGGACGACAGAAGCTCATGCTCCGATGACTCTTGCAGTGATGTCTTCAGGAGTGTACCAAAAAATCGCATTGTATTTCTCGTCTGGAAGATCGAAGTAATTAATATAAATCATTGACACTGTAGATATAAATATCGTAGAAAAAATGATTGAAGATTTTCTACTCTTTTTATTTTCATCTAACGAGCTATTCTCTTTATTAAATAAATTTATATGTGAAGTTTATATTAAATTATGGTGGAAATATATATAAAAATCTTTATAGCGATTCCTTAATAAAGTATGAATCAATGGCTAATGAACGATGATTTTTCTAGGGTTTGCGGGCAATCAGCGTATCGAGAAACAAAATGGGTTTTTTCCTATCCGAATCAGCTTACATAATCTACGCAGTGTCTTCCAAGGACGGACTACTTCCATATCCCGGAGTACCGGTAATTTACTTAATTTCGAAAGATCGTAAACATACGTTGAGCTTGAGCTTATCTGTAACTAATTTCCATAGGTAAAAGACGTAAGAGCGAATAACGCTGTTCGCGCGATTCACTTTTGGATCGGTTCTTCCTGTGACTCAACGATTTCCGGTGCTGCGGCTTTGCGAGCAGCGGAACTGGACTCTCAGGTGTCAGCTACGATATTAGCGAGGGAATCCGAGGGTCGGGAGAGCCCTCGTCTTCTCGCTTACTTCCGTCAGGAATTAGTAATCGAGCGAAGTCACTTTGAGAGACCAAGCTGCACTATTCACAAAGTTACGGGTTTGGCGATGCCCATTATTACGGAATTGGATGGCGTTCGTTGGGAAAATTTTTCTTCGCGCGACGTTATACTATTGGACACACAGTCGCTGGGAGTAATTTTCCTCTGGCTAGGATCTTCGGCGAATCCTTTACACAAGAGGCACGCTGCGACGATTCTTGAGACTCGAAAGGAGAACAACAATGCTCGTGTGGTAGTCGTGGAAGATGGATACGAGCAAACCGTTTGTAAAGAAGACAAACGACTCTTCGAATCCTTTTTGAGTCCATCGCAGAGAGCAGTTCTGCCGGAAGTTGGAAGAATCGCCTTTGCCCCGAGTTCCGTTAAGCTTTACAAGTGTAGTGAACAATCTGGAAAGTATAAAGTCGCTGAATTAAAATCTGGACCAATATTTCGTACGGATTTGGCAGCGGGATCAGTTTTTCTCTTGGACAGAGGAGAGGCTGGTGTGTGGGCGTGGGTAGGACGCGAGGTCAATGCTCGAGAGCAATTGGAAGCTGTGAGAAACGCTCGTGGTTTCGTGAAGAAAAAAGGATACAGCGCGAGTGTTCCTGTCGCGAGAGCTGTCGAAGGCGAGGAGCCAATGGAGATGAAGTCTTTGCTGAAGAGCTGGGATTCACCAAGAATCAGACCCCTCACGCTTCCTCCGACCTTCGAGCCAGATTACATGAGCGAGAGGCCGAGGATGTCTGCTGAATGTCAGCTGGTTGACGATGGAAGTGGCGAGAAGTGTCTGTGGAAAGTCAGCGGAAAACTTGGGATGACGGAGATCGAAGATCGGGGAATTTATTACGCTGGTGTATGCTACGTAATGTGCTACAAGTATGGATACGGTCGAAGACGAAGATCTATCGTAGGTTCAAACGAATCATCTATTTATTTATTTAATCTAAATTAATTCGGATCAATTTATTTCTTATCCACTTACTTGAGATTCTTCATCGTACATTTTATTGATTTTCAAGATCTACTGCTGGGAAGGAGCTCATTCGTCGGGAATCGACAGAGATACGGCTCTCGAAGCAGCGTGTCGTCTTGCCGAAGATACGGACGCTCAGCTCGTGAAAGCCTCTCAAGGTAGAGAACCACCCCACCTTCTACAGATATACGCTGGAAAGTTGAGGATTCTTGCCGGACAGCATCAGGATTTCCGTAAGTAACTTAAGGCTTCCGAGTTACCTTAATTTTCTATCAAGTTACATATGTGTAATGGAAAATCAATTTGATTTTTATGTATTTTAATTGACGAGGACCTATGGACGAATAATTTTCCTCGAACTATTAATCTTTCCTTCACGTATGTCATCCTACAATTTTTATTCGTAGTTCTCTTCGTAACAAATAATTCAATTCTTCAGCACCGAAGAAATATCTCGTGAGAGTAATCGGCTCCACTCCTTACACGTCAAAAGCTGTGGAACGCCCGTTGCGAGCGAGCAGTCTTGACCCTGGCGGAGTATTCATACTTTTCTCTGCTTCACCGTTTGTCTGGTGCGGAGGACGAAGTACCGGTGACGCGAGAGAAGCTTCTCGACGACTTGCACCCACCACCGCACCTCTCGTCGCCGAAGGCAAAGAGCACGACGAATTCTGGGACCAGCTGGGAGGTAACTTCAATGAAATCCCTCTAAAACCAAAATACAATGATGAATTAATGAATCCCTCGCTTTTAGGTCGCGGTGCATATGGAACAGAGTCCAGTGACTGCTGCGAAGAGTCCGCCAGGCACCTCTACCAATGCGCCGTTACAGACGGAGTTTTCCTTGGCGAAGAAGTTCTCGGATTCACGCAGGGCAGTCTTCTCCCAGAGTCCGCTTGGATTCTAGACGCGGGAAGCGTCATTTGGGTCTGGTTAGGCTGTTTGACACCTGTAAAAACGTTGCGCGAATGCGTTGAAAGCGCAACAACGTTTTTGTATACGCATCCCGCAGGTCGCGATAGAAATACGACGATATCGGTGGTTAAACAAGGACTGGAACCGCCTACGTTCATAGGCCTCTTTGAGAATTGGAATCACAATCATCTACGAGATTATCGTGACTTTGAGACCGTACGTGCATCCTTTCAGGACCATGAACCTTCCATCAACGATGCTATCGCGGTAAAGGCCACTACGTCGAACTTTGACGGTTTTGTAAAATATCCTCTTAGGGTATTGAAGAGCGAACCGGATCAATTACCGTCGGGAGTCGACGTTTCGAGGAAAGAGATGCATCTTACCTACGACGACTTTACAGCGACATTTAAGATGAATCCTACAGAATTTGAGAAGCTACCGGCGTGGAGGAGGCAGCGATTGAAACAGACAGCAGGATTGTTTTAATTCTACGTTTGTACTATCTTAAGATAAATAGAATAAAGTCTCACCGTGTGTATCAGATTGACGTATCACTTTATTGTATTAACTCATTTGAAAAAAAAAAAGGCGCACGTTATGCGGAATTAAATATGATAAAAGTGTATCGGCGGAGAGCCAGGGATACGCGTTTACGATGACGTGTCCATTGATTCCGTATCGATTATGCGCACCGTCTCATCTTCTATGATTATCGGGCGTACGGTCTTAGTAAGAACAGCAGTGGTACCGCGCTTGTAACGGTACGAGCCCTGTTGCTTGCCCTTCACGTTCGCCTCGTCGTAAGGACGCAGATAGTCGACCGCTCGCGTGTCGAAGTCTGTGCCTCGTATCTCCGACTTGCGAATCACGCATAAATCTACGTTAGATCCAGAGCCGAGATCGTTAAAGACACCCGCACGTATCGCGTCGGCGACCAGACTCTTTCCTTCCTCCTCCTGCCGGATGAAAAAATTACTTTTTTAATTACATTTAATTTAGCAAAACTAAATCTCTGAAAAAAAAATAATTTACGCAACATTTTTCAATTATTCTAGCAACTAAACTATCGTTGTTGTGTCTCATTGAACGCACCGTTAGATCGGGTTTCCATCTGCCCTCAAAAACTGCCATAGCCGCGAGCGAACCGGATCCCATAGTCGTGTAATGAAATTTTTCTGAAGATCCATGAGGGAATATCGAATAGATATGAGGACCGTCGATGTCAACGCCTCCGACGATCAGAGCCGCGCCGATATGGCCTTGATGACGAAACAGTAATTGCTTAAGCATCATATTAGCTGTGCAGACTGGAACCACTCTGCCAGTATTCAAACGATGAAGTTCTAACTGGCTGGCAATCATCTCCGTCGTCATTGCCGTGTCTGCCGCTGTACCAGCTCCGCAACAACTTTCATAGTATCGATGTCATTATTATTAGAATTTTTACAGGCATCGAAGAAAGGGAAGGTTCACAGATTTCAGTTTAAAAAATGTTTTAGTTTTATCGGTAATAAAATATGCATTTAAAATCACTCGCAGTTGATTGCTCAAAATGGCGTTCGGATGGTAAAAAAAATATAACTTCTCCTACAGTCTGTACATTTGGATATGTGAATTTTTTTTACATAATCAGTTACAATCATTTGTATGGGATTTTCAATAATTCTTTCATGGATTAAAAAAAAACATTTTTTCTACTTAAATCTGTCGATCTTCCATCTCCTTTAAAGGTATGAGACAATTACATCCAGTTTCTTACTAGATGTTGGATGCGAGATAATGAATTTTGCTACAATTCTTGTCAGCTACAATTGTATCCTCGGTTGCTCTGGTATCGGCACCAAGAATCACTCCATCCTTGTATACAAGGCCAACAATGGTGGTTCCTGTTTTTGTCGCCGTTGGAGCAGGAAATCCTTTCTTCGCGAGTGAATCATTCCTTCAAAAAATCTCACATATCAAGAAAACTAATTCGCATCCTCAACAAAAACAAAATTCATTTAAAAACAAAATTTTTGTCACAAGTGACACAGCATTATTGAATTTGAGGTTATGCGTCAAAAGTACACATTGTACGATATTTAAAAATGAAGAAATATAAAATGTACATTGTTTCCGTCTAATGTACCTTTGACATAGATCGAAGGAGAATCCAGGCGTTGGAATTTCTGGTACAAGCACCGACGACATTATCGCAACTATTGAACACTTTTTAGATTCAAGTAATTAGAAAAACAGCTACCAGCGAGTCCGCGACTCGTTATTCTCGATAATTCTCGTAATCCTAACCGGTGACTGCTGAGAATTTGGACTGACAGAACACTCTTGAGTTGTCATCTATCGGTGAATCTGTCAACTCGTTAAACGGAAATTCTACCTTAACGGTTACCTTACGTGAAATTCATGAAGCTCGTTGTAATTACTGTTTTGCCGGAGGCGATACGATCAATCGCTTGTCTCTAAATCCTTCTTTATCGTCGTAAAGACTCTATTTTCATGATTTGCATAATGTTATTCAATTAGATTTATTATAGGTTACGTTATAGGAGAATTTATAGGAACAAAGAATTCATCGGAATATGTTTATCTCATGATTTACGATTACGAAAGACAAAATCAAAATGTTTACGAGTGATAAAGAAGATTAAAATGGTACGCGGGACATTTTTTCCTCACTTTTTAAAATTCCTTAAGGTGACGCGTGTTATCCCTCGTTCGGTAAAAAAAACTGGTAATACAAATTTCTCTGCCTCACGATTGATCTTTTTCGAATAAAAGAGGATAAAACGGTAAACTGCTTGTTACAATTCTACGGTTCACCGTTATCATTTTTTTTATCCGAAAGATCAATAATTGCTTGGCGTAGAAATACGCGATGGAAATACTCTCTGCTAAATCTCTTGCAGGTATGGCAATCAGAGAGAGAGAGAGAGAGAGAGAGAGAGAGAGAGAGAAAGGAAATGTAGTACATCGTCTTAAAATTTCTCAAGATACTTTTGAATCGTTTTTAACTGATATACAAGATTCTGTTGAGGAGTCCTTGAACTGATACAGAAGATTTTGTTGAGGAGTCCTTCAACTGATACACAAAATTCTGTTGAGGAGTCCTTGAACTGATACTCAAGATTCTGTTGAGGAGTTCTTGAACTGATACACAAGATTCTGTTGAGAAGTTCTTGAACTGATACACAAAACTGTTGAGAAGTCCTTGAATTGACATACAAGATTCTGTTGAGGAGTCCTTGAACTGATATACACAAGATTCTGTTGAGGAGTCCTTGAACTGATACACAAGATTCTGTTGAGGAGTTCTTGAACTGATAAACAAGATTATGTTAAGTCCTACATACGCGGAGGATAATTAAGTTTTAGTTGTGTTTTGTCTTTGTCGATTTTGGATAGAGTTGAAATTAAAGAACTAAAATATTCCCTGGGTTTTAACGATTCTGTGCATCTAATCAAAATGTATTGTCACCAAATATTTCAAACATCACCCTTCGATCGAGAGATCTGAATGGAGTTATTGAGTTGCATCGCAGTTTCCTCTCTCTGGCTGTATCTGATCCATACCTTTTGCACCTTGTACATGCGGCGCTTGCCAAACTCCTCCTGGCAGAATGGAAATAATTTTTTCCGATCTGTTGCACCATGAAAATTAAAGAAAGAAAAAAATTAAGTTAGCATTTAATTATTATTTGATTTTTTTCTTTACAAAGATGTACAAAGCAAGAATGATTAAAAATGTTCTCTTGCAACGACGCGTCACATGGTATTTAACGGGACGCATGCGCAGAGCGCTTAAAATGTTTAACGGAATGGAATGTTCCCGTCGAATAAGTGAATAAGCCCGCTTCTGAGTCGAATAAATACGTGGAATCCAACCGTTGTATTCCCTTAAGATTATGTGAAATACCGCAGTCGGTATCTAATACTATTTATCTATTTTTTCAAGAAGACCGGAAGTTTTTTTATAAAAACAACTTCGGTATCAATTCATTACGAACGTTAATCTAATTTGCTTTTATTCAGAAATATCCTGTACCCTTGATAAAATAGGTAAACTATTTTTAAGCTCTGGGATGGGCCCGGGACAGGATGTATCACATGACTTAAAAAAAAATACACTAATGGAACCTAAAAATAGTGTATAATAAACTTATGAAAAAATTAATAAATATTATTTTCTATAAGTGTTAATCGATGTTGTCACGATTTCATTAGTGTTTCACCGTAAAAGTTGCACCGATTCTTCATAATTTTATTTTTATGATATTATTTGCAAGTGATAAGAGGCAAGTGCTACGTTCTCTCTCTCTCTCTCTCTCTCTCTCTCTCTCTCTCTCTCTCTCTCTCTCTCATATATATCTTCTGTACAGTTCTCGTGCATACTTTTAAATTCCTGCATGAAGGACATAAAAGTTTTCCTCGCTCCATCCACCGCTTCGTTATTAAAACGCATTCCCTTTCTAAAATATAATTGAAGCTAGTTCTGAAAATGACATTGTCGTACGTGATTAAAGGTAACGGTGTTTCTATTGGTCTCCCTTCGCTCGAAAACGTTTCATAATATTCCAGACAAGCGGTGGAAATGAAACGTCACATATGCGAAGACGAGTTTTTCACCTTGCACTCAACATCTATTACAGCAAGAGCAACGCGGTAACGTGACACTAATCGAGACCCGTCTCATCATATTAATTTTATTGATCAATCTGTTATTTATTAAAATAAATTATTTACGTGCATTAGCGATTATTTACTTTTTTCATTTTCCACGATAGGTATATGTTTTGCAAGATTTCCTATTAGAAAAAGAGTTCCTATGGTGCAGTAGCGGGAACTAGACAAGAGCTACCTACCCCGAGAATTGCCACGCGTGACCAATAAACGAGCGCCGCTCCCGTAAGATTTTCGTTACGAATTATAAAATTTAATGCTTCCCCCAGGAGTTAGACGGCAAGCGGTAAAATAAACGCGCTGCATATATATTCGCTCTCGTGTTTTCTTCCGGGAAATTAATGCAGGTAGCTATCGCTTTCGCAAGGAAAAGTATGTAGCGAGCTATAGCTATATGAGTTGCACTTGTAAGTAGGCGCACTGTACTGTGTATATATATATATATACTGAAAGTGGCGATTCCCCTTAAACATTCGATGCTTATTGGACAGCCTCGATACATATTCCTGTTATTAGCGTAACTGGGTGAGTGCTGTACCTCTGAGTTTCGCCAGTTTGTAATGTCCATTAGAAAAAATATTTTCCTTGTCGCGTGCGACAGATTACCGGAATATGCGTGATATATTAAGTCTGGTAAGATTAACATACGCGTTTCGCGCCTGAGTTGGTAAAATCCGGAATTTCAACTAACGGGTGTAATATGCCCCTTGAGAAAATATGTGTGGCAACGCGGGACACAAAACCCGCTTGACAGCACGAAAACAAGAAACATAAATATATTAATAAATAATAATTTTTTTTGCTCTGTGCAAGAGAGTTCCTACAACTCGAAAAATATTTATTTACCGCTTAAGAAAATTGTTCCTCTTAACGTGATGTGCTACACGTTTCTGACGTTCTCTCTCGCTTCACCGCGATATTCAATAGCGCGCTAATCACAATAGCACTCATGGTGGTCGATATAGCACATCACTTTAAGACAATGGGATTCGTTTCGGTAAATCGATTGCTCTTTTATAGCACAGAGCGATGACTGGATCATCGAATATCTTGTTCCATCTGAATGCGCTCGGGGCTAAACCAAGTTTGTCGCGCGCAAGCGCAAAAAAAAAACAACCATAGTCGTTGATCTCGATCGGTTAACGGTCGTACCACGATATATCGATGTCATCGCGCTCGATCGTCGCGCCGAGAGGTATATACCCGCGTGTCTCCCACTCGGCGATCTCGTCGGCTGCGCGATCGACCGCGCAATTATCCAAGAGCAGAGCTAAATACCCTCGAGATCGTCCCGGGCTCGACGATTCCGAGTTTGTAATTCTCAAAGTCATTCGCCCGGGGCTCTGGCTCACTGTGACGAGGTGATTGTCGCGAATCGTCATTACATTACGAGAGCTGACATCGCTGAAGGGATTCAGATAGATCCGCGATAGATCTTTTTATCGATCATCAATAATTCGATTATTAATTCACCGCGAAAAACGTTCTGATAAAACTGCAACGCGAGCGTCGATTAATTTCGAGCTTGGAAACGAGGCGCGTGCAATGCTTTTTATTCATTATCGCGTATTCGCGTTTCGCAAGAAAGTAATTGTAAGTCTTCATTAACACGAACGTAGTCGAGCTGCAAGAGATTGGTCCATTGCGGTCGTTTTTTCTTTTGCTATTCAACCCTCCACGAAATATCCATATCGTAGTATTATTCTATATTACAACGAGAGAACGTCAAACTCAGATTCTTTACCAAGATATGCATACAACGCGGCTCGCATTAAACACGTAATAATATTTTCCGTGAGGTAACAGCTCATGTTTTTTATTCTTACGGTCGTTGCAGCTATAAAAAGAGTCAAAGAACTCTCGAGACGAGAAGAGAAGTATAATTTCTCCGGCCAAATACGATGGAGAAGTTGTTTTGTATCTCCCTGCTTCTCTATAGCTATTCACGAAGAGAAGTTACCATCTGTTTAGCGTGGAAATATGATGACCCGACGATGAGAACTATGACGACTCTCTCTGAATAGCCTGATACAGAGGGCAATTCATTGTCTGACGTAACGGATAAAACACCATAAAACGAACAAAGTAAGAAGGAAATTCTTGGAAGTTGAAGCTGACGTTGTCGCGAATGTCTCTTAATTAATTAATTAATTAATTAACAAAGATCCAACAAGTGCTGCCTGCAACTTCAGTTCATAAATTTTATCGTTACTTTTATTCTCTTTCTATTTATAACTTTGTATTGCAATCAGAGATAGCTTAGCGTCGTCACGTCAACTACTGAATAACATAAATATTATTAAATATAGAAACTGTTCATTGTTACGTATTTATGAACTTAAATTTCTATAAACTTTCAGCATTTATACAATTATAGAAATATTATTTTATCGGCTTTTACATAAGCTGAGCTATTACCTAATAATAATAAAATATACTCGAGGATATATAATTTATGTACGTTACACACGTAACGTCAAAGAGTTCATATGTTTTATATATCCGCACAAATTTATCCTAAGAAGATAGATCACGGATATATGAAATATTTATCTGAGATACATCAAATAAATATTATGCAAATGTTTACAATAAAGATGTTTATCGTACACTGAGATTTACTTAATTGAAAATCCGTGTAAATTCGATATATTGTTTGAATGAAATGAAAAAAAAAAAAAATATATATATTTCCTTTAAATATATTCTTTTCTTAAATTTTTAAATCTTTTTAAATCTTTTTTTTTTTATTTTCGCACGAATTTATCCTAAAAAGATAGATCGCAGATGTACACTGAGAAAAGAGATTTGTTGGTTCAACGATAACCGTCACACTCGAAGTTTTAAATAAATTTCTCGTCAACGCATCAATATTTTTCTTCACTCGAAAAATATAATAGAATAAAAAATTCGTTCATCCAATTAAAGATTAATTTGACAGTTTCTGTTCAGTTGGTTTAGTTGAAAGTATCAATCGCAAAAAAATGTTTATTGTAATCCTAACATTCCAAATCCGTGTAAAAAAAAAAAATTTAGATTGAAGAACAATTTGTTTTCTTTAAATAAATGTCAACGTTAAGAATTAAAAAAAAAAAAACCATATACCAACGCTCATTATCTTGAAATATTATCGGTAAAAATATTTCATGAAACTTGTATGAAAAGCGATCGGGACTTTAGACTCCTGTGTGGGCGACTCGATATCGATAACCGGAACCACCCCCAGAACTGAATTTCTCTATAATACCGAGTGATAGGATAGATCTTTACTGGTTGTGCTGTATGCAATTAAACGATTAACCGTCAAGCGTGAAGGTGTGTTATTGAACGACCGGTCTGGTGTGCGCCACAGACGCTGAAACTTAACTTTCTATAGGCCTATAGGACTCTGCGTGTACATCAACGGGACGAGAGTGCAGATCACGCGTATGCACGCGCGCCGTTCCAAACCTCTCCTCGTGTACCTATGGCAGCTCACGGGGCCTCTCGCTGATATGGGAATCCGCGTAGCCTCGAGGCACTTCGGATAACTCGCGCAATCGCCATCCTTGGCTCTCGCGAATCTGGAGCATTCGCGCACTGCGATACTACTGCATTTAGTGGGACTCACCGTCGTACCGCGTGTACCGAGATACCAGCTAATCGCGAACCAGCCACGCTCATTTGATTTTACTGAAATCGCGTCTCGTTCGGACATTCTGGGCGGGGTTCCCAATAGATTTGCGCTAAAGTACCGCGCGACTAGTCCGATTACTTGTGTGGAAGGGATTTCTTTTTTCTTCGTAAATATATTTGCTTTCACTTATGAGTACTGTTGATTTCGTTTGTTTTAGGTATAAATAGCACCGAACGAATAATTTTGCTTAATTAATTAAACCTGTGATTACCGATGACGAATTAAATTATTGTGAAAGATAATTAAACTTCAATATTTACTTAATAAAATGTTTGTCATTTTTTTTTTCGTACAAGCGCAGATCGTTCACTGTGCAACTATCATAAAAAATTTATAATTAACAATGCAAATGAGCGTGTTGCATAAAAATGTTTAAAGAATTTTTCAAAGTATTCATTTTAATCGAATAAAATATTTTTTACTCAGATTAACCGATAAAATTATTTTTATTCAGATTTGTTGCGCGAGCGCACGCACCCACGTATTCTCCAGTTGTATTATTACGGATTGCATTTTATAAGCTAAAGAGATATTTCTATTCATTATTATAAGTGAAAAGTACGCATTGAATGCGTTAATTTATTTTTATTGCTTCCAGTGACTTTATATAGGGTGGTACGTATTTCATTCGTGTAGGGAAAAAAAACTGTTGGTAGATCATTTCACTTCAAAACCTTCAATTATTTTCTACCGAACGAATAAAATACGTCGAAGTAAAACTGTGCAATCGTTACACCCACACGAGAAAAATATGTTTATTTCATATTGGTATGTACTTTCGCTGGAATATTGTGTAATCGGGAAATAAATCTTTTCAATCTGTAGATTATATAAAAAATAGAAAAAATATATATTCCGTTGATACGCAAAAAAAAAAAAAATCGACTAATTCTGTAATTGCGAGTATCAAATAAATAATTTAATTGATCGAAACAATATTTATTCGATCGAACAAACTGAAATATATTATTTAAAAATTAAATATTAAAATGATGAAAAAGGAATTTCGTGTAATCGAATAAATATTCATTTTGGCAACCAGCAATATCGGAGATTTCATTAATTTTGTGAAATACTTCTCTGAGTGTCATTGATACGGAGTGAGATGAAAAATATTTGTAATTAAAAAAAAATATTTTTCCAACGAAAATGTTCAATAAATTTATGTGAAAAATCATTTTTGTGCGCATTTTTCTATCAAGTAACCTCATTTTACGAGCCTGTTGTCAACAACCCTTTCTCATTGACACACCCACACGTGTATCAACTTTTATCGCGCGTGTATACACAGTCGAGCCTCCGGGACAGGTGTTGCCAGAATCACTGGAGCGCGTCTCAATCGTGCTCCGGTAACGCCGGTCTTTGAAAAGGCGCGAAATATCGTGACGGCTGGCTGACGGTGCAAGTCTCTATATCCATTGCAATGTATAATAAGCTCGGAATATATACAAAATAACACGAGTCACCCGGAAAAGACTAAGAGAATCACCGGTTCGTAGTGTGGCCCGATGTAACTTTCGATGCCTGCGAATCGTTGTCGAAGCGTGAAGATAGTTTGTTGAATAGCGACGGTAAATTAAATTATTCATATGATTCTTTATCTCTCTTTTTCTTTCTTTTCTCTCTCTCTCTCTCTCTCTTTATAGTAAAAGATTCGCAGGCGTGTTACGAATAATAACGACGCGTGATCTAAGCCTCTTTATTGTTATTCGTGCTATGATGAATTGCAGGTAAGCCAAGAACCTCGTCCATCCGATTGCAACTCCCCAACAGAAAAGCAGCTCAGTCTCGGTACAACCGAGCGTTACAAAATAATGGGAATCGTTAAACTTTCCAGGTTTTGCAATAACGCGCGGGATAGACAACAACGGGAGCGCATTAACATCCGTGCGCTGCGTGGCTATGTGCTCTGGTCTGTTCGTTCACTCGTACTCTCGTTGAAATATATATAGCAATCTCGCGGGGGGTGTCTCTCGAGCATTACACAGCATCTGTGTGTCGGAACCTATAGTTTTATACAAGAGGGGGGAAATCAGTAGTTGGCCATACTATAACCAAAAGGCTATTAGCGAGATAAGGACAGGGATATACCAATGACTAGATATTTTCAAGAGGGCCAATGGCTGTATCGTTTACCCCATAAAACAGCTGTATTAGGTGGATACTCGGGTACATAGTATTTACTATATATCGGTGAGTCGTTACAGTTACGCAAGTCGGTACTGAGCGACTCGGAAGAGAGACTGAGAGACCGACGAGAGACTGTCAGGATGAGAGAGACTGATGCAGCCCAGTTAGGTATAATTGCTAATGAGTCGAAAAAAGAATAGAAACGAATAACGGATACGAGGGAGACAAAGAATCTAAAGAACCGAGGAGCAAATCCGTTCGATATATCATTGAGAAATCGATAAAAAAAAAAATACAAAATGCAACTGAAATTAATCTTAAGAACGTACAGTCATTGGACTCTCGAATTTTTATTGAATGCGTGGGTGAAACATTGAGAAAAGTGTTTATTCGGTGGATTTTACTTTATTTTATTTTCGTTGAGATGACTCAGCGCAACTTGATAGATGAAAATGTTGTTTCATCGAAAATTCATTTTTACGTTGCAATTGAGCTGAATTAGGAAATCGCTGTGAGAAGCGAGCCAGGGGCCCCGTTTTCTCAAAATGGCTATAGAACAGAGAGTTAGAATTCAACGAGTAGAAAGGTCTACAACGAAAAGCAAGGCGTACGAGAAAACTGTGCCAAGGTGGATCTTTCGAAGTTAACTATAGCGTTCTTCGAGTCTTCCTCTTCTTCATCTTCGTTAAAGATGCTACGATTTTTGGGTATGAATGACAAATTTTCAGGAAAAGGAGAATCCAGAGATTACACAAATCTTCTTTTTACCTCCTAAATAAATCTTCATACAAAAATTTTACATTATTCATCACAATAGTAATCAACGATATCAACAGCTTAGTTAATATTTAATAAATAAAATTGTATAGTTGTGTTTATGTCGATAATGAGATAAATCGTAGTGGTTATCGATTTTAATCAACAATATCAACAGCTTAGTTAATATTTAATAAATAAAATAGTATGTTTGTGTTAATGTCGATAGTCAGATAAATCGTGGTAGTTATCGATTCTAATCAACGATATCAACAGTTGAGATAATATTTAATTCAAAAAATTGGTACGCGCGACCATTTTTAAATATATTTTCCGTACTTACCATTAATTAGTTTTGTGATTTATATATAAATAAATATAAAAATATAGATTAAAATAAAAATATTTGTGTAAATGTGAATAATCAGAAAAATCGTAATAGTTATCGATTGTTAATCCATGCGACAATTATTATAGGAAAACTAATTAATGATAAGTACGGTGAATGTATGAAAAATGGTTGCACATACCAAACATCGATAAATCTCGCTTTTAACATTTATCAATACAATTCATTTTTCTCAGTGAAACATTTCGTTTAAATAGTTATTTTATTTAAAGTGATTTGCTACTACTCGGTCAATAAGAAAAACTTAAATCTCAATTACTCTGCCATGGTTGATTGGATTATCAGTAACCTCCGTTTAACAATACTGCACTGTTCTCGTCTGTTATCCGACAGATAATTCATGTCGGGGAAAGCTTAAGATAATAATCTTAGCGCACGTTTCACATTGTTTTAACCCTTGAGAGACTAGCGTGATATATTTGACGTTTACTATTGATGCTTTCTCGTACTTTATTCTCAAATGACTTTAGGTTAAAGTGAAAGGTCCAAAAAACGTACAATTACTAAATAACAACGGTAGTACCTCAAAGAATTAATAGTAAACAATTAGGCAATCGTAATTGCAGGAAAAAAAAACTTCTTTCTGTTATCACTTTATTTTACCTTAAAATTGAAGGTAGAGCAACTTGTTTTTTCTTCGGAAGAATAAGGGTTGGGCTTAAAGAAGCGTTAAGAAGAATTTCATTGATTCGTCTCTATAATTATTTGTTCGAGTCAATCAAACAGCGAAATAGTTGATCCAACTAATTCGTTGAATCTTCAAATTGTAGCGGTCGGTAGTCGCGTCTTATGTTTGATTCTTCACCACTAGATCACGCGGTTAACGACGCTCCAGTATCGAAAGACAGAAAAAAAATTGAAAGATTGGTTGATTCACGAGTCCTGAATCACGTAATTTTCGATAAAAAGACCAATGAACGAAAAATTACTAAATGACATCGATAATACTGCAAAGATAGGGGGAAAAAAACAAAGACCTTGCATGTTACTTCCTTATTCTTTATTAACTTTCAGAAAATTATATCTACGACGATGTCTGTTGATCAATCTTAACTTAATCGTAAAGGAAGCTTTTTCAAAGTTGTGAAATATTCAGGAAGTAAAATAACACGATCTTACTTTGAATCATTGTTAAAAAATATAGAAACTAACGTTTGGAATTTAAATATCGAAAGTATTTAGAAATCTCATTGCTTTCATATATTTCAATTGCAGTAAAAAACGGAGCGGATTTTACAAAATTCAAAAATATCATTAAATCCTTGGAAACGTGGATCAATTGTGACGAAAATTATTTCGAAAAATGTTGCTCGAGCTGATAACCGAATTTTAGTTCGATCATTCGCACACTCACATCCGTAAATATTTTCCAAACGTTTTAAAGTTTCCTCTATAAAATGAATAATTCGCCACTTGTTAATCCATAAATAAATGCTTTTTCTATCACTTTTTTACCCTTAAAATCGTATATAAAAATGATAAGAGAAAATAGTTTTTTTTTTTCATGCAGAAAAATATATGTCGGATCCGAAGTATCGAGAAAAATCTCATTGCTCCTTCCCCTATTGATTTATTTGGTTGAGCCAATTAAACAAAAAAATAATTTATCCAACTGAATGTATAATCGAAAGAATAAAATAATTATTTGATTTCACGAGTCTTGGCTCTAGGTACTCGCGACTCATGTTTAAATCTTAACGACAATTTGACGTAGATATCGACGCAGTATAAAAAAAAAAGAGAAATAATGAAACATTGGCTAACTCTCGAGTCCTGAATTACGTAATTCTTCGGTTTCCTCAAGAACCTGACACGCCTGAGATCAGAGTAAAAGGATAAAAAATGTTCTATTAATATGTAACGTTTTACTTAGAAATATTCGATGAATCGTGATGTTCCGTAGGACAATTGTTAACAAGGGTTGATTGTAATAATCAATAGAAAATTTAGTAAGACAAGGGCTTGACGATCAAGGGATTCAAAGGGATTTTTGTTAACGGTGAAAGGGGTCTATGTTCCATAGAACGAATGCAATGTAATACACTGACTGAGCTGTGCTAAAGAGTAGCGTGATGGAGTCGTATCTACGTACGTACGTACGTACCTACGTACGTTAGAGCCTATCGATCCGGTGATCCCCGCCCGTTTACTCCTGGTGTACCGCCACCGCCACCGCCACCACCGAAGAGATCGCCTCCATGCAAGACTCTGGGCAGGGCACCACTATAAAAGCTAACGTCGCTGCCCCTAAGTCATGTAGTGCTCCCCGTCTTTCGCACAAGCAAAAACCAACTAAACATGAAGCTGTTCGTAAGTTGGCCAACGTATACCAGAGAGTCCCATGCTCTCTGGTAAAATAATATTGAGATATCGATAAAAAGTTGTTATTTTCTTCAAACTATGAAAGAAAATTTCTCTCTCTTTATATTTTTTTCATTTGTTAATATTTTACTAATTTTTATTTTCTCTATTGCAGATTGCCCTGTTCGCCCTCGTGGCCGTCGCTAGCGCTTATCCCGGATACGATGTAAGTAAAAAAATAAACAAACAAAAAACATAAATCTTACTTTCCAAACTATTTATTCCTCGGAAACTCAAATTATTAATACGCAAGATTATTAATTTATTTATGACGTAATCGTTGTCACGTCGTGACCACGAGTTTGTTAATATTTCTTGTGGAATTACGTAACTAACGCTAAATAAAAAAAAATTGTATAATCATTTTTACATTACTCTTTTCCGTTCTAATATAATACTAGAACGTATCTCGAGGCAGTAGAGCTCTTTGTGCTAAACTTAAACGAGCATCAAGAGCCTGAGAAGGTTGTAAAATCCAATTCCTCGAGTTGTTTTTTTAATAATTTTCTTCTATTTGCAATTGAACCCCCGTAATAACCGGCTAGCAGGAAAATAACTTCCGCGTAATTGTGGGACACGGGGCGATATGTACAGCAAACCACCAGGGCGCACTGGAGTTGACGCACGAGCTCGATACTACAGCTCGCTATTTGATTTTTTTTTACATCGTTACAAAATCGCTTTTCCTTCGTAATACATTGCGATAACAAAAATCACTGTGCTGCCAATTATTTTTCTTTCAAGTTTCTCTCTCTGAATGTGTAAAAATGCTAACACTTTTCGTTAGTCTTTTCACTCGAGTCTGCTTCTACACGGTACTCGTCCAGACTACTCGTTAACCAGCTCGTTAACCAGGTCGCCGAGTAACTCAGCCAAAAACCTGATACTGTACGACGGTGTTGTCGTTCAGCATGAGTAATTGAAATTGTGGTTTACGAAAAACGCCCTCTACGGGTCCAAACTGAGCTACTTTCTATTTCTTTATATTTCTTTTCATCTTTCTCTTTATCAAACTCTTCATCGTTCTTCATCGACCATCGTGTAACAAGAAAACCAAGGCATTCAGGACGATGCTATAACCTTCACTGTCAATAAAACCAAAGTGTCTTCGCTGGTTTTTAAAAAGAGCAGTATTCGTAAATCGTTGTATTGTATGGAACGCTTAGGTCTCAGATCCATGGGCAGGATCATCGGCTTGGCAGCCGCAGCCTGCTTGGCCGAGTTCCGGCTGGCAGCCAAAATCTGTCTGGCCAAATTCTGGCTGGGCACCACAAGCATGGCAGGCTCCTATTAAGGTGAGACGTCAACACCGATTAATTCCCTAATGGATGCCACAGAGATATCTGCAATTTGAATTTCAGATATGATTTCTCAGAAATGGTCAAAAGTTTAGGGTTTGAGTGGATCAACATTCAAACTATAAGACATTATCCAATCTAAGAATAATAATTTGAAAATAATTTAAGTTTTTGTTGAGTTTCCTCACAAGTTGGTCGTTGTAGCTCGGGTAATGGACCAAAAATGCCATTTCTTAACATCCAACTATCAGGTATCAGTTGTCATTGATAATACGATCAAAGTGCGTTAGCGAATATTGCCAATTGTAGTAATTGATGATGATATCGATGGTAAAATCAGTAGGAACGAAGTATTATTAAATAATTAATCATTTTTACTAATGTCCGCTCTGTGAATTTTTGCAGCATCATCATGTTGAGCATGTCCAGGTCCTTCAGGTAGCGCAGCCCGCTCCGATCCCCGCGCTCCATCCGCATCCGCTCAAGCTGGATTCACATACTCATGTCGTCAGGATCCCCCTTCATGCCAACAAGGTCGCCCACCCCCATCTTATCGGAGTTGAGCACTACCATGAGCCCCAAATTGAGGTTAAGGCCGTCCATGGACACGGACACGGATGGTAAATCCGGACCAATGGGATAACCAATCAACAACAACGACCCAATCAACGAGGTCCGGGGTGGTACAACAACCAAACGTGTCCCATTCGAGCTTCACAAATCTCTTCCCCGGGATCATCGTCGTCTCCTCCACCAATGAATCACCAACAACAAAAACAAAAACAAAAAAAACAATTAAAAATCAACCACGATGTCCAACACCACCACCAATCTCGTCACGACTTTTGTCAATCGTCATTTCGGGTCTGAACCCACCAATTTTTTTCGAATAAAAAATATCGATTCTTCATCATCGTCGCGTTGTATTCAGCGCAAACACATCCCTAATTATACGTTTAAGAAGTATCAGGAATTAGCGTGAAGGAACAAAAGAAAACGCGAGTTTAAAACTATTTTTGCGAAGACGTCGTACCACTCGAGGATCCAGGACCAGGCGACCAATAACTTATAATAAACAAACAAACAAACAAATCGTTTCTCTACACCAAATCCCTTGCCCCTGAACCCATTTCACCCTCTCGTCTTTCTCTACCCTCGATTTTCACTTCTATATTTAAAAGAAACCACATTCGTTGTGTATTCTTCGTGTGCGGCATTTGATATTGAAGAAGACATCGCTTTATGTAAATTTCTTTTCTTCGCATCCAACCTTCCATTGCCCACTTTTCTGTTATACTTCACCCCTTCCTCTCCCCCTACTAGGACCACAACTTTCATTTATGTTTAAATAAAAGGTTTCTTGATGTTTTGTGATAAAAAAATTGTCTTGTTGTTTTATTCATACTAATCCCATTACATTATCTGGTTAAAAAATGTAAATGTCGAAACACTGTGAATTGATTGGACCCCCGAGATCACTTGCGTGAGACAGGTTCCAGGAAAGCCTTCTAACAGGCGCGACAAAAGTATTCTGAGATAACTGGCAGAACGTGTTTTTTTTCTACTTCGAGACTCTCATAAGACTTAAATCTACAGCTCGTTGACAGCGTTCTTCGGAAGCCGAGAAATCCAAGCGTTCCGCTCGTGAGAAATACGACGTTGCAGTTTCAACGGTAATCGCATATTTCAAACCTCGAATGAGCCATTAACTGAATAAAATTTATTTAAAGAAAAGCAGAGGTTACAATTAAATTTAATAATTAATTTCAATGAATAAAATCGCTCAATTGGACCGATGAAGATAACTGCTGAATACAGCTCTAAGAAAATCTTCAATTCTATCAACTTAATTATTAGTTGGGTCAATTAATTATTTATTAATTATTATTTTTGGATCAATCAACTGTATAGTTGAAAGAATAAATTTTATACTTTGACTGATTGGATTTAATTATGGGTAGGGAAATAAATAGTTTATTTTTCTTAACTAATTACATGAACTGACGAATAAAAAATTTTTACCTCAATAATTTTTTTCGTTACAAGCCATTTTAAGTGATTGGATGAACCAAGTAATTAGTTGTCCTGATCATCCATAAGTTAGTATTCTCGTGTCTCTTAAGCCTTCATGTTTGCGGCTCTTATCGCTCAATGCTTATCATTTAATCTCGATCATTATTGTGAAAGCGTCAGTAATGTTTAATGACAAGCACAAATCGTACTCGAGTCGTGGCAGCTCGCACCGAGTCCTTGTCTGGGATTCTCCCTGGGTCTTCTTTATGCACCGAGCAGTCGCAAATCAGAGAACTCCACGTAATCCATCAATGCTGCAGCGTACATCCAAAAGGACAGCGAAGGTACAAATGAATTTGATGTTACTACGGTAACTATACGTCCAAACAGAAGGCGCATAACGTGTAGTAAAATACGTGGCGCTGAAACGCGAACTGCTTTCATTTCCCTTTAAAAAAAACTCACCTGCACATATAATTGTTGTATCCTTCGACGCTTGGTGAAACACAGGCCTCTTATCTTTTACTCGAATCGCTATACCGATAGTGCACTTTCTCATCAAGGTTGCCAACAATCGTTTACGATATCAACAATTTATCCTATTTCATTCTTCAGGTATACTCGAGGTGACATTCTGTGGAAACTTTACGATGACAACCCTTTATCGACTAATATGCGCGAGGATATGTTCGGGTTAAAAATATTTTTTTTAATAGTCTACGACGACAAAGAAAAGAAAAAGAATATTTATTGCAATAAAGTTCGCTTCGTTAGTCGAGTTTAACGTGGGTTTCGCGGTGCCTGGTACAAATAAATACATTGGCTAGAGCTTTTATTTTCTTTTTTTTTCAGTAATATATGCACATTACAAATTTTTATGTCTGTTTTCATTCGCATTGATTGTCGTAAGTTTAACGACATCTCGCTTTGTCGTTCAAGAGACCACATTATTATTTCGTAATATCCAGAAAAATCTCAGTAATGCGAGTAATTACTAATTATTAATTAGTAATTAGGAATTAGTAATAAAACCCTCGAGTCTGTTTGCCGTGTCTGGCAATCGCCTTTGAAGTATTGCAGCTCTCTTGCTAAGCATTTATCTGTCCTTGTAGTCTTCAAATCTGAACTTTGGCTATTTTTTTCCTCATAGAGAAAGTTTCATTTTTAGAAAATAATGTTTGTTAAAAATGTTCAAATAAAATTTTAAAAAGAAATATTAGAAAATGTGCGTTTGAGAGAAAGTGTGGATCAGATCTGTAGAATTGGAACCGTAATAAATAAAAAACGCCTCTATTAAGTTATCGAACTAAAAGTTTGGACGAATGTTTAACAGAGTAAAACATCTGCTACGATTAATTTTCATCAAAATCTATGTACGCGTACACATTTTTTAAGGTTTTAATTTTTTCGTTAAATGTAATTCGGAGCATCTCCAATAATTTAACTTCATTCATAGTTCATTTGTCAAAATGAACAAAATGTGCAAAACAAAGGAAGTCATTGATATTTTCATTAATTTTCTATTTATTATAATTAAGAAAACGTTGAAATATCTATTATTAATTGAAACGATGCAGAACATTGAGAATTTTTCGTTGTTTTCCATTTTTCACGGAACTTTCTCTGTTAGGAAACCAAATTGAATCTGCACATTTCCTCGTAGACGTGGCATTACGAAAAAAATATAAAATGATGAGGAAACAATTTGCAATATTCTGCTTTGCATCCGTCTTTTCTTTTCATTTTTATTGATTTTCAATTACAAGCAATCGCAACAATTTCAATTACGATGCAGCACGCGGTTGGAAAACTAGTTGACTATTACTCGTTCGTTTTAAATCTATAGTCTGGTATACAGAGTTACGTTGTTAAATTATTCCACTTAGACAACGCTGGTGGAAATTATGAACTCGTTTCACTAATACTTTCAGAGTCGAAAATCAATCAGGTGAGCTTAACACACACGATCCCAGACAACTGTCCCGTACAGCTTTTTTTGTGACGATGTATGACCACTTATGGTTTTGTAAGAATAAAGCTTCCAAGCGTCGGTTCATTGACTGGTTCGATGAAACAATACTTTCGATAACGACCCTTCCTGCCTTCTTCGCCACACTGTTCAAGGCCATTCAATATTGAAAGTGTTGTTTGACGAACTTGTTAAGGAGGGTGGAGCGCGAGGCTCGCGGGGCGATCGACCCGGAGGAGCGCGCGGTGCGGGTTACGTAATAACGGAGCGAGAGGTCCGCTGTGCGGAATCCCGAGCGTGCCGGGACGAAAGCTGAAAAAACCGTTTCACTCGTGCTGGCTCAAACCCTGGGCAGTGATTTCCTTTTAAAATTTATATATACGTTTCTTGGTAGTATCCCCTTGCCATTGGTATATTTGCATGAGTTTCTGAATACTTTTCGATTCTCTTTTTTCATATAGAAGTAACGGTATTGCTATTGCCATAAGAGTCAACGCATAAGCACGGAACTTTCACAATGTATTATAGAAAAACTACGTAGAGCAACAAAATCTCAAATTTCGCACACATCTTTTGTTATTATTTATCAATAACATATTCTAATTTCAGTGAATTCCGAATATTTTTAATTCGTGCTTCAACCTCCTTAAACCCGTACTCATACATCAGAATAACTCGATAAAGCATAGTTTATCGAGTTATTCTATTAATTGAATCGGTAAAATATTTTCGAAACTTCAAACATTTTGAAACTTCTTTAGCCGCGTTGAGAGTAAACTTTTAAGGGGTTATACGCAGTTGCAAGGCCAAAAAAGTTGTTTTTTACGATTTTTTTCTGAAAAGAGATTTCATTTGACAAATACAAGAAGTATTAATAAATAAAGTGGTAGCTTTTAACTTTATGTCGGCAATTTGAATTTTCAAAAATATTGATTTACACTGCTTTTGTAGACGATCTCCTGAAGGTCCTCCAAAAAACGGTGTCTGGCGGTGAGCAAGATACCTCCGGTTGGATTATCTAAGATAAAAAAACCAAAAAAATTCTATTAGTGGATAGATAAATCTAGGTATTGATTGAAGAAATAGTCGAAATTTTGATTTTTGACAAATCGCGTGAAAAATGGCGGCTTTAAAAAGTAAAAATTCCAATTTTCGACCAAAATTTGTTCGTTTAATTGTTTAAACAAACAAAAGTAATTATCGGAAATTTTATTCCTTCGATCAATACCGGAAAAATATATCTGAGAAGGTTGGGTTAAAATTGCAGATCGATCGGTTGAGAAATCTGTTTTTGAGAAATCGTGCTCACCGACTTTGAAAACACCGTTTTGAGAAAAACGCGTTTAAAGTTTTAAAAGTCGTTTACACATCGTTAAAAATTTTTTTTTAAAATTTACATAGAGTCATTTATGCCAGGGCCATAAGATAAGTCCTCTGCATCATCAGTAGCTTCTAATATTCCGATTTGTTGTTGTCTGCAAACCATTGTTCTCACGCGCGTGCTCCCATACGCGCTCAAGTCGGAGATCGTGACGCGCTCTGCATCCTCCTTTTCGGCATAGGCAGGTGCATTGGGCCCAATTGATAGTCCCAGTGCACTCATATAATATAAAAGTGATGTTGTACCTTCATTAAACGTGCCGGATGCGACGTAAGCTGCTATTTCCACTATCTTTGAACAACAAGGAGTGATTTTCGGAGTTATTTTCCATATCAACTGATTGTAGCTTTCGTTGTTGTTTTGCGTGAAACCATGAACACATCTTTCTAATAATTTTTCACTGCTGAGATCTGTGTAGATTGGAAACAGAGCTTCAGCAATATCATCTAATTATGGCTGATAATCATGTTTATAAGTTGATAATGTATTCGAAGCTCGCGCTCGCTGCCAACAACACCACGACTCATCTCCGACCGGGCACCTCTCGTGTTGAGGATTTTCATCAGTTGAACAGTAAAGGTAATATGTTGCCCATATTGCATTATACATATTGTCAACGGAATCACAGTGTCTCCTGATTGCCAAGCAATAATAAACTGTCAACTTATCTATAAGTTCAGCAGTGAGCTTACCTTTCCCACCAAGTACTTGTTTTGTATTTTTTCCCCACCTTTATCTACAGTTTAAGTTTTTATTTACACAGTTTCGGAGTCGTGAACCCAATCTTTTTTGGGTAAATATGGGGTTGAGAGGACCCACCTCCGATCGCCTTCTAACTAGGCGCGTTCGACGCGTTTTTGTATGCCTAACAACTTTTCCCTCTGACAAAATCGTCGCTCACTGTCCATTAAAAAGTTATTAACAAATAAAGTTGGTAAAATAATAATAAAATAAAAAGAACCTAAAGAACCTAATTCTGCAGTTTTACCAACTTCATTTGTTAATAACTAATAACTAATAAATAATAATAATAATAATAATAATAAAAGTTATTAACAAATAAAGTTGGTAAAACTGCAGAATTAGGTTCTTTCGGTTCTTTTTATTATTATTATTATTAATTATTATTAATTATTATTATTTATTATTAGTTATTAACAAATAAAGTTGGTAAAACTGCAGAATTAGATCCTATACACCGATGACCTTCGAAATAGGCTCATTCCTTGAATCTCTAAATGTCTTGAAACAAGTGATTCGTCCTGTAGTCGGCTACTGCCGCGTACAATTATATTTACGTAGCGTGTTAATTTCAGTCTTTAACGGTTAATATCTTTGTTCGCCGACGAGACCGCCGATTATGTCAGAGGAAAAAGTTGTTGGGCATACAAAAACGCGTCGAACGCGCCTAGTTAGAAGGCGATCGGAGGTGGGTTCCCTCAACCCCATATTTACCCTTTTTTGGACATGTGCAATACATTCTTTCTTGACCACTTCAATTTCACTGTAAGGCTCGCATCTTTTAAAATCCCAGAGTATGTTTTAGATTCACCATCTCCGATGTAATTTTTGTAACGAACGTTAACTTTTTCCATTGAACGCCTGAACATTTCTACGACCGTATCGACTTTCATTTTTCCTGAAGAACCATTATGATTTGGAGAACAAATATTTTCGTGACCGTCATACCATTCATTGTACTCTTCAGTATTCTTTTTCTTTTTCCAAAGTTCGCATTGTTTGCAGTACGAACTTTTCACAACAATATCGATAATTTTCCCCGTATAATATCCGATCAATGATATTACTCTGTATAAAGAAGTAAATTCTCGTTTTTTCCAGGTTCCATCGCTAGATATTGTCAATTCTTCACGATTTTCATCGCCTTGGTTTTCAGAAGTCGCATCTTTTTCTTCAACACAAGCTTTTTCGAAAAGTTTCTCGGTGGCTATTTCCGTACAAGAGTGAATATTTTTTATAATCAGGTCATAAGTATTTTGCATTACAAAAGCTGGCATATCTATCAATCCACAAAATTTAGCTGCACCTTTTAATCCTAATCCGAGAGTTCTCATGACAAATAAAAATCGTCTGTTTATCTCATAAGAATGCTTGATAAAGGGACAGGAGTTTATGGTACGAGCATCACACTTATTACACAGTATAACGATTTTAAAACCGAGTCCTCGTTGTGAAGCTGTTTCAAATTTGACTTCTCCATCACAAGATTTACATTTTACGTATTCACTTATTGCTGCAAACACTGTTATAAAATTGAAAATTCGATATTCTTTTTTTTCGATTTTTTTTTTTATCTTCTCGCGGACGCACTGAAACTATGATACTTTCATCGGTCTCAGCTGTTTAGGATTAAAAATATTTTTTGATCTTGATATTTGCACCTTGTCAGATGCTCTTCGTTTTCTACTACACTTGAGGGGCATTTTGAAACGCAAAACTGTGAACGGAGAGTATAAACTAAATGCACGACTTTACAACGTGGCAGAACTGTTTCAACTGACGAAATTCACTTCTTTGGTATAAGAAATTACTAAATTTAGCTCCCAGGTATAAAATAAACCTTCTACATTGTCATTTTATGTATGCGAATACAATGAAAAGGGTCAATTCAGGTATTGCGCGCCATAAAAACAGCTGCTACTCCGGTCTTTAGACCGCCTACTTTGTAAGGCTCCGAGCGTCCTAACAAAGATGCATGTAGCTCCAAAAATATTTGCCGCATCGATTTGAAATTTTCAGAAAATATACTTAAATATATTAATATAACTATATATTATATATTAATATAATCGCATAGTAGTTGCCGTAGAAATGATGTAATAATTTATAATAATAATAATAATAATAATATTTTTAATAAAGTTGTTAGTTATAGGAGAAAAACATATATCATATATGAGTCGACAATGAAAATGTTGTTTTATAGAAAGTCATAACCAGCAGTCTGCTTTTGCATCTAATAATCAGGCAGAGTATAATTCTTACAATTGTACACTTCACCGTTCTCTGCTTTTATACAAAAAGTCAATGGTGACGGAGAAATTCATGATTAGAAATCTCTGCTATCGCTCTCAGACGTCAAATTCTAATAAATAAGACTTTGAGTTATTTATTGAATCAACGAATTTATGTATTGGTTGTCAATTGTTACTTTCGGTAACCAATGGTTGAAATTTGCTCAGAATAAAATTGAAACACAGCAAAGTTTTACGTACAAAGATTTAAAGTCGCAGTAATTAGATTTTGCATTACTAGAGTATTTGCACTCAAACAACTAGAATTAGATGTGGAGTGCTACCATACAACACGAGTAGATTCGCTTAATGTGTTTTATGTCTATCAATGTCCTAATCAAGTATATTTTTTTTTCAATATATTTACTTAATAATATCCTAGTCTTTCAAACTTTCATTGTCCGTGACTATAATTCTGTTAAGGTAAAACTGAGCTTAGCTTCAATTTATTTGTGGCTACGCTTAAGATACTTTGATACGTCACTGAAAATAAAATGATTTCACAGTGACAAGGCTATAAAAACAGTTTATAACAAAACATGTGGTTGTAGAAGATTAAAAGTATATTTGAACACTATTTGGCATGGTAAGGAGAATCTCCGGGTCCTGTTACACAACTTATTATGCACCGTAAAGCTACAAATCATAGTATCTGTATCTCAATCAGGAGATGGCCGATGTCATGCATATAGTTGCAAGAAAAGCATACTTACCAGATTCTTAGTAGCGGCAAAAGCCAACTGCTGGGCATTGTAATGTTTTAAGGAGATGACTATCGCCATACGTAGCTTTAAAAGAAGTATACTTACTTGATTCGTAGTGGCAAAAGGAAACTGCTGATGAAAATATCCTATAAGACAATATATTCATTATCGACACATATATAATTATTTTTCTCATATAACTAAGTCAGATTATGACGCATTAACTATGTTTATCACATGTTAAGTATCATTATAAAGATGATAAAGATAAATAGACAGTTTAATATACATTTATTTGTGAAACAGAACCAGAAATACTTTACAAACTTTAATTTGAACATTTAGAGGTTAAGCAAATATAATATATATCTATGAAATGAAACCTGGTGAAAGAAACCGAAAAACTAGGAGAAAAATCACTTCACTTACATTATAAAACACATAGATACTGCACTTGCAACAGCAATTAATTATATGTCATATTCTACAAAGAACGTATCTTTGCATCCTGTTACCAATTCTCTAATATTCTCTGTCACTTTTCCAACTTTCAACAATTCCATTCCATTTCATTTTGTTCTCACCGTCAAACCAAGTGGCCTAAAGGCCAGGGCATGTGATAAACGACCACGGAAAATCGTACGTTTTTGGGTGTTGAAGATCGAAACATTCAAATATTATCGATGTATCTACAGCCACAACATTCATTTTGTTCCCAATCGGAATATTTTTTATTAAAATAGGTCATTTGCAGCAGAAAAAGTGTTCATAGCGCTCTACATAATTGAGATATTAATAATCCAACACTCAAAGTGAGGTTAGACAGGCACAACTTCCTGTAAAGAGAGTCTTGTGCTTGCCGGTAAGGTGTACC